>JABCKW010000073.1:0-382910 GCA_014824385.1 Fusarium cyanostomum | reverse complement strand
CCAACCTAGCTTGCTAGGTTGGTTCGCCATGGAGCCTTAGCGACACATGAACCAACGGGTAAGCAGAACCCAGAGGCAACAAATGTCTCAGATATGATTGAAACATATGCAGAACCTGGCAAGAATATGTTCTTTCTCGAAATACTACTGTAGAGCGATGGACAGCTCGTGTTTATGCGCATCGATGGGCATTTCCAGCATGAAGACAAGGTGTTGACCGGATAGGCAAGCAATGTGTTGAAAAACATAATAAAACGAGACGAAGCACTACACGTTGGGAAGACTTTGACGAATATAGTCAAAGTGGCTATGCCTTTTGAGGACATATAAATTATTATTATGCTAAGCTCCGTGCTATATCCTCCAATGTGCGGCATTCTTGCACAGTAGGCTCCCAATATTCGCTCAACCGCGTGGTTTAAAGCCTGGTACGTGAATGTCTTAGAGCTACTACCGCAAGCAGTACATTCTCGCCCTGTTTTGACTTGCATATTGCTGATGCCTACCAAGAGATGAATGCATTGCATTTTCCAAGACATCCATTGCAATTATGCCATGGAGTTCTAATCTCATTGAGTTGTGATACCACGGCATAGTATATGGGGCGATGTTAATATTTTAGCCTCTGACACGCAGAACAAGTAATGATGTCTGCGCTATGTTGTTATAGTCGTGAGAAACCACGTAACCGCGATTTGATATCTGGAAGATCCAACTCCTGGGATATCTTCGAGACCATTGCCATATAGTTTATTTTACTACCTACCTAAGTATGGTTTGGCTCAGCTCTGTGGAGATAACATCACTCCGACTAGGTATCCGCAGGTAGTTCCACCCTTGCCTTAGTCCAACTAAGTGGTTGTTCTCAGGCTGGCTAAATGAACGAGAATCTGCATTCTTCTGTCCACCTAGTAGTTGCCGCTGTAGCTTATGGCAACCCCATTGACCAGCCACTATTCAAAAGAGAACACCGAATCATGAGCAAGGAGCCGTGAATGTGAAGCCAAAAGATCCTTAACTTATTCATTATGTACAATTTGAGGGTATCAAATCGATGCTCTATGTCTTCCTATGTATCCATTGTATCCCAACATTAATATGCTTTTTAAGCAAGCCAGAACCATACCTTCTCGATTAGACTCTTGGGAACAGGGGGAACATCTTGAGCCGCGAGCTCGTCCATCTCCTTCTTTCCAGTAACGACATCAATGTTCTGAATAGCGATGCAAAGAGGGGTGCGGAACCAGATTTTATGGCCGAGGTAGAGGACAAGGAAGATAGGAAGGGTGATGTAAGCGGCGATGAAGTTTTTGACGTTCCAGTTGCCCTTCAAGAAGATGGCGAAGCCGTTGGTAAGAGTAAGGAGGGTAATAATCAGCAGCACGAACCAGGTAGCGTAGGGCTGGAAAGGGGTCTTGTAGGGGAGAACGTCGAGCATGTTGTTGAAGATGAGGGCCTTGTGGAAGCGGAGGTAGGTAATCATAACGACGATCCAGGCGATGAAACCAGAGATGGTCGAGATGTTAACAAACCAATTGAAGACGGTGGCGCCAGAGTTGGAGACGTTAAGGAAAGCGAGGAGACCAAAGGACCAGGTGAAGAGGACAGCAACCCAAGGAACACCTCGCCTATTGGTTTGGCGGAACCACTTGGGGGCCTGGTCATTAAGAGCCATCGAGTATAGAATACGGCTACCGGAGTAGAGGAACGAGTTGCCGGCAGACCAGGCCGAGGTAAGGACAGCGGCGTTGATAATGTGGTTGAGGACAGGGATTCCGACATTCTGGATGCCAATTACGAAAGGAGAAGCACTGGCATTGCTGGCGCCAAGAAGGTTCCCATTGTCGGATGGGACCAGAATACCAATGATGAGGGACGAGATACCATAGAAGATGGCCAGACGCCACACAAATCGGCGAGCAGCCTTAGGAATGTTGCGTCGGGGAGCCACTGTTTCACCTGCTGAAATTGCAATAAGTTCAGGAGATGTAATAAAAGCAAACCCAGCGCTAATAAAGGCGCTCCAGTAGGCGAGGAAGTGGCCAGTAGAGCCTTTGGCGCCGAACTCCTTGAAGGCTCCGGGATGCTTCCAGTAGGTGAAGCCGCGCACATGATCCTGGTTGGGACCACCACCAAAGAAGATGACAATGCCGAGAATAATTAGACCGCAAATGGTAATAAGCTTGATACTGGAAAACCAGAACTCGGCCTCACCAAAGAAGCTGACGGCAATAATGTTGAGGAGGAGCATGATAACGAGAACGATGGCGATCCACACTCCAATGTTGACCCCAGAACCCCAATAGTCAATAATTAAGCCAGCTGCCACTGCTTCGGCACCAACAAGCATAGTGTAGGCGTACCAATAGTTCCAACCGGCGGCAAAGGCAAGACTGGGATCGACGAAGCGGCCGACAAAGTAGGGGACAGTAATGCCGCGCATGGGCAGGTAGGTAACCATCTCTCCAAGAATATTCATGACGATCCACACCATCAGCATCATGGACAAATACGCCATGAATAACGGGGCCGGACCACAGCGGGCAAGGATAGCACCGGAACCGATGAAGAGACCAGTTCCGATGGCACCACCTAAGGACGTTAGCAAGTTGTATTAGACTTTGACAATACAGCCTAACTTACCGAGAGCCAAGAACTGGATGTGCCGACTCTTAAGACCTCGCTCAAGCTGGTCATGCGAATTGGCAAGATTATACTCGACATTCTCGCCTTGGTGACTGGCCTCTTGGTTAAGGTCGAAGCCATTTCCACCCTTGACATACTCCTTCTCGGCCATGTTGTTTGTGATGTGTCGTATGTAAGTCAGCCTTAAACTTGAAGGGAGGAACAGTTGTCGTGTCCGAATAACAGGAGTCAGGAGGCAAGACGTTGCTCACAGAGGGGGGAAAGGATGATATTTATCCCCAGATTAAGGTTCGTGGTCTCGCCGCGAGGAGCCGGGATGCGGGGCTAGGCCGGTGAGGAGAGATTTCTTTTTCTGGGTTGGGGTAAATGCGGGGGAAGTAATCCGCACACTGGAGTGGCTATGTGGGCAGACAGAAATAGCGCCCGGTCTTATTAATCCTTAGACATAGATGCCGATATTCTAGATGCCATTTCAAGCCTAGTCTAGACTTTGTCCTAGATCTGGATCAAAAGATTGATCAATGGCAGGAGCACAAACACGAAGAAATGAGGGGAAGCTGAGGGTGTGCTATGTGAGCAAATTTTGAACGAGCTTACGATTTTCCCTTGTTGTATTGGATGAGTAACTATACTGCTGAAGTGCTGATAAAGAACCGCGGAACACGAACACCATCTCTGTATCCCCACGTCAAGATACGGCATGAGAGGTGGTGTACGGAGTAGTCACACCAGGATTGGTTAATGACAACTCCGTAGTTGTCGCTGATAACGGTGGTTGAGACACCCACGTCCGAGGCGATCATGGTTGGAGATGACCCCGGAGTGCGGAGACTTCATTTTAGGATGGGGAAAGATCGGGTTCGAGCACCTTCATAAGCCTTGTTGACCAGGGACTTGTCCGGTTTGGCTGAGGATTCGCCAATAACCTAAACATGCGAGACTGTAACGTCTTGCTAACTCGTGGGCCGTCTGACACCTGCGATAGGTACCGCTGGCATCATGTGTTCATCGTGTCCCGCTAAAGCGCCGCTGTCTCTCCGGAACGCCGCTAAATGTTGGAGTTTTGGAGAAGCGCCGTCACGTTCCAGGGGTCTTGTCGAGCGACAAGGGACTGTTGGAGAAGGGCCGGCAAAAGCCGTCCGAAGTGTGGATTTCGGACCATCTTCAATGGAGGCTACCAACACGGTCCGACAATGGTGTTCAGGTGAAAAGCGCCGCAAGGTAAGTCGGATGCGTGGCTTTCAACGGATGGAATATCTAGGCTCCACTTTCTAGTACAGTAGAACCGCTAGTTCTCAAGCAGCGTTCCAGAAGAGAATGCAATGAAGAGATTGGCTGAGACGGTTTCACTGAGAGACCGGTACAGGAGTTTGCGCCAAGCATCTTCAAACTCCAAGTTGACAAAAAGTTGACAAAGGCCAATTATTACTCTGTTTGTTATCTCGACGATCCAGATGGACAAAGCTGGGATCCATTTTGCTGATGATCAGAGATATGTTTCAGAGTTGACGCTACAACGTTGTGTTGGTTCTTGACTATCGTACCGCGCTCTTCCTGAACAAGTCATTCAAGGACATTTTCTCATGTCACGTCGGCATGACAACTTTTTCACCTTTGCTATTTAGAGAATTCTGCAGCCACACTGTGAGCCAGGCACACACAGAGGCACTCAGTCTTGTACGTGAGGGACGCAGATTAATAGCATTAAGAATTACTGTACATCATCGAAAAAACGTGCTGTCGAATGCCATGACAGAGTCCAATCCGTCACGACTCAAGCAGGCCTGGTAGGATTGAGCAAGGTTCTCCATTGCCAAGCCTTCAGAACTCAGCTGCAGGGGCCAATTTCTCCAGTGAGGATCTTCAGCAAGCACGGTCAGTCTCCATAGCCAATGTTCTGGACCTCGATGAATCTAGGATCCATCAAGATTCACTACAACTGTCTATCTCACCGCTTGCCTCTGAAAACAAGCGTTATGGCAGTTTTAAGGGATTGGTTGCGGAGATTTATCAGCAACGTGCCAGAATAACGCCGCCGCATCATCGTTGACACGGTTGCCGACAACCACGGAGAAAATTCTGCAATAGACAGCCACCACCACCGCTTGGAGCCGGGGCCGTCGGCAATGGCCCTTCGACTTCGGTAAATACGAGGATTACTCAAGGGAGCCTCATCATCTTTGCCGCTGTTCCATTCCAGCTTCCATCTCTCCACGCAGCGCTAGTCCCTCGGCTCAGCAAGGCCCAGACGGTCTTGCGTCTCCGTCATGACCGATTACGACCGAGATGGAGATTGATTCAAAGCGTTTCTGACCATGACAAGTCATTTGCGCCCTAATAAGACGGCACAGGCGTTTCAAGCCGACGGCCCTTGAACGCCACAACGCTGCTCCTCGGGCTATGCGACAGCGGGAGACCGGCTTGCCCTAACAACCACTCCTTGCGCCTTTTACCTCTCACGTCTTTACCGGTTTCGACATCTGGCTTGGCAGTGGCACACTCAAAACGACTCTTGAATTTCACAGACTCCGCCCTGCTGGTGCGTGGATCTCAGATACCAGACTGGCCTCTTTGGAAACCCACAGCCCCATCTGACCCCGTATCGCCTCTGACCTCTGACCTCTCGCCTTCGCCATCACCCTCCTGCCTCTGGGGATTACGTTGCTTATCTTAGGGCATCTCTGTCTGTGGAATGAATATGTTACCTAACATGAATCTTTTCGCTCCGCCGGACAGGATTCCCTTGGCTTGGTGTCGTGGGGTGAAGCCTGGGCCCGGCCTTGATTGTCACTTTGCTCCAGAGAGCCCGATTTCCCCTAGGTCGGCCGTCAACGCTGCTCGTGATCCACCAAATCTTGGAGGTTGGCCGCGACGAAGGCGTTGCACATTCTTTTGATCTGTATGCCGGCCATACGTCTACCCATCCGCCGTGTACGGGCTATGAAACGAGGTTACCAGACTCACGAGTATGCTTGGCAGCGCCTCAGCAGCCATCTCAAGCCCAACCGCAGTATTCGGGCCATGGATACGACATTGCAACTAGCTTGCTACATGTACCCTGAGTTTTCCTATGACTTCACAACAGCCTGTAATTATATAGCTCCTCATCTCAAACAATCGGCCACGACCTATTAAGATATTGCAGAACACTTCGCAGGTAACCTCCATCACGCAGATCTTATACCCTATCGAACCCTAGCCACTGGGGAATTCTTTCTCAAAAGGACCTCCTTTTGGTAGGCCGGATTCATAATGCAATCCCTAACTATGTTTCAAGGGTCCCCGGTAGCAACAAGGCTCATGGACCACACGTTGTCTCGGACGGGGACGACTTGACCTGCGTTTAGCTGACTTAAGACGGCCGGATAATCCTCAACAGAAGACTCAAGATTACGCGTTCACAGCATGAAAATTTTCAACTACTAAAGACGTCGCTTTAACCTAGAGGCGCGCCGTGCAAGCCACTCCCGCTTGTCACTACGCTTGTTACCACACCATTCGGTTAACAGCGGCTTCGAACGACCGCGCTATCTCCCCTGATTACACTACGATGCCAGCATCCCTTGTAATGATTGCATCGACGCAAGGGTTGCAGTCCGTTTCCTGTTCCTGAATAGTGCGTGGTTGGTGCGCTGAATTGCCCCGGTCTCCGGAGATTCGGGTATGAGCTGGGTGGCATGTGTGCTCACCAGAATCCCCCATTATGGCGTCTTACAGTGTCGATCCAACGCCCGGGTCCTTAGCAACGGTAGCCCGGTTGTCCGGGGTTGATTATACAGAGTAGTTCATTGACTGACGCCAGTCAAATATAGGGATGCTAGAACCTGTTGTCTACCCCCACGACGTACTTGCATCACGTCTGGCCTATGGCCCTATCGCTAACACCAAAATGCCTCGACTCTTCCCACGACACCACGATAATGAACCCTGATCATGAGAGCTCACCTGCGTCCGCAGGGCGTTTCAAGCCCAGTTGTCTCCCCTGGGTCTGCCGATGTTGGCGCTTCGTCAGCTTTGTTGCCGGTGTCCGAAAACATCACGATATTGCCCCTTCCTGGGTATATTGCTGCGTTTCTCTGCAGGAACTTCTTCCTAGATCAAGGTGAAAGCTGTCCATCTGCCACGTTGAAGTCTTGTAACTCTTTTCTTCGCTGTGCATCGCTACATGTGTCAAGATAGCACAAGAAGCTGAGGATAGGTGCGATATCTTGGTGAGTACTACAAATATCATTCTCCTTACTTGGGTGTTTAAAGTTAGGAGTAAAACTTAGAAATGCGAAACGGACGAGAATCGCAAGATCCGAGAGCAGAAAATCAAGTGAATGTGATGAAGACGTTTCATGCTAAGACTGCAAAGTAAATTAGCATCTAATTTCCAAGCACATATAATAATGTCAGCCCATTCCAAAGTACGCCTGATTCATCCTTAAATGCAAGGTAAGCTAAACCGTGTCGCCGGAACTTCTTCCTCTGACTGGTTCACAATTACCACTACCGTCTCAATGGTGCTCGAAGGTGTCCAACTCAGTATTAGACCCCATGAAACCATGCCTTGAGTACCCGGCCGTTGTTTGTTGCACCTCTGCTATAAGTTGCTACTCCACGTCGATTCTGGCCTGTGTTTCTAGTTTCAGCTATTGCAGGAAATATTTTGGACCGCGAGCTCTGCATTCAGGTTCTAGATATTGTGTCTACTGCTTTTCAGCTGTGTTCCAAGCCTTTTCTGATTGTGACCATGTAAGCCATTTTCGCAGACCAAATCAGCCCCCGCCACTGCCCCGCGATGGCACGTGCGTGATCAGAGATAAGATAATAGCTTGAAATGATGTGACCTGATCACGCTATGTCAAAGAATCTATTACGTCCTAGAGTAATATCTCTTGCAATAATCAAGTAGAAGGAGGCAGAAATGATGGGGAGCCAGAGCGATTTAACGGTTGATACTAATACTGTGTTGCGGAGGAATATTATCCCGGATTCCGACATCCCACCTTAATTCGACCTCAGAACCCCGCCATCATTTTTTCTCCCCACTACAGGACGTCGGCGTTCAACGTCAAAGCGTATCCTGCTTTGCAAATAGCGACTTCATTCACCATGTACCACGTGCTGGTCGGCGAGCCGTGCTACACGGCTTCTGAAATTCAGAAGCTCGTACATCGAATCAACGATCAGAGTCCCTTCAAGGTTTCCAAGCTCACCAGCTCATGGCAATACTACGTCGATCTCGAGACCGAGGATGCCGCCGTCCTTGGTAGTATCAACAAGATTCTCAAGGCCATTGAACAATCCGCGACCCCTCCCGCGACCGAAAACAGCGATAAGTTCGTCGATATCTACGTTACCCCTCGAAATGTTTCGCCATGGAGCTCCAAGGCCACCAGCATTGCCCTCGTCTGCGACCTCAAGACCGTCAACCGTATCGAGCGAGGCCGAGTCATCCGCATCGAATTCGAGGACGCATACAAGGGAGAGCAGGATCTGGTGTTTCGAGATGTCATTCATGATCGTATGACCGAATATTTCAGCCTTTCCCCCCCGGTCCTTGATACCATGTTTGCTCATGGCATTCGAAACCCGCTCGTCGTGGTCGACCTCTTTTCCGATGAACGAGGTCCATTAGCTGCTCTTCAGGACCATAACAAGAAGGCTGGGCTTAGCCTTGACCAACCAAACATGGAGTACTTGGTGAAGCAGTACACTGCTCTCGGTCGATCTCCCGTATGACTCGCAAGTCCGGCTGTGAGAATCAAATACTGATTTGAGTAGAACGATGTTGAGCTGTTTATGTTTGCTCAGGTCAACTCTGAGCATTGCAGACACCATGTATTCAACGCCTCATGGACCATTGATGGTGTCAGCCAGGAGAACAGCTTGTTTGGCATGATCAAGAACACCCACAAGTCGAACCCTGAATATGTAATCAGCGCCTACTCTGACAATGCGGCTGTGTATGTTTCCGATGTCCTTGACAGTGAAGTCTTTTGACTCTTTAGTCGATTTCGATGTACATTGCTGACTTGATGTAGTATGTCTGGTGATGAGGGCAACTATTGGGCTCCAGACTACTCAACTGGAAGCTGGAAGCTTACTCGAGAGGTTGTTCAACCTTTGATTAAGGTTGAAACTCACAACCACCCTACTGCTATTTCTCCTTTCCCGGGTGCTGCAACCGGCAGTGGCGGTGAGATTCGTGATGAGGGTGCTGTCGGACGAGGCTCCTCCCCCAAGGCTGGTCTTTGCGGTTTCTGGGTATCCGATCTTTTGATTCCTGGGAGCAAGAGGCCTTGGGAAGTTGACATCGGACGGCCGTCTCACTATGCTTCCAGTCTCGACATTATGCTGGAGGCTCCTATTGGTTCTGCTAGATTCAACAACGAATTCGGACGTCCTGCCCTGACCGGCACGTTCAGGACTCTGCTTACCAACGAAGCTGATTCCGAAGCTCCTGAATTCAGGGGTTACCACAAGCCCATCATGATTGCTGGTGGTATTGGAAGTGTCCGCCCCCAGCATGCTCTCAAGGAGGAGAGTCACGTCGAAGAGGGTGCTCATGTTGTTGTACTTGGTGGTCCTGCCATGCTAATTGGTCTTGGTGGTGGTGCCGCCTCGTCCAATACCGGTAATGAGGCCACCGCGGACCTCGACTTTGACAGTGTGCAGCGTGGAAACCCCGAAATGGAACGACGCGCTCAGATGGTCATCAACACTTGTGTTGCCCTTGGACAGGAGAGCCCGATTGCCTTCATTCATGATGTTGGGGCTGGTGGTCTCTCTAACGCTCTCCCTGAGCTTGTCAAGGACGCCGGTTTCGGAGGCAAGTTCGAGCTTCGACAAGTTGAGAGTGCTGACAACTCTATGTCTCCTCTCCAGATCTGGTGCAACGAGGCGCAGGAGCGATATGTTCTTCTTGTCAACAGAGAAGGTCTCAACCGATTCACGAGCATCTGCCGACGAGAACGATGCGGCTTCTCTGTTGTTGGGACTGCTGTTACCAAAGATGAGAACGGCGTCACCAAGCTTGTCCTGACGGACCGTGAGCCAACGGTCCAACCCTCCATCGACCCCATCAATCTACCTATGGACGTTCTGTTTCCTCCTGGGCGGAGAATTTCCAAAGACGTCCAGCGGGTTCAGAAGAACCCCCGCCCTTTCGATGCTGTCAGGAGTCTCACAGAGCAGTGTGGCAGCTCTGACCTGAGTGAGATGGTTACCAAGGCCACTGAATTGGTCTTTAATCTTCCCTCTGTTGGTTCAAAGAACTTCCTCATCACTATCGGTGACCGAACTGTTGGTGGACTGTCTGTGCGAGACCAGCTCGTCGGTCCTTGGCAGACTCCTGTTGCAGATGCCGCTGTCACTCTAACAAGCTTCAGCCTTGATGATAAGAAGCGACGTGGAGAAGCTATGGCTATGGGTGAGAAACCGACTCTTGCACTCATCTCAGCCGCTGCCTCGGCTCGAATGGCTGTCGTCGAGAGTCTGATGAACCTCGGTGCCGCCGATATTAAGCCTGGTCCTGTCAACGGCGATCTCAAGCGCGTCAAGCTCTCTGCTAACTGGATGGCCGCTGTTGGTCACCCTGGCGAGGGCGCCGCCCTCTACGATGCCGTCCAGGCTATCGGCATGGAGCTTTGCCCTCAGTTGGGTGTCTCCATTCCTGTTGGCAAGGACTCTCTGTCCATGAAGGCCTCTTGGAAGGACAAGGAGACTTCCGAGTCCAAGACTGTAACCGCTCCGGTGTCTTTGGTCATCTCCGCTTTCAGTCTGGTGGAGGATGTCCGCAGCACTTGGACTCCCCAGCTTCGCCGCGTAGAGGAGGTTGGCGAGTCTGTCCTTGTCTTTGTCGACCTTGCTCAGGGCTTCCATGCTATGGGTGGTTCTGCTCTTGCCCAAACCCTTGGCCAGATCGGAAACGAGACCCCCGATGTCCGCGATGTTCAGATCATTCGCGACTTTTTTGACGCCTTGTGGCAACTTCATCAGGTATGTGCTGTCTGAACGCGGCGAATTGCCTCAATGTCTCATACTCTTCGACTGCTAACTTCGTATAGGAAGATATTGTTCTTGCTTACCACGACCGATCCGACGGTGGTTTGCTAACCACTGTTGCCGAGATGATGTTTGCCGGTCGATGCGGTGCTGATATTTCTCTTGATGGGCTTGTTGATTCCGACGACAAGGTGCTCGATACTCTGTTCAACGAAGAGCTTGGTGCCGTATTCCAGATCCGCCGAGGTGACGAGACCAATTTCAAGAGGTGCTTTGCCACTTGCGGCCCCCCTCATGGTTTGATTAAGACCATTGGTTACGTTAGACCTACCTCCAAGCAGTCTCTCCTTGTCAAGTACAAGTCCAAGGCGATTATCGATATGGAGCGTGCCAAGATCCAGCAGTGGTGGTCTAGCACTTCTTACGAGATGCAGAAGTTGCGAGACAACCCTAGCTGCGCGCAATCCGAGTTTGATTCCATTCACGACTCCAAGGATCCTGGTCTTCACTACAAGCTCAAGTTTGACCCCGCCGATGTCAGCCTGCCGGCTCTCACAAGCCTGAAGAGTCTAGTCTTTAAGCCCAGAGGTAATATTCCCTTGTTTTGTACGAATCCAGTATTAATATTTTGCAGTTGCCATCCTCCGAGAGCAGGGTGTCAACGGCCATGCTGAGATGGCCTTTGCCTTCCGGGCTGCTGGCTTTGACGCTGTTGATGTTCATATGTCTGATATCCTGGACGGGTTCTCCTTGGATGGATTCCGAGGTCTCGCTGCTTGCGGTGGATTCTCATACGGGTGAGTAACGTTGCCTTCAAGAGATATACGCATTGCGGCCGTAGCTCACATCCCTTCCAACCTAAAAATGATGCTGACTTGTGCAGTGACGTCCTTGGCGCCGGTAACGGATGGGCCCAGTCCATCCTGATGCACGACGGTGCTCGCAAGACCTTTGAGGCTTTCTTCAAGCGACCCGACACCTTCTCATTTGGCGTCTGCAACGGTTGTCAGATGCTGACGCGACGTATGTCTATATGCCACTTTACAGAATCACGCTAATACCATACAGTCAAGGAGTTGATCCCTGGAGCCGAGCACTGGCCTACATTTGGTATGTTCACTCCCTCTCACCGATGGCAACTAGGACTAACCTTGCACAGTTCAAAACGCCAGCTCGCAATTTGAGGGTCGATTCTCAATGGTAACCATCACCGACAAGTCGGAGAACTCTGTGTTCTTCAAAGGCATGGACGGCTCATCGTTCCCCATTGTCATCTCCCATGGCGAGGGCCGAGCCGAGTTCTCCTCAAACGCTGACCTTGAGTCCGTTAACAACACCGGTCTCATTCCTCTCCGATATGTCGACAACTACGGCTCCGTTACGGAGAAGTATCCTTTCAACCCCAACGGCAGCCCTCAGGGTATCGCTGGTGTGAAGAGCAAGGACGGCCGCGTTGTGGCCATGATGCCTCATCCCGAGCGTACCATCATGGCTGATGTAGGCTCGTGGAAGCCTGAGGACCAGTTGGCCCAGTGGGGACAGTTCGGCCCCTGGTTCCAGCTGTTCCTGAACGCGCGCAAGTGGGTTTCTTAAGAAGATGCATTCAGGTGTTTGGGTTCCAAGGTAACGGTTATGTTTTATGGATGAACGAAAATGTGAGGGTAGAAATTTTATATAGAAATCGAATCGCAATGCCAAACAAGTCGGTTCTGTTGTGAAGGTCAAGACAGCATTAAGTCATTAGCCGACCAGGGATATGAGACCCCATGCAAGACAAGATTAAAAATTAAAAATACCGCGCGCGGTACCACACGGGTGGGGTTCGCAGCATTTTGGTTTTCATCGCCATATAAAGCAAACGACTGGCTACTAGTCGTAACTTGAATATAATCTCCGTCAAGATTCCATTCTTGCATTGGAGCAGAACCTTTGTGCCCTCCCTATTGCCAAAAATCTTCTTCTTCCAGTTCATTTTCGAATAAACGACAATCACGATATCATTTGAGCATGTAAGCAGAGAACCGCGTGGTAAATACAGGACTGAGCTACACATGAAGCAGGCAATGTGAAAGTACGAGTCTCGAATGCCAGAATCAGGCTCGGCAATTCGCCATCAGCCCAAGGTTCTTTGTACTTTCCTTTCGGCCTCGGCGCTTAATGAAGATCTTATAGGCACCACCAGCGCCATGCATTAGTGCTTGGGGCCTGCTCAAGGATGCTTCAGTTTGAGGAAGAGGGGACTGCGTCCGTCACGGTACTGACTGGAATTCGGTTCCGCAACATATATGTGAGCGCGCTTGACTCAGACCAGATATGCCTGTTGGCCTGCGGGAGACTCCATGTATTCGATGGCGCAACGTCAACAACATTGGCTCTTATAAGACGCTTGGGGTGTGGGACTAAATTGCGCAGTTGAGGTTGCTGGGATGCAGCAGCCATGCAAGAGATTGCGCCGCAGTCTTGCTTCGGTCGATGCCCTACAATCACACCTTCAGGGCTTTCCCTCAATTTCCAGTCTGAGAGAGCTACCTCACAGTACATGTCATAAATACTAGTCTATCAATGTATCACCGTCCACAAATCTATCTAAGCTCTAATCATCCCAGATGCAAGCAAACCGTAACTCCAATGTGTTCATGTATAGCAAGACGGCACCACTGTTCAACCGGGGCACATACTATCCCATCGACTATGCGGTGACTGGTGGGGCGGCGATCACAGGGCTGCAGGCCAGTCGGCTTAAATAGTCAGAAAGATACTTCTAATCACTCAGAGATTCAGAGGCACTTGAAGTATCCGCCTGTTAAGCTAATATATGAAGCCTCTGCTAATGACCTTCTTATTAATATTTCTTATTAATAGTACTTCTCTAACTGCATGACCCCAGCGTCAATATGCAGCCATCACCGAAGCCACCTACTGTAGCAGTTGGCTGCTCAGCTCTCAGCCGCACCTGTGTTGGGCGACTATGAGAATATTGAAAAGCAGGCTGGCGCTCGCTCCGCTTAGGTAGTATGTGAAAATTGGATCATTGTGCTAAAATAAGACCTGGGCGGGGAAAATGATCTGCTCTGCTTAAATAGAAGGAACACGACCTGGGAGTTTGGAGTGTTGCAGTCCTCAATCTTGTTAGAGGTTGACCCAGTCCAGACAATAATCTCGGGTTTATTTCCTTCCTCGTCCTTTATCCAAGATTGGCTATCATGACGACGTCAGTGACGAGTCCGACTCATTCTGAACTACACCAAATCACGCCTCTTGCAGAACTGGATAGTTTGAACCATACTGGGCGACCTGAGCTGTGTGGATATGTGAGTGGAAGATCTGGTAATCTATCCTCTCTGGGAACAGTGTCTAGCATTCGGTATTCATTTTAGCCCTATAGACTACGCTTGGACATGTCCTGATGGAGGCACCTGTCTCTTCAACAAGGAAAACGCTGCAGCTGGCTGTTGCTATCATGAGCCATGTACAATCGTTTCGGAGTGTTATGACTACAAAGCGAGCCAGCAGGGAGCATGCGAGGCAGGCAAACTGTGTGTTGGAACCAGTTGTTGGTAAGTCCAGCTAATTCAAAGTTCATTATCACCATTTAATCACACCGACTGACGATCGGCAGTGAAAAATCCGACTATCCGTACTGCCAGACTTGGATTTATTCAGACCTCGCAGCCTCTTTGGTATGGTGCACCGAAAAATCACCCACCACAGAAGTGGTGATGTTTAACCGCCCGATGAACGCGGTAGTTGGTACTGATATCAGGTCCGAGAGCACCTCTTCTACCGTCACAGTCGACGATATCCCGACCACGGAGGTCGCTGCTGCTACAGCCGTGACGGAAACAGGATCAGGAAGGGATGGGTCAAACTCAGACAGGATCGCTCTTGGTGTTGGAATAGGCATTGGGCTGCCCGCAACACTGGTGGCAATTATAACATGTGCTATGAAACTCTCCAAGTTGAGGAGAGGAAGGATAACATAAGAATTGAATTAGAGCCTGGACCGGGCCGAGTGTGATTTAAGCGATCCCTGAGAATTGCTGGAAGAACAAAATACCACAACCAACAGCGATTCGTCGCCAGATCTTAGGCCTGAAGAGGTCAAGCCAGGTGAAAATTTCCAGCCTGGATCCTCGCTTTCCGGGTGGCGGCGCTCGAGAACAGTCTTCTAGAACTGAACTTCGGCGATAATACCTTGGTACTCGGTGCGAACCCGGTGATCGTCGGTAGGTATCTAGGCTACGCATGTGAGAGAGATTGGCGAGAGCATCCTCGTTGCGGCCCACAAAGGCGAGCCAACGGGGCGGCAGAGAGCATCTGGAAGGCAACCTCGCCGTCAATGTGGCCTAACCTAGTATAGTCTCTATTATAGACTTGCTATAATTAATTGTTATCTTATCATAGCTTAATAATAGGCTATCAAGGGTTTTATAAGCTATGTATATAATTTCCGCTAGTGATTTTAGTTTCTGTAAGAGTTGAAACTCAATCAGGTGACAAATCATGCCCGACACTATCTCGAAGCAATTTTACTTGCGTCTGGATATTATGTCCAAACAACATATAGACACAAATCCGAGAAAGTTGCGATTTCTGGTCTTTGGCCGCTCAGCAAACAACAGGGGAAGCCCCAATTTTCGTGTTAGTGTTTACGATCTTCCCGCGGAGAAGAGAAGCCATGTAACATCGATTTCCGATCAGCTACCAAACAAAGTGGAGAAGCTCGTACGTATGAATCCCGTTCAGCCTCAATTCATCGTTTCCGTGGTATTATTCTCTATTTATAACGTCTAATCTCAATGGGATTTAATGAAGGTTGCTCCGAGTCCGGAAGCCGACAGTTGTTGATGACATAAGCAATTGGCGAACCAGTCGCCGCTGCCAATTCAGCGTCATTGCTTCAACTGTTTATCCTTGACCAATCTGAAACTCAACCTTTTTCAACCTCCAAATTCGCTCCTGTTCTCGCCCAAATTGAGGCTCAACCCTCTTTCATCCTCCACAAACTCTTTCGTCCTAACCAACATCGCCCACCATGGCCCAATCCACGTCAAAACGTCGAGACACTGCCTCACTGGGGGGTTGAAACGAGCAGGGGTAGCTTGAAAGACGCCTTTTTCAGCTCCCACCACCAATCATGACGGCTGGCATCAGAGCCTGACATGGTACGTCGCACCCCAGGACGTTTGCTAGGACATTCAACGACCATGTGCGACATATCATCAACCTAGGCATCCTCTACGCCTCATGTTCCTCCTCCCAACCCATCTTTCTTGTTGCTTCAATATTCCACCAACCCTTCCTGCGCTCTTCGCTGCCACGCTCTCTCTTCGCTGCTACGCTGTTTCAATAAGGAAACATCCTCGCTTGTACCCGGTGCGGGGTGATACTCAGGGTCCTCCGACAAGGCCGCGACGTCATCAGAGAGACCTTGCACCCAGCCAGGCCAACAATGGACGCACTGCCGACGACAAACGTTGATGGCGGAAACAGCACCCAGAGCATCACGAGCCTCACCAATATCGAACTCGACTTCAATCGGTGGAATGACCCCAACTCTAGTTCCTGGGAGTTGAGAGAACAAAAGGATGAGGAGCGACGTAAATCCATTTTCTCCGTCCTACAATGGCTCCACGAAGTACCAAGCTCCCGCCCATCTCAGGGTATCATCATCAACTCTCAGCCTCTATACCTGCGCAAGCGCCTCAATAATGAGGTCTTAGACCAAGTCGACGATGTTTTCAGTAGCAAAGGCAAGCCTTCGTCTGTTCAGACTACCGAGGTCTCTGCAATTACGGCTTTGCGCGCCCGGAGTCCCCCTGCATCTATCGTCGTATCCTCTATCGACGAACGTTTGCGAGAATCCAGAGCTGCGTTGTCGGCATTCGAACCGTCGCCTGCTCCATCCGACCGCAAAACAAGATACCGTGACAATGGAAATCACGATGAGGGAGGACCGCCCCAGACAAATGTCACTGAAGGATGGCAGGCCAACTCAACAGCTCTGTCGGGCCCTCAAACACGTGGGGTTAGGGAAGAACAGGCCGCACTTCCCGGACGACACAAGGTTCATTGGGCACTGGCCAATGGACCTGACACGGATGCTGCTCCCCCTTCAAAGAAGCCGCCCAAACGTCAGAATAGTCGTTCAACAGACGATGAGACTACCAGCATACGCCTGCGGCGAAAACGACACAGGACGGGTCAAAAGGGTCGCTCGTCGCGCCGAGCATCGCCAACATCGTCGAGCGCAGCCAACTCGCCTCAGCTAGCTACAAGCCTCCTCCTGCGAACATCATCTGATGAGAATTCAGGGACATCCCCACGACGAAGTCAACCCAAATCCTCTCCTGACCCCAATCTCCCGAGTCCAACGGCCATCCGAGGCGACGGAACTGCGCCTAGTCCCAAACGTCCACCGGTTTCTGAGAAGGATTTTGCAGCCGCCGGCGAAACCTGCTTTTTCTGGTTATACACTCCCGATAAATATTCTGAGAGGAGTGCATGCCGTAGTCGGAAGGAAGAAATATCCCACATTATCACCCATGCCGCCGACCATCACGGCCTTATCCGAGGCAACGATCCAAGATATCCCAAGGCTCGCAGGTATTTAACGAAATGCCAGCGCTACGACCCAGTTATCAAGGCCAAAGGGAACTGCGCGAAATGCAGTTCTCTACATAAATGGAGTGATGCAGATTTTGCGGACCCGGAACACCTTGGTGTTGTCCTTTGCTTACGCTGCTGGCGTAGCTTTACCAAGAGAGGAATGAAAGAACACATGACTGAAGCTTTGTGTCCGTACAACACGGAGCAGCCTAAGGAGAACAAGGTGTGTAGGTTGTACACCACCTTTTGCTCTGACAGTCAACCACCAAGTCCAGCACCCGAATTTGAGACGCCGGCCCGCCCCCAAAGATCTTCAAGGACGCACAACCGGACAAGTACCCCACGAGCATCTCATTCACGACAACAAGCAAACAATCAACCATCCCAGGAGCGAGCCTTAGCAACAACGTATCGAGGCTCTCGGCTGCGCTCCTTACAGCCAACATCCGAACCAAACACCATTTCTCGGACCCCCCCTCCCTCTCCGTCATCGCATTCTCAATTTCCCATGCAGAGAATTAAATATCACCCTTCTCAGCCAACCCAGAGACCAGTTCCTGTGGGACATCTGGGTTCTACCTATTACCAATCGTGGCGGCATCCAATTCCCCAGCAATCAACCTCTCAACCCATTGGCTATGTACCCATCTATGAGGCCCCTCCTTCGGGAACTCCAGTCGTCTACCCGGATATATGTCAAACGACACACCATGAACCCCCCGCAGGACAATCTCAACCAGTGTATCCGGCAAATACTTGTACAACTCCCTCTAGACAGCCGAATCGTCGTGGCGAGCCCTCTCAACACCGCCTTCTGCAACAACATGCACTATCGCAGAAACGAAATCCACCACTGCAGTCAAGACAGCATCCCCCGCAACCACCACATCAGCCAGTCCTGCATCAATCTCCTCAACAGCCTACAGAGCAGTTCCTGAACCAACCTCCGCAAGGGTCATCGTTACGGCATGCAGTTTTCCAACCACCACCCAATCAGCAACCGATTCAGCAACAAACTCGAGGACGGGTCCAGCCACAACCAACCATGCAATCATCATTTGCTACAAGCGCTCAAGCATCCTTATATGCCAATCTTGATTGGCAGCCCTTTCAAGCCTCCATTGGCGCTGTGAACAACATGCCTCGTTCTCAAGCAACACCGCCAATCGATGATCCAGACATCGGCATGCCACTTTCTGGGACACTACCCTCGCAGGCGACTCTTTCACAAGACCCGCCCACTGTTGGGGAACTAGGTATTTCTATGCATTCGTCTGACCTGAATGGGCCGCTTTGGCTTGATCCAGTTTTTGCAGACTCGACCTGGTTTAATGAATTCAATCATATGGGGGGTCACCCCGATCTCCAGGCATCTTTTGGCCCGGTAGAACCTCCTCCTCGTCAACAGAATGACCATCCTCAGGACTTGCCGCCCGAAAGTCGGATACCATTTGACCAACAGTGTGCTGTTGAAGAAGACTCGGGCTATGGCTCAAATAAGCCGATCAATCCAGAGTTCGACAAGACGGTTGAATCCGAGTCAGACATGAACAATATGTTCGACTTTGAGCGTGCTTCTTTGCAACTTGACGGGCCCGGAAACAATCCTATTTTTTGAATAGTCTTCATTTGTGCGTTTGATGGTATTATCGGACTGGAAGATCGGGCACTCAGGCAAAAGGCTTGGCGATTCTCAACTCTCGATTTCGCACGGGACATTTCTCATTACATATCCTCTCTTTTCGTCATCAGATCATATTTACGCGGACGGCAGTGTACGGGGAGAACGGCTTACGATATTCATTTATAATAAGACACGTATTTTTCATGGCCACAGACTTGTTACATAGCATGGCTGGCTTTGAGGGCACTAGAGCCAGTTCATCTTTTTTCCGAACTCGCCTTGCCTCGCCGAAGGGATTCGGTATCAACTGTCAGTCAGCGTGGGCGTTGACTCGATGTCGTCATGCGACAATCGCCCCTTGACAGCAGTTTCCAACTCCATCTTAATCCCGTGTATCGATCTCCAGGTCGAGTTGCACGCCGTTGGAAATACCATAATCACCAAGAGTAATATGATCTTTGAACGGCCTCTCACTCTGCCGTTTCAGGATGATCTGGCCGGGGTCTCGACCGATTCGCGCAGCCACCATCATCTTCAGCTGCCCGACGGTATCGGTCTCCAAGCAAGGCACTGCAGCTTTTGTGCCAAGACGATCGTTGACATTGACAATGATCATCTCCTCACCTGCCTGAACAACGGGTGCCTTGGCCTTGGCCTTGTCCATTTTCTCTGTTCTTTGGTCCCTGTCCCTGTCTCGCTCTCGATCCCGATCACCACGGTCGCGGTTTCGATCGTCTCTGCGACCATCGCGGATCCTACCGTATTCGCGGTCGCGGCCACGGTGTCGCTGGGGTGACCGTCGGCGAAAGTCGCGATTCCTATCGTTGTCTCGGCGTTCACCCTTCCATCTGAAGCCTCCTGAGCCCCTGGGTCTTCGCGCTGGCGACCGTGACCGTTCTCGAGGTTTGCGAGGGGGCGAGTCTCTGGGTTCACGGTTGCGATCACGATCGCGCGACAAGCTGCGGTCTCTGCGAGGTGGACGCTCGTGCTGGTCACGCTGGTCGCGGCGGGCGCTGTTCTCGCGGAATGTGCCATCGCGGTCTCTTCGACTAGGTCCACTCTCATCTCTATCACGAGGAGCTGGAGATTTTGACCGAGTACGTGGCTCTGGAGGCGGTGGTGAGTCTGTCATGGCTGCTGGATTGCTAGTGCCGTCGTGGCAAGTCTGTTTTATGGCAAACGATTTTGGCTTTCACGCTTTTCAGTCGTCGTGGTCTTCGGCGTGGCAAGTCGAGTTGAGAAGCTTCGTGTTTCCCTTAAATTCAGAGCTGACGAAGGCGATGGTGATGTATGTCCAACGAAGGGCAAGTTTGTCATAGCAGAAAGTCTTTTAAAGCAGAGGCTGAAAGAGATCGCGACGTCACGAGACGATAGTGCCTGTGGAGAAGCTTGAGTCTCCACTCTTTTAGATACCTGGGTAGGCATGTCCCTGAGATCTCGTCGATGACTAATCACTAATGTTAAGACTCGGAGCACCACTTCAAGTTGTGCATCTTTCATGAGATCCAGTCGAAATTATACGCTCTTGTTCGCCTGGTTCAGCATCTCATTTACCTCTCTCTACCTTGACCAGAACCTGGCTCAAGGACGTAGCGAGAAGCAGGACCACAAGCTTCGTGACGAAGTGAACAGAAACATTGAGTTGGATGAATCTAAGATGAAACTTGCCGTCACGTATTTGAGGATTCAGAGCACAAAGGCAACGAGGTTTCTCATGAAGTATCTTGCCCAAAGCTCAAGAACTAACAAAGTCTATGAGATGATCAAGAAATCAATAAGTTGTTGTGTACTGTGTCTGGGAACATTTTATCGCCGAGCTAAGATGCAGGGTAATCTGAGGGACTGAAGACATTGAGCTGATCAATGTAATTATGGGATGATTCATTTGCGAGTCACTTCGGCCTGACATTCGTTATCGCGTTTCTGCCGTTTGCCTTTAACTCTCTATGTAGCACTTGCGTGGAAACCTGGAGCTTGCACAAGCTTCGCAGACTGGCTCTCGTTGCTATGGAAAAATCCTGACGTCAACTTACTTGTCACAGGTGGTCGAACTGCGAGACCCCGCTGCAGCAGGGCTGAGCTTCAGACCAGGACCAGGGCATGCCAAGTGAGGTGGCCACGGAAAGCTACCGCTTTTTGGGGCTGGGGCACGCGATCCCCATTGCACTATTGGGCGGTGTCGCACCAATAGTGAGAGAAGAAGTAAAAAAAGCCCGCTGCCTTATGCGCTGGCGTCGCACAACACGGCCACGTCAAGGCCTACCTCTAGATGAGGGCAGCAGAGGATGATTGGACACAAGTCGTGTCAAGGCAGCGGTGTGAGTGATTAAACTGACCGTGAATAGTAGCACAAATGATGCACCACATGACTCAACACGAGCTATGCACCGTAGAGTGCTGCAATTTTCATACAGGTATTTATTCCGCGATGAGTTCTGGAAAAGACCAGGAGCCTGGAACATGGCTGAGAGTTGACCAGGATGTGAGCCGTGGCAGAGTTTCAGCTTGACGGAGAAGACTGACGACAGATTGCTACGAAGAGTAAACCAAGTATACCTAAGCCCTAATAACATCGCAGGGGTTTCTGCCATTGTTCAGCGCTCTTTGTTGAATTGCCAGCACTGTACTCCGTGTATGTAAGTGAAAGTCCACAACCGAAGTCTCATGAGGGTTGCAATTACGAGCCCCCCTACAGTACAGTAGCGCGCTCATCAGGCCTTTCCAGGACGAATGAGTTTCCTCAATGATGATCGACACTGTCGCTTTGGCGTGTGATGTGCTGTGCTGTCCCCAGTGACCTGCAACGAGCTTCAGCGGTTGCCATGGGTGGGCGCCCTATTCAGGCAAAGCGCCAGGCACCTCGGAGCGAGGCGACGCAGGAACATCTCCCGAAGAGGCGGGTGTGCCTGGTACCTGCCCGGGGGCCAAGCCGACAACCAATCGTTGATGACGAAGGAAATTGTGCAAATTTTACTTTTTGCGCTCTTATGAACTGGTTTGTGTGCACGAGCGGCGAGTCACGTAGCAAGATGAGGGTCACCGGCCGACGTCGGGACTTTTCTCGCTCTTTATTAATTCCCTCATCTCCCAGTGGCCGGCCCATGATTTCATCGCCACCCAGGGTGAGTTGTTGGGTGTTGAAGTCGCCTTTGGCAACAGGACCGATGCAGAGTTTTCCGCGGTTGCGTTGCATCGACATCCAAGAGTCTGTCACAGAGAGACCGGGATCAGGATCGTCAATGCCGGTGAAACGCTGTTTGTACGGAGTATACGGATACTCTGTGCGTACCTGATTCTGTCGCACAAAGGGCCTGGAGCCAAAGGCCTGGCGCTTGGTGGGGGACAATGGCCTGGCGGGGGACAATGGACCTGACGGACAGGGCCCGAGCCCGAGTTTCAGCAGCCAGAGACTGACAGGCCCCGTCGGCTTGTGTGCCTGAAGCTGTCGACAGATGCGCTGTAATTTCCCTCGAGGAGCGTGACAGACCAGCAGCCCGGTTGCCCATGTCAACAGTACCTGAGACACGGCCAATGGCTGGTCGCATTCCGTGTCACCGCTACCAAGTTTAATGGGCTCGGGCCTAGTCCGCCCCTCCCATCCCACCATCACCAAACAAACGTCTGGCCCATCCATCGTCCATGGATGGCGGCACTTGGACGCCGCACTTTGTACCCTTGTCTGCTCCGTAGGCTGGGCGCTTTTGTCCTATACCTCTTATTGTAAGGTGCATGTTTGTCTGTGGGTGTGTGGTTGCTTTGCTTTGCTTTGCTGTTCGCCTCGTCGCATAGTTAGTACTTTATGGATCCCTTTCCTCCCCCGACTGGCCACCCTTCTTCGCCTTCAACCTTTCGAAACATCTCTTCTCCATAGACTTCGTTGGCAGAGTCTATCGCTTACTTCGTACATTTCCTCCGCTGCTTACATAGCCTGCGTCTCGCTGCCTGGATACAGAGTATCCTCACTTGCACCCACTCACTTACACGACGCTTCTGCGGCCTCCACTTCACAACAAACAACAACTCACTTTGCGCGCGATACATCGCTGCCTGCTTTGAAAGCACTCACTTACACGCGTCTTCACGACAACAATCGGCAAAATGCACTTCTCCACGCTTGTTCTGGCTGTCCTGCCGGCCCTCGCCCTCGCCGAGGATACAACCACGCAGACTTCCACCGCTGTCTTGACCAAGACCTACTTCCTCTCTCAGGTCCATACCGTCACTGCGACTGGCCACAGCACCGAGGCTCAAGCTCAGACTGAGACCACTTCTGCCGCTATCGAGAGCGAGAGCGCCAGCTTCCTTCCTGTTGCCCATAACAGCACCGCCACGACACCCGAGTCTACTCCTAAGAGCACCATCGCCAGCACTGCCACCGCCGGTACCACTGGTGGTTCTTCTGGGCCCTCTCAAGTTCCTGGAAATGCTGGATCTGCTCTTGCGGCTGGCAAGCTCGCCGTGGCTGGTGTCGCTGGTATGGTTGTCGTCGCCCTCCTGTAAGCGCATCCAGGGGCGCAACTAGGGGGTAATCTTCCCGAGGGCTGGGATTCTTGCACTGTCGACTTCCGAGCTCTTCGATGCGATCATCCTGTCACTCATTTCCTTTGTCACTTTGCCCTTTGCCTTGGCCACCAGCGCGGCCTTCTTCTTGACGATGAAACGACGGCAACAGCGCCACGATACTGATTGCAGAACGACACTCGCCGTCTGACAATCACTCTGCTTCAACTTGATGAGTCCTGGGACTCTGCCTTCATGGATGGCTCGACTGCTTCCTTACGCTTCATCGCGAGCACGCCCGCTCCTTCGACACACCTTGCGGGTTTTCAACACTTAATATTTCATTCATCCCTAGCGGCACGCACTTGCGCGCGTTGACTGCGCTGCGCACATCGCTCTCTTTGCCTTGTTGCAAACTGTTCAGTTTAGTCGTTACCGGTGTCTTGAGGGTAACCGTTGACCGAGACCAAGCCTGTCATCTTCTTACACATTTATCCCTGCATTTTCAAGACTCCCCTCTTGGGGATGTCTCTCCCAGGCTTGGTCAACGTCAGCGGTTTTGAGATCACATCACCTTCTCGACATCGACAACGGCTGGTGCGCGTTGCTGGCTGGAGACTCATTAGAATTGTTATTCAGTCAACATCTCCTCACCTGGCTCTGCTGCCGCAAAGAGAGGCGGGACCGAGGAGACGGGGACGACGTCGGTGACGCGGGAACAACCATATACACTTCGATACCTCTGATTCTTGGATGAACTGGTTTTACTATACTTCTCTTTGGCGATACCCCCTTTAAGACGGCAGGTGATCTGAGGCTAGAGTCTTCGCACGCGCGATGGATCTCGACCTCTGGATGGAGGATTGCGGCTTTGGAGTATGGCTTTGTTTGATTCGGAGGGGTGGGATATGATTTAGGCGAAAAGGGGGATATGATAGGGCTGACAAGGCTTGTAGATAGGAGCAATAGATGTTGTCACGCTCAAAAAGGTTCCTGACTGAATGTTTTTGGGGTGAATATGTTCGGCAACATTGCCGACCTACGTAGGTAGTATGGCATATTCGCCTTCTATCGGCAACTTGTGGTTCACGGAACTCATCGTCCGATGACTAGTTAATGGTCGGGTCTTTAGAAGGCGCAAAATGACCCTTGCAAAGGGGATTTGCCAGCTGGAATGGATAACGCGCCGCTTACTGATTGGTTGATGCCTCGGATGCAAGCGGGTCGCATCGGCCGAATTTCAGCATTGGCTTCCGCAGCCGCTTTTGCTCAACATAGTCTACCACGAACGCCTCAACGGCTTTCTTCTTGCATATTTTTTCCTCAGGGGAGACAGGACTTAACTGAACTTGTATTACTATCATGGCATCGGTAGCTCCCTCGCTCAGGCGGGCGCATGCCCCTCTCCGCAAAGCGCTGAGTGCGACTTCTGCCCTTCGAACTTTCGCCACTGTACCTCCAAACGCCAGCGAGACTGCCATCCCCAAACGAAAGAGCTATTTCAAGGACACCACGGTTTCCGACTTCTCCGACTTCCTGTCTACGTCGTCGGCTGTGCAGCCGCTGGCGCCGGCAGATGCCTACACACTTCGAACCGCCGAGGTCGGCCCTGAAGGCAAGAAGCGAACGATTACGCGACTACCAGAATGGCTCAAGACACCCATTCCTGCGGGCAACGACAACTTCAAGAGCATCAAGAAGGACTTGCGAGGATTAGGCCTGCATACTGTTTGCGAGGAGGCCCGGTGTCCCAACATTTCAGAGTGTTGGGGTGGTTCAGACAAGAATGCCGCCACAGCTACCATCATGTTGATGGGCGACACGTGCACCAGAGGATGCCGCTTTTGCAGCGTCAAGACAAGTCGCAAGCCTCCGCCCCTGGATCCTCACGAGCCCGAGAACACTGCCGAGGCACTGGCTAGGTGGGGGTTGGGTTATGTCGTCCTGACCAGCGTGGACCGAGATGATCTGGCGGACGGTGGAGCGCGTCACTTTGCCGAGACGATTCGGAGAATCAAGCAGAAGAAGCCGTCGCTGCTGGTTGAGGCCTTGACCGGCGACTTCCGTGGTGACCTGGACATGGTGAAGATTGTGGCGGAGAGTGGACTGGATGTCTATGCGCACAACGTCGAGACCGTCGAGGACCTTACCCCGTATGTGCGAGACCGAAGGGCTACGTTCCGACAGAGCTTGAGTGTGTTGAAACATGTCAAGGATGCGAGGGGTAAGGAGGGCATCATCACTAAGACCAGCATAATGCTTGGTCTTGGCGAGCAGGAGCATGAGCTCATGTCTGCGCTTGAGGGTAAGAAGCCTGCTCCTTTGGTCTCGACTTAACTCAGCTAACAACAATGGCAGAACTTCGAAAGGCCGACGTTGACGTCGTCACCTTTGGCCAGTACATGCGGCCTACCAAGCGTCATCTCAAGGTCGAAAAATACATCACTCCCGACGAGTTTGAG
Source organism: Fusarium cyanostomum (assembly GCA_014824385.1). NCBI lineage: Eukaryota > Fungi > Ascomycota > Sordariomycetes > Hypocreales > Nectriaceae > Fusarium > Fusarium cyanostomum. Next base: position 357,077 of record JABCKW010000073.1, on the reverse strand, counting down.
ATGTGGCGCAAGAGAGCCCTGGACATGGGCTTCTTGTACTGCGCCAGTGGGCCCCTGGTGCGCTCATCGTACAAGGCTGGTGAAGCCTTTATTGAAAACGTCCTGCGCAAGCGCTCGGGCGAGAAGGGCATGGCCACTGGAACCATTGGTCAGGCTGTCGCCCTCGACTCGACTCGATCGGCGATCTAGTCTGGATCTATGTATTCTTACTTTCGCTCTCTAAAACCATACTACATAATTAAGGGGTATGACCACGCGGTGGTCGCATTGGATGGCGTTCATTAGATAGGGGGAATGATATTCAACTACGGTGGGTAGAAAAGCAAGGTTTTCAACAAGGCTGATGCGTATTACCCATGAACTCAACACAATCACCTACCCACGATGGGTTGTACATCATCCATCTGCGACTCAACGTGTCATGTCTTGGTGATATTCTCCTTGAGTGTCTTGCAGAACATCACCGAATCACAACAGCGGAGAAAGTCGCTGATGCTGTCACTGCATCGCGGGGTTATCGAGAGGGGTTCGCATGTTGGCTCTGGCAAGGTGAAGCTGCACGAAGCCGCTGCTCGACTAGTTCAAGAGGTCGTATCACTGCAGCGAGCTCGTTTCCCGAGTGCCAGTGACTTGACTTCGTCATCCGTGAGGAGGTACGACGTTCGAGTTGCGATGGAAGATTTGGTGTGATGTGTGATTGGCGATGACTCGAGGGCCCTTTCAATTGTCATGGCGAGGAAGGCGCAGGTGCCCCTGAGCCTAGCTGCATCACGAGAAGAAGGCTCAACTCGCTCCTTCTCAGCGATTGGGCGGAGACACCCACACACTTGCCCTTCCCAGACATTTATACCTACCTAGGTACCTAGGTAGCCTGGCGTCCCAATCGTGATTTCTTCTTCTTACAAATTGCACTCATTCTCGCTCGCGAGTCCTTCAACTCATACCCGAGCTCATCAAGACGTTCGTTATGAAGCTCAAAGCAGCCCTCGCCCTCGCCCTCGTTCTTGCGGCCACGACAGAGGCGAAGTACTGGCTCGAGGAGATTGCCCACCTCGGACGCGCTCCCTATTATCCCGATAACAAGTACCAAGTCTTTCGCAATGTCAAAGACTATGGCGCCGTAGGTGATGGAGGTTTGTACATCCAGATCTTATTCAGTTCGTGGCTTACAACATAGGTAGTTACCGACGACACTGCTGCAATCAATGCTGCCATCAGCGCGGATGTTCGATGTGCTCCCGGAGTGTGCAAGGGGAGCACCATTTCACCCGCAACTGTCTACCTTCCTTCTGGGTACGTCAATATGAGAGAAGGAACCCTGACAGTACACCTCTAACTTCAATAGAACCTATCTCATCGGTAGCTCCATCATCGATCTATACTATACCCAGATCATCGGCGACCCTACCAATCGCCCAGTCATCAAGGCTTCTGGCTATTTCTCCAAGGACAGCTTTGGTCTTATTGATGCAAACCCATATCTATTCAACGGCGCCCTCTCTTGGAACTCTACAAATGTTTTCTTCAGGCAGATCCGCAACTTGATCTTGGACACTACTGCGCTCCCCCCCAACTTCCCTGTCGTGGGCATTCATTGGCCTTCGTCCCAGGCAACGGCAATTACTAACTGCGAGTTCAGGCTATCTACTATCCCCGGCAACACACACACTGGCCTGCTGATTGAGGAGGGATCTGGCGGATTATTGAATGATCTCTACTTCTACGGCGGCGGCAATGCGACGGTTTTGGGCAACCAGCAGTACACAGCACGTAACCTATGGTTCTTCAATGCCGACGTTGCGGTTTGGATGACTTGGAATTGGGGATGGACATTCAAGAGCGCCGTGTTCAAGGACTGCCGAGTTGGTATCAAGATGGATGATGTATCAAACGGGGTTGGCTCCGTTACCATCCTGGACAGCTGGTTCGAGAACGTCGACATTGCTATCGCCACAACCCGCACCAGCTCAGGTGCTTTAGGAGGCGGAGCTTCTCTGGCCATGGAGAATGTCAACTTTCAGAATGTGAACAGGGTCCTTGTTGGTCCCGGAGGAACCGATCTGGCGGGGGCAGTCGTGAAGCCAGCAGGTGAAGCTGTTTTCGTGATGGTAAGCATGATTGAATGCATGAATCAAGAAGCTCGAAGGGAACTGATAGCATCAGGGGCACTACGCCGACTCCAGCGGCACGTCTGACGAAACAGGCTATTACACTCTGCCTTTACCTCGGAGTGCTAACCTCCTTGATCGAAACATGTATTACGAAAGATCAAAGGTGGGTCGAGTCTCTTCGTCTGAGATCCTGCTGACTCGTTCAGCCCCAATATGAACAAGTGTCCAGCAGCTACTTTATTTCGGCGAAAGCGAACGGCGCTTACGGTGATGCATCTCGTGACGATACTCGAACACTCAACGCGTTGTTCAATTACACAGCAGCTAATGGGTACATTGCCTACCTCGATGCTGGATACTACATGGTCTCAGACACCATCTACATCCCTCCGAATGCCAAGATTGTGGGAGAGGCTCATGCGTCAATCATTATGGCTACGGGGCCCAAATTTCAAGACATGAGCAATCCTCGACCCGTGATTCAAGTAGGCCGTCCCGGGGATGTTGGCCAAATCGAATGGTCTGACACCATCATTTCGACTCGTGGGCCAGCGGCAGGTGCCATTCTCATCCAGTACAACTTGTACAGTCCTGGGATCCCATCGGGCATGTGGGATGTGCACACTCGCATCGGCGGCTTTGCGGGAACATACCTACAAGTCCCTGAATGCCCTGCTCTGAAAGGCAGAGACACTATCAACTCCAAATGCATAGCAGCATACATGAGCATCCACATCACAGCCTTTGCCGGAGGGCTGTTCACTGAAAACTGTTGGTTTTGGGTTGCTGACCACGATCTTGAAGATCAAAAGTACCAACGAATCGCCATCTACGCAGGACGAGGCGTGCTCGTCGAAGCCCAGAGAGGTCGTATCTGGCTCAGTGCAACAGGCTCGGAACATCACGTTCTGTATCAGTATCAGCTCGTCAACACCAAAGACGTGTATATTGGCCACGCGCAGACTGAGGAAGCGTACTTCCAGCCCCGCCCATTCGCCCAATACCCCTTTCCATCTGTGCCTTTCTTCAATGATCCCAACTTTCAGATTGACTGTCAGAATGACCCTGTACCTGCAGGGTGCAACATGGGATGGGGTATGAGGATCATAAACTCGAGCAACGTTGTTGTGTATGGGGCGGGACTATACTCGTTCTTCAACAACTATAACGACTCGTGCGCGAGCAACAAGTCCCCGGAATATTGCCAGGAGAGGATTCTGAGTGTTCAGGGTAACAACAAGGGATCGAGAGTCCTAGGACTGAGTACGGTGGGGACGAGGGTCATGGTGGAGCGCGACGGTGCGGATTGGGTCGATGCGATACAGAACAACAGCACATTTGCGGACACCTTGGCTCTATATCAGCTATGAACAGTTGGCGTGCTAATGTCTAATGTAGGAAAACGGAGTGAGAAAGAGTTCAGGCAGGGGTATCAATTGCTATACCAGTCAGCTAACTAGAATCCCAAATGCCTCTTAATGCGGTCAACGCAATGAGGACGGCCTCGTCTGTTCTGATGGTCCTGCTACCCTGGTTGGGCAACACGTTAATCCAGTGATCAAAAAGCTCCTTTGTCTTGGAACCTTGAATGTCCATGCTGCTTAGCTCTTCGTCGTTCATTGCCGCGAACTCCAGACCACGCGGACCACCAAAAACAATAATGAGATGGTTGAAGTTGACTCTCTTGGTAGGCGGAAAGGCCCTTGAGGCTGGAACACCGCGTTCGGAGGTGCCAATGCTAATATCATAGCCATTCTCGTAAGGGCTCTCAGTGAAGACAGTAGATAAAGAACTGGCCTTCCGGACGGTATAGCCCCAGTAGTAGCCGCCCTCGGTCCTTGGAGCGGCAGGATGCACAGGCTCAGGATATTGGTTCTCGTCGTCAGGGAACTTGAGTGTTATTCGCGTCTTCGGAGGGATCTCTTCCTCGATCTCGACGGGGTAATCCAGTCCCACCTCGACGAGTGTTCCAGAGCTCGTGCTTGTCTGACCAGCAACGGTGACGCCCTCGCGGTAGGAGATCCATTCCCTGGGGTTCGGGTGGTGCGGCATGTCGAGGCTGGGGAGCATGGCGGTGAGGCGCAAATTGGGATGGAGGGGGAAGAGGGTCTTGCGCATAAAGGGCGGCGCTTCAAGGAATGATAGGATGTGAGCGAGGAAGTGGCATGGATCGGTATCTCCTGTGTAGCTGTTTGGATCTGTCTGACGAGGTCGGGTAGAGAGAGGAGAGTCATCGAACACAACGACTTCATCGACAGAGAAGACTGCGAGGGCGCGGGCAATGCGGGCGGGCTGGGTCATTCGCTGGTCGGCGGTAGCAAGGCTGGTAATGTTTAGTACGGACAAAAGTCAGAGGAGCTTTGCGAGCATACTTTGTTAGAATGCTGCTGGGAATCGCAACGGAGATGGTCCATGGCCGGCCGCCATCGGTGGGGTTGAAGGTTGCAGATGGCTTGAAGGATGCTGTATCCTGGCCATTGTGGCCGGTTTTCCTCTTCTACTCCAAGTTAGTACTTTAAGTATCGAGTAGACCTTTGAATTCGGCTGACCTTGGAGCCGCGCTCGTTGTATGACATATTTTCGTTGACGATCTAAGCTAAGAGCATCTGCTATCTACTACCAAGAGGTATGCAAAAAGTTGATCGTGGGGTGGATTGATCGGGCAAAATCTGACCGCCTTCGTCACCGCCTGCCAAATCTGGCTTGCGCATGCCCGCCTGAGGTGCGCTTGGTCAGCATCACGACCAACGTACACGATGCGACTGATCTGGCCTTCATCTTGGAGCACTTTCAACAACAATCATATCGCAACCATGAGCGGCCCTATTAGCATCGGCTCTGAAGCCGAGTGGAGTAGCCTTCTGTCGGGCACAAATGTGGTCATCGCAGATTGTACGTCACGTCCATCCGGTGCCTACCAGCACTAACACGTTCAGTCTACGCCGATTGGTGCGGTCCCTGCAAGATGATTGCGCCGACTTTTGAGGGCCTCGCGAAGGAGCACTCCCGTCCCAAGAAGGTTGCCTTTGCCAAGGTCAACGTCGACAACCAGTCCGGCATCGCCCGATCCCAAGGCGTGTCCGCCATGCCGACCTTCAAGATCTTCCACAACGGCACCTGCATCGAGACCATCAAGGGCGCCAACCCCCCCGCGCTCACAGCAGCCATCAACAACGCCGTCAAACTCGGCGGCGCTGCGCAGGGCAACGTATTCAAGACTCCTGGGCGGACACTCGGAGGCGGTTCACCGCAGGCCGCTCCCTTGGCTAAACGTTGGAATCTGGGCGGGCTGCTGAATGCACTCATAGCTCTTGTGGGACTGTACTTTGTTTCCCTGTTTTCGGTACGTAACTACAAGGAAGAGTAAGAACAGTGCTAGTGGCTGACTGGGTGCTAGCTTGATGCATACAAATCGGCGGAGAAGAGCATGTTTAACATTCACCGGAAACCGCCGCCGAAGAGTGCGAATGGGACGACGACGGGCGCTGGAGGCGCGAGGCCTCCTCCACGAGCTTCTTTTAAGACATTGGCGGACCTAGGTGGTGATTAAGCGAGCGAATGGATATGGCGTTGGGGCATGGGAGCTTTCATTTGGGCATCGACATTCTATCTTTTGACCATACATTGATACAATGAATTCCCGTGCGGTAATGGGAATGTTCTAAGATCCATATTTGCAAGAGTCCCATTGCTTTGATTGCCACTCGCTGTCACGTGACCACGCGTACAGGCCAAAATGTTCTGGGCGAAGTTGCAACCTCCATCTTCATCCCGCAAATTTGTACAATACGGAAAATGTTGTCGGCCAGTGGGATCCGGAATGTCTGTCCGAGGTGTAATATTTCTTCTTCATTAGTTTCGACTCGGCTTTACACTTCTTCCACTCTTTCATTACGATCTCGATGTGTTTCTCCCTTTCAAGTGCCCCAGTCCAATAGGAGCGCAGCAATTACACAGGCCTTTTCAACATCGAGATGTTTGCGACAAGAAGCCGCAGCAGCCGCACGCGCATCTCCAGAAGAGATTGAAAAGGTAGTTAGAGATGCCAAACAACGGTTTCGAGATACCCTACCCAAGGGCTACCTGAACGACGAAGAATATGCTCTATACGAACGATTGTACGGAGCACCCTTGCGCGAGACTAGACCCGAAGATGTCGGTATCCCAGAGCATGCCGACATGGGCCCGCAGCCCTCGCGACCGGACAACGAGGGCACTATACTGCGACCGGTCGAAGGTGGCGAGTTTGAGGAGATTATCTACCAGATACCTCGCGAAGCGAACATGGACGAAGTGGACGAGACGGACGAGAGAATGCCACAGCCTGAACTGGCAGATCTAGCAATGGAACAAACGGTAAACCAGCCTCCAGGATACGTCGACTTGGTCGCGAGGAGTCAGCGGGAGTACGATGCGATGCAGCAACTTGCGAAAGATTTCGAAGAGACAAAGCGACAACAAAAGGAAGCCGAGGACAAGGTTGCGGCCGAGGAGGAAGAGCTTGCTGAGCGGCAGGCAGGGGCAGAGGAGACCCCGTATTGGCCAGAAGAACAATGGGATGAGGGCGGGGGTGAGAGGGTATCTGGCGAGTCTGGGCGATTTCACCCCCTTTCCATTGAGGGTCGGTTCCACGGCAGCCCCGTCGAGATTTCTCTGCCGCGAGACGAGCTGATCCTGCCGATTCGCGACTTGCTGCAGCGAACGCACATTGACCACGTCAAGAGTGCAGCTGAAGATGCGTTCGGCGGCGCGGGTCTCCCCCTGTCACCTGCGACACCTGAAGGCAAGAAGAACGGCAACATGGGAGTTGTTGGTCTTCAAGCGGACCAGCGACACATGACCGAGATTGAGGCGGACGCCTTCATCGCAGGCTTCTTGCCACCGGCCTACGCCTCAGTTATGGCCACGTTACGAGAGGTCCGAAAGCGAGTTGGAAGTGACTGGCTTCAGTCTAAGCTAAGGGACCGCGGCGGTCTCAGCGTTCTTGACGCGGGATCCGGTGGTGCAGGCTTGGTTGCTTGGGACGAGACTGTGCGAGCGGAGTGGGAGCTGCTGAAGGAAAAGGGCCAAGTCAGAGGATTTGACCCTCCAGGCAAACGGACAGTCGTGATCGGCTCAGATCGTCTACGACATCGCACCAAGGAGTTCCTGCACAACACCACTTTTCTTCCTAGACTGCCTGATTACGAGCATTCAGGAGAGATGAAGGGTCAGCACCTCGACGCCGGTGACAAGCCGCAGCCTCGAAAGAGCTACGATGTCATTATTGCGTCTCACCTCTTCCTGAAGGAGCAGCAGGATCACTACCGACAAGCCATCCTCAACAACCTTTGGAATCTGTTGAACAAGGATGGAGGCATTCTTATTGTTTTGGAAAAGGCCCATCCTCGTGGATTCGAAGCCGTGGCCCATGTTCGCGACACTGTCCTCAAGCAGTTTCTCCTTGCCCAGTCGGGACAGCCAGAGATTGCCCCCGAGGACTTCAACCCTGCTTTCCATCGTGAAAAGGAGCCTGGACATGTCATTGCTCCCTGCACCAATCAAGGGGTATGCCCCATGTACCAGACGGCCGGCAAAAGCACTGGCCGAAAGGACTTTTGCCATTTTAGCCAGCGCTTCGTGCGTCCTACCTTTTACACTCGCATGTTTGGAAACAGCCAGAACAACCAGGGCGATGTCGAGTTTAGTTATGTGGCCATCAGACGCGGCATTGCTAAAGAGAGTCCCTTTACTGGCAAGCAGGCGACGGACGAGGCTTTCAAGGGATACGAAAAGTCTGATATAAACCCCGACATGCAGACCCTCCCTCGAGCGATTCTGCCTCCTTTGAAGCGCAAGGGACATGTTACTCTGGATCTGTGCACACCCGAGGGCAAGCTTGAACGATGGACGGTTCCCAAGAGCTACAGCAAGCTGGCATATCACGATGCCCGCAAGTCACGATGGGGCGACCTCTGGGCTCTTGGAGCCAAAACCCGAGTCCCGCGGAACGTGCGAGCCGGCAAGGGACCCGACGATGGCGGTAAACGTGCTGGACAGGGCAAGAAGCCTAGAAAGGTTGAAATTGTCATGGGTCCCGGCGGTATCAGTACCAATGAGAAGAATGCGCCTCGGGAGCGGCGCGGAAGGAATAAGCAGGACAAGAAGAGCCGCCTCATTCAAGAGATCTTGGAGGCGGAGGATGAAGAGGAGAAGATGATCGCCAAGCAGTTGGATGAAGAGGTGGAGGCTGAATTGGAGGAGGACAAGAGAAAGGGTCAGTCTTGAAAACTGTATCATCAACTGTATACTATATTGTACAAAAGGGGGCAATAGGGCCGGGCATGGTATGAAGGCGTTGGGTATGGTGCCAGATCTCAACACAAGCACAACACAACCTGAACAAGATACTTTTCCACATTCTTTCACTTATCTAGAGGGACAGGCCATTCTGTCACACAGCAAAAGACAAATGTCCCTTGCTGGTTAGCTAGGGCACCTTATATTGCAACACATTCGAAGCATCTCGGAAGCGGTGCCATGTGGATACCACCCCACCATCAAAAAAATCTTCGCCAACTGAGTCCGTGTAATCTTATAGATCAGTTCTGCATCGCCAGTCTCAACAACAAGAGCCACGCCCGGTTAGCTCAATCGGTAGAGCGTGAGACTCTTACGAGTACACGTAATCTCAAATCTCAAGGTTGCGGGTTCGACCCCCGCATCGGGCTGTTCCTATAATTCGATTGCGAGCGTATGCGAGGCTTTCTTTTTTTGCTCTTTTTGCCCTTTTTGCTGTTTGTGATGTTGAGGGAGCTCTGTGAAGGTGTTCACGTGATGATTTTACGGTTGGCGCTCCCGTTCTCTGAAGGAAGTACAGTGGTACCTGGACATAAGTCTAGTCCCGCCCGGTCTCTTTTAATTCCTCTTGCAAGGCGGATAGAACATAACGATTGAACTTCAATGTGACCCGACTGCCCGGACGGCGCCGAAAGTCTTGGTATTAAAAGCTCATGTCCGCCATAGCCTGATCATATGCCATCACGGGGTTGCATATCAGATGCTTCTGGATCTTACATCTCCTATCTTTGTTCATTTGCTGCCCTGTGATGGCCAAATCACCTTATCGCAAGGTGCTGTGGTTCATGCAGTTTGGACATCTCCGGTTGCGGTCCCGCGGAAGTCGGCGATTGCGTTATCGGCAGGTGTTGCGGCCGCCGACAGGCCGATAATGACAAGGACAGAATGGCGTGAGTTTGAACCAATCAGGAGAGACGGATTGGGTTGAATTGTCAACTTTTGGAGGGGTCGAGGGGCAATTCGATGGCTGTGGGTAACGTTATATTTTTTGGCCGTGGCCTCGGGCTTGGGCTTGGAGCTCGTGTATAAGCCGGCCAAGTCTCGCGATCGCCGTGTTTGGCGTTTGGCTTTCCTTCTGGCATTTAACTGAAGGCATTCTGATCAGGGACACTCCCTGCGGCCAACATGGCGACTCCAACTCCGACTTCGCTCCTGGCAGCCCTCAATTGCAGAGACAACATTCATCTCGTGATCGGAACGAATCCCCTCGCTGCCACTCGATGTGGGCAGTCACTCAACGCTGGGGCACGACCAATCCTCATTGCTCCGGAGGGCGCCGAGCTTCACTATGCCCTACAGACGAAGATAGATGACGGCCTTGTCCAATGGCACAAGAAGCCTTTTGAGGATGCCGACCTGTTGCGACTGGGTCGCCAAGAAGTGGACGGCGTTGTCGATGGCGTCTTCGTCACCTCGGGACGAGATCCCATGGGTGAGTCCTCGCCAGCCAAAGTCGGCCAAGCCAGGCTAACATGTTCACGTTAGGCCTTCACATCGCCGCCCTCTGCAGGCGAAATCGCATTCCCGTAAACGTCGTCGACTCTCCTCAACTGTGCACCTTCTCCCTCCTCTCGACGCATAGCGACGGCCCTCTCCAGATCGGCGTCACCACCAATGGTCGCGGTTGTAAGTTGGCCTCGCGCATCCGTCGTGACATTGCTGCTTCTCTGCCCGTCAACCTTGGTGCTGCCTGCACGCGCCTTGGTGACATCCGTCGTCGCATCCACCATGAAGACTCTCTCGCCGCGCAAGACGACCCTGCCTCCCTCGACGATTCCTTTGATCAGACGGCCCAATTCAATCGACTTGTTACCGACGAAGACGCAAAGAACCGACGGGTACGCTGGCTAAGCCAGGTCTGCGAATACTGGCCCCTAAAGCGCCTGGCCGCCATCACCGACGACGATGTCGAGGCAGTCCTCCAGTCATATCATGGCAATGGTCCAGATATCAAGCGCGATCCTGGCTCTCCAGAGAAGCGCATCGGTACCATCATCTTGGCTGGCAGCGGACCTGGCCATCCCGATCTCCTCACCCAGGCCACCCACAAAGCCATCAAGTCTGCCCATCTCATCCTTGCCGATAAGCTTGTGCCTTCTGGCGTCCTTGATCTGATCCCTCGTCGCACGCCTGTTCAGATCGCTCGCAAGTTCCCTGGCAATGCCGACCGCGCCCAAGAAGAACTGCTTGAGATGGCCCTTGCTGGAGTGCAACAAGGCAAGACTGTGCTGCGTCTCAAACAGGGCGACCCATACGTCTACGGCCGCGGCGGCGAAGAGGTTGCCTACTTCCGCCAGCATGGACTCGGAGATCGCGTGACTGTCCTCCCCGGTGTCACCAGCGCCCTGAGCGCGCCGCTCTTTGCTGCTATTCCCCCTACACAGCGTGACGTCGCCGACCAAATCCTCATCTGCACCGGTACCGGCAAGAAGGGCAAGGCACCTACGCCACCAGAGTATGTGTCCAGCCGTACTGCTGTCTTCTTGATGGCCCTGCATCGCATCGACGGTCTGATCCGCGAGCTCACCACTCACGTCGAGCTGGAGCCTCTTGCGCCGGCCAACGAAGAAGCCGCTTCGGCGCAGCCGCCTCCTCCTCCAGAGCCGGCCCAGGTATCCCCGGTGACGGGTGAGAGCAAGCGTATGCTATGGCCGCGCAACACGCCTTGCGCTGTCATTGAGCGTGCCAGCTGTCCAGACCAGCGCGTCATCCGAACGACGCTCGAGTATGTTGCTGAGGCTATCGAGACGGAGGGTAGCAGGCCGCCAGGTTTGTTGGTGGTCGGACGAGCATGCGAGGCCTTGTTCACCCCCGAAAAGGGCCGCGCGTGGGCTGTCGAGGAAGGATTCAGGGGCGTGGAGGTGGAGGACTTCACGATGGGTCTTGAAGCGTTGCAAGCATGAGTTAATGATATATGTTTTGACTGTTGGTGACCTCGGAGTTTGGGCATAGCGGTGGTAGCATGGCTGGAGTTGGGTAGATTTGTCGACATTTCTTTATACACGAGATTCCTTCTCAGAGTTGACTTGGGGGATGATTGGATGCCCCTCGATTCTTAGGCCTGGATTGATGAATGATTGGTAATGGCGATAGGTTCGGGCCACCACTGCTTCATGGTTCGAGATCCATGAGAAGCTCGGCATTCCGCCATCCCCAGCGTCGAGAAAGAAACGATGAAATACTAGGGAAGCAAGTAATCGATCCTAGTCACCAACTTTGTCTTTGTTAAGAGCCCATCAAGGTTGTTGCGAACAATGTCAGCAGGTTCAGATGTGGCTTTGATCATCTTTGATGGCACACTATCGTAGGCACTTGTGATTCCTTGTCGTTTACGATTGTTCGCTTTAGCCCTTCAAAACCCAACCAAATCAGCTGAGTCATCAGCCCCCTGCTCGTCGCTATCGCAGCAACCTCCGAGTGCAGCATGTTGATACACCTCCACTTCCCGGATGAAATGACCGACTCCCTATCGCTCCGAGCCACAGAAGCTGTGGGAGGCCTAGATCTGCCATGGAGGTTCGCTCCAAGAGGGGATTACCACCCCGATGACAATCCATCTGGATTGATATCATTCGGCACAGCTGAGAATGCAAGGAACTCTTCCATGTAGGAATGCCCTCAATGCTAACAATTTGCAGGCTCTAGTAACTGAAGAGCTAAAGAAGTTTGTTGATGAAAATGTATGCCATTCTCCTTGTGAATACCGAGAGTCAATGGTCTCCCGGCTACTGAAACTTTAACTTACACCGCAAGGTCATCATCTCCCTCGACGACTTTCTCTACCGTGGTAGCCATGCAGGCGGTTCTCGTTTTCCTAGAGCCCTGGCCGTCCATCTCAACGAGTACCTTCAGCCACATACTCCCATCACATCAGACATGATCCAATGCGTCGGTGCCGCTACTGCAATGCACGATATCCTGGCGTGGGGAGTTGCGAATCCAGGTGATGGTGTGCTGACCAGCAGGCCCGTGTATGGCCGCCTTGAGCTGGATTTTGGCAACAAATCTCAGGTCAGGCTTGTCTATGCGGCCACCAAAGCCGTGGATTCCTTCCAGTGTGATGTCGTGGAAAAATTCGAGGAGGCGTTGATATCGTCCAGGAAGGCCGGCGTCGACGTAAAGATGCTGTTGATAGTCAACCCTCACAACCCACTGGGTAAGTGACTGCCCATATTTTGTCTCGGAAAGGGCTAACGGCCTACAGGGAGATGCTACCCTCGCTCTACCCTCGTCAAGATCATGCAGTTCTGCCAGAAACATCGACTACATCTTCTGAGTGACGAAATCTACGCTTGTTCCGTCTTTAACTCAGGCGAGCCCGCTATTCCCTTCACTTCGATTTTGTCCGTCGACTCTGCAGGCCTCATTGATCCAGATCTTCTCCATGTGACATACGGCCTCAGCAAGGATTTTGGCGCCGCCGGCCTCCGTGTCGGAGCCATCATCACTCGCAGCAAGCCTGTCCTTCGCGCAATCGAGGCTGTTATGCGTTTTCACAATCCCTCTGGCGCCAGTCTCGCCATCGGGAGTGCCATGCTCGAGGACAGGGAGTGGTGTCGTGCATTCGTTGATGGCTCGAACGCTAAGCTCACTCAGGCGTATCGGCACGCCACTCAGGGGCTCAGGGACATTGGCATACAGTACTTGCCCGGGAGCAACGCAGGATTCTTCGTCTGGATTGATTTGTCTCCTTATTTGCCGTCTTCACTAGATGGAGAAACGAGTCGAGAGTTTGCCTTGGCCAAGAGGCTGAAAAAGGAGGGTGTGTTCCTGCATCCCTGCGAAGAGCACTCGCTCACGCTTGGGTGGTTCCGACTGGTATATACGCAGGACCCGAGGACTGTGACGGAGGGACTCAAGAGGTACTTGATCGTAATGTGGATGTGAGCGCGTTGCTAATAGTTCCTAGGATCAAAAGAGCGATATCTTAGTGGGAGAAGCAGAATCAAGTTTGTCAGTGGCAAACTCGTTTGGCAGCTGGAACTTTCAAAGAGCCGTTTAGAGCTCGAATCTTTAGTGTTACCGTAGGTAACAATGCCAAGACGAAAATCAAACTCATTTTCATTCCATGTCTCGACCACTTTTTGAATCAATCCGCAGCTCAACCCTGACGCCGACCTATCCCAGTCTACTGGTTAATAGCGTCTTCAAACCTCTTGCCCGTCAACATGAGAAAGGCTTCCCGGTAACGGTCCGATGTGGCTTGAGCGATCTCCTCAGGAAGCTCCACGCCCTCCTTGCCCTTGAGCCCCTCCTTGATGAGCCAATTTCGGATGAACTGCTTATCGAAACTGTCCTGGTCACGGCCAGGCATGTATCCCGCTGCCGGCCAGAATCGGGATGAATCCGGAGTCAAAACCTCATCGACGAGGTAGACGTTTCCCTCTGCGTCCTTGGCAAATTCAAACTTAGTATCAGCCAGGATGATGCCCCGCTCCTCGGCGTACTTTGAAGCCTCGTCGTAAATCTTGAGTGACAGCTCCTTGACGCGGTCTGCCGTCTCGCGGTCGCCAACTTCCTTCCAGGCGTCATCGGGGTGGATGTTCTCGTCATGTGCTCCCGCCTCGGCCTTGGTGCTGGGTGTCCAGAGTGGTTCCTTGAACTTCTGCGCCTCCTCCATGCCTGATTCAACAGAAATCCCATGCACAGTTCCTTTCTTTAGGTACTCCTTATACGCCGAGCCCGTCAGGTAGCCTCTCCTATTGACCTGTTAGTCGCCTTCGTACGCCTATGAGGTCCAAGATAGCGAGGGCGTGGCAAAGTCCGCCTTCACATCAGAGGGGTGCCTCTTCATCATCGCATGACAAGGAAAGGGGCATTACACAATCGATTCTAGAGGTATAACCTCCAGTTTTTTTACGGTCATACTGCGATCTTTGATGGTCTTGGCCTCCTCGGGGGTGACGCCGGCGGGAATGTCGAGGTTGATGAAATGAGTACGCAAGCCGGGAATCCGCTCCGTCAAGACCTTGAACCAGTGCGCCGAAATCAGAGTCAAGATCTTGCCCTTGTCTGGAATTCCAGAGAGCACAACATCCTGAACATTAGCAAAAATAAGAACTTCAGGTAACAGTCGGGGAACAGAAAACACGAGACTCGTTTAGCTGGGTCGTCACTTCAGCGAGTCTCGTGATTTTGTCCCCAGGAGTAAAGCACTCACAAAGGCAGATACCCGATCTGAGGCCACGAAAAGGAGGGTCGAGTCAGGCAATGCGAACAGGTCGCGGACCTTGCCAGAGGCGACCTTTTTGAGAGAGGGGAGGGAGACCTGAGTCAGAGCAGCCATACTGAAGCTGTGGTCGAGATAATGCTGAGATGAAGTCGAGCCTGTGATAGTGCGGACAGAGATGAAGGTGACGAAATGACGAGGAGAAATTTTTAGCCGACCACTGGCATGCAGTATAAAGAAAGCTTCTCCACTGAATCACAAGACTCATCGTCGTGTCGCCATCCAAGTTCGACAACGAAGTCCTGGAGATGAATCGACGCCTCCATGTTTTTGATGTCTCTCTAATATCCGAGATTCTAGCTAGGATACGGGAGCACGCACATGGACAAGGGAGATGAGGACCAATCTCGTCACGTGATGTCGATTGGCCGCGATAGCCTCGCTGCGGCTTGCCGGCGGTCCGAAAGATAACTTACCTGCGTGATAGAAGAAGATAGAGTGAACGGGAAGATGGCTACTGTAATTATGTGAAGTAATTCTCCCAGAAACTATAATTAAATTTTATTGTATTTTTCCCTTACTGTTCGTGTCCTCTTACAGTGTTGATGACGCCGGACACATTGTTATGGCCATTTGTAACAGCCACTATATCGATTATCGTCCGAACACCTTTACGCCCTTCCATTCTGAACCCATAAGATATTAGCGCAGGGGAGAATCAAAGCCAACCGCATGGCCGCTCCGCAAAATATTAATTGAAAACGATGCGTGCGAATGCGACCTTAGCATCGGGAGGAAGGCTCGGTTTGGGGGACACACTTCAGATTCAAGGCGAATGGTAAGTTATTATGCCAATCTTCATATCATTTCTCTAGATCATCAGCAATTCTGGAAACTCTCCTTTGAAGTTGACCCATCATTCACTCAACGTCTTCTATCCTGGTCCTTCAGTGGCTGTTGGCACCTACAGTTTCTGTATACGATACCCGGTGTTGCTCGCCCGTTGGACCCCGTCTTCGATGCCGGGTTGGAGATACTAGCAGTCGGCAATCACGGATACCCTGGCTCCGGGGACATCACCTAATTTCAGGCGCGTGTGCTCAGGGGCTAACGTTTAAACAAATCCAATTTGCGCGTGATTCCGCCTACGGTACGACCGTGGATTTGATTTTTACATTTTATCTTCCTGTGGTCGAGACCAGCAGGCACTCTGTTCGAAAGACTCATGTCACCGTCGAAAAGCTGTGGTCACTCCGGGACTTTGTATCACGCCGTTAATTAAATGACACGGCTCAAGTGGACCTGAAACGACCAGTCCGGTATTCACGCTCAACCTCTTTTGAACTGCAGGGGACGTGTTCGTTAATCCGATTGTTAATGCGTGCTCAAGGCCGTTCATTGCTCACGGTCCGCATTCTAGTCAATGCCCAGTAAACTCCCGCGGCACCTTGATCATTGCGGAGGCTCACGTCACTTTAGCGGAGCATTATTCGAACTTTGATTTGCACGGCCGAGAAGGGAAAAGTGTGTCGAAAACACGATGCTACAAAAGGGCGAGCGAAGCCGTGAGTTGACAGCAATTGCTATTGTCTTTGTACCTAGCCATGCGAAAAGTGAAGGCATCGTAGTGATTGGCGGAGCTGGAGGTCACCACACCCATTGGCTTTCAAAATATCAACACGCTATGGCAGGCCTCAAGAGCGGACAGGTCGCACCGCTCGTTGACGTGGAAGGGGCATGGTGATTGGCAAAATCCTATCGACAGCTGATGCAATCGCATATCCCTGTGTAAGCTGCAGGGCAACGACCTCGAGAACTTTGTAACCTCGAGATTTCTGGCGGTTGAGCGCATCGTCATCAGTAATTCCTCGGTTTTAACCTAGGAGAAATTACGGTCGGGACTCGTGGAGAGGTAGAGAGTGAGTCTCGGTGGAAGATCAATCATCGATGATATGCAATTCTCAGCAGCCTCCACCAACGGAAATCAGGGCAGTCGTGGCTTCGGTCTCGATTGGCGGGCGTCAAAAGAAGCGGCACTGTTATGAGGTCTCCAATGAGGAGGGAGTCGTGAGACGAGAGATGGCGGAAGATGCGTTACGGTTGACCTTGGCAAGGGTTGCAGCAATGGATGCCATGATTTTGTCGCATGATACGGATACATCCGAGCTCCGACGATCAGGATGCTGGCAATGTATGTATGTGTATAATACGTAGTGCGTTATCGATTGGATCTCGGAAGCAATACCTCTCAGGGACTAGGTGGCCACAATACTGTTGACCCCGGCTTGTCTTACATCTCATCTGGATTGATACAAGTGGAGGAAGCGGTTAGTAAATCATCCTAATTAGGCAATTCGGAGACAGCGGTGGAGATGTCGGCGGAGGACGGCCCAGGAATGTCAGAAGCAAAGTGTTATCTACAGGGGCGTGTTTTCTCTCCAAGAAGGAGGCAACGATTGCAAAAAAACAAAACAAAAAGCAACAAAAAAAGGAATTATAAACAAATGATAATCAGACTAAGCGCTGCGGTATCAACCTAATAACATCATTAAACTTAGCCAACTCATATCACACAACTCATTTTCCCCGTCACAATCTAGCAGCTTGGTAAAACCGACTTGTGCCCCATAGTTGGCCCCTCCTAATACATGGATCCTACCCCTTGCGTCCTGTACTGTAACCACTAAAGTTTAACGGCCGTTCCCGCAGCCAATTATGTGCCGCCTATTCGCCTTGTAACTGCTGCCCACGAATGCCCGACGTTGCAGGGTCAGAGCAAGTTGCGCGCTCAATGAGTGCCCTCCTCTCGCGCTTTCCGTTTCTAGTTTCCTCGCCACCTTCTTGCCTTACTTTGGTTGAGGGAAAGGAAGGCACAAGTATACGCTTTACTGGGCACCGTGTTGTCTTTCTATCCCCTTCTCTCTTCTCTCCTCATACTCTTGTGCGTTCATCCCTCCATGCCTCACCCTCCAAGGCCCGTATCCGTACCAGTACTGCGTCAACAGCTACACCAACAGCTAACATCCGAAGCCAACAGCATCAACAGCCACCACCGCATTGTACTTTCCGTTCAACGCCATCAACATCGCTGTGATGCCCGCTCGTCGTGGTCGCCCCAGGCCTCCCTCTCATTCGCCCTTCTTTTCCCTGGTACTTTGGCCTGGCCTGGACTAGAGCAGCGGCTTTCAGGCGCGCTCTCAATACTGCACACGGGCCCTCGTGCGCGTGACTGACCAAGAAGAGCAACTGGAACGCTGCTGGAGTGACAAGTGTTGAGAGTCGAGCTATCTGCATACGTAGCTTGTGAGCAGCGCACGATCAGCCTGATTAGTTACCCTTCCCCCTCGTTTCATCGCCACGGCAGGCAATCGCCTGACATCAGCCGCTCGTCAACCTCTGACGGTGGCCAGCCCTCTCCTCTCTTCTCTCAGAGGCAGACGCAGCCCTGTTCAAGTTGTTCAAAGGTAGAAGGGCCTAGTCCTGACCCGCAGCCGGCCGGAGTGTACGTGCGTTCGCTTGTCCGCCTCCCGCTCCCGCTCCCGCCTCCCCTCCGCTGCCGGCAAAAGCCACCCGTCAACGTAACGCGAGACTAGTAGGTCAAGCCTAGTTTTCGCGGCACCAGGGTCCAGTTCCACAAGGATCCAAGCACACCTGAGTACCGGAGGATACTCACTCACCGACTCTTGCAATAAGGTGTACCTTCGTCATTCGGCCACCATGGACGGCCCTGCCGCCGCAAACGCCGTCGCCACGCCGAATCCCGCTGATTACGGCGCGCACGGTGTTGGCTCTGCCGGCGCCGTTGCTACCGCCATCGGTACGCCCGGGGATGTCACGGGAACCGACCCCTCCGCCTCGGGCATCAAGCGAAGAGCCCCAATTGCTTGTCGCCGGCAAGTTCGCTGATGTCATTGATGCCAAATTGATGTATACTAACCATCATCACAGGTGTCGGCGGATGAGGAGTAAATGTGTCCATGACCACGCCCAGCCTCCATGCAAAGCCTGTCTCGAGGCCGGGCTCGGCGCTGAAGACTGGTGAGCTACCCGAATAGCTACCCGAATGTTTGCTAGAGACAGCCCGCTAAGATTCCGGCCGGCAGCATCTTTCCAGTTCGAGGCCAACCAGATCATGATCGCGAGTTCCGGCATCCCCGCGCAAGAGCCGAGAAGACGGCCCGGCGGGACCCCGCCAAGGTACGACGTGAGATTCTTGATGCTCCCGTACGAGCTCCGGGCAGGCCTGGCGATGAATGGGAGCGATTACCTCCGCTGCCCGACATTATCGATGGTGTCAATCGGT
Organism: Fusarium cyanostomum; assembly: GCA_014824385.1. Lineage (NCBI taxonomy): Eukaryota > Fungi > Ascomycota > Sordariomycetes > Hypocreales > Nectriaceae > Fusarium > Fusarium cyanostomum. Next base: position 338,155 of record JABCKW010000073.1, on the reverse strand, counting down.
TCACCCGCCACTACTTCCAGCTCGGCTTCATCCCCAAGCAGCAGTTTCCTGACCGCCTGCTCAACGATTATCGCTCAGTAAGCGTCTTTCTCGTCGTCAGCATCCTCAGCATCTCGGCTCGTCTCAGCCCTTCCCTTTCCGCTCGCTATGGCTCCGGCATGAAGGCGGCTGAGTTCTTTATGGAGCGGGCCGCAAGCCTTGCTTATGGTGAGCTCTACCAAGAGCCCACGTTGGAGAGATGCCAAGCCTTTTACTTGCTAAGCATCGCACAGCAGGGTAGTGGGTTGAGGAATAAAAGTTATGTGAGTGCAGTAATGATTCAGTGTGAATGTCGATTTGCTGCTAACTGCAGAGATTAATATGGGAGTTTCCATGCGGATGGCATCTTTGATGCGACTGCACCGAGAAGAGACCTATAACATCCAGAATCCAACGCCCGAGGTTATAATCCGTGCTGAATCTGCACGTAGAACTTTGGTACGTTGCTCAAGCAGAAACAAGCGTCAAGCATCTTACTGAGCATAGGTAGTGGATGCTGCATAGTCAGGATCAGTTACACTCAGGGCCGTACTCGCCCGTCTCTCTCGCGGCCTCGGACATTACCGCCCTTCTTCCCTGCGGCGAACAGGATTTTGCCAGTGGGCGAGAACCTCCTTCGCGGGCTGCCGTTGACGGAACGCCTCCCGCTATCGACAACCCAGCACTTATTTGTGACCCCAACCGCTCTCTGTTTGCCTCCTTGATACAAGCACATCATTTCTGGGGCATTGTCAGCCGTCGTGCCGTCAAATTTGCCCGAAGTGCTCGTCCTTGGGATTCAAATAGCGAATTTGCTTGCGTCGCGAAAAAGCTACGTGAGTGGGAGAATGGGTTGCCTCAGGACCATCTCTGGAATAACTTTACCCTGAAAGAGTACAAGGCGGACGGACAAGATTTGGTAAGTTTTTCTCTCAGTTTGAGGTCGGCTACTGACGTTCCAGGCGTACCTCGGCGTCACAATGATTACTCGTCTCTGCAATATTGTTCTTCGTCGGCCGTATCTTATGGAGTAAGTTGGCGCCTACCTTCAGTGGATAGGTAAGTACTAACTCATATAGTATAATGACTGCTACCTCCAAGGATGAGCAGAGGCAGGCATTTTTTGTGAATATTGCGTACGAGCTCTTTCTCAACGTTCGCCGCCTCTTCGATCAGATCGACGCCCAGTTCACCGGCCGCACTATAGACGAAAGTGTTGGTGCGCAGATGGCTGCTTTTTGCGTCTATAGCTGCGGTCTGTTTTCGACCTATCTCTGCCGCTATCCAAATAGTAAGACCGTCTGTCCCATCCCTATCCACATACGAGACTTCTAATCCTACTCAGTCTGCCCCGACCTCAACATCAGCCGCGAAGGCCCCCTGATGCTCCAGCGCACCCTCTCCATCCTCATGGAGTGTAAAGAAGTCTGGCCTCTTGCGTCCCGCTGGGTCGATGCTCTCGAACGCTTTGCCCGAGATCCCACAGGCTCCCTCACGACCGAAAGCGGTATGGCAGACGGAAAAGACCCCATACCTAACCCCGTCGCCGTCCCTTCCTCCACCAACTCTGTCTGTTCCGGAACATCGCCTGCTTCGTCCATGTACGCTCGCCCCGGCGCTTCTCTCGAGACAAGTTCTTCTCTCCAATCCCCGTCTCGCGAAATTCTGACTCCTCTGCCTACGCCTGCCACTCACATCATACCCTCCCACTTTCCTCCACATCAGCCTCGACCACAGCCGCCTCAACCACACCATACGCGCCCGCACCAGCAACATCAACAGCCATCCGCGATGCCCGATCCTCAATCTTTTGCCCCGCAACAAATTCCTTCTCACCTCTACATGCACCCTGACAACCTGCTCATGGAGCCCTTTGGCCAGGGCGCTATTCAAGGCTACGCCCTGGCATCAAGCGGCAACCCTTCCCAAGCAGCCGCCATCGCTGCAGCCGCTTCCATGACGCCCGCACCATTCTACCCTTCAGCAGACGGTTTTGAAGGCGAGCTGCAATTCTATATCAATGGACCCCAAGATTGGATGTCCACAGGAGGCGTGTTCGACGGCTACGACTAGCTGCCCTCCTACACTGCTTCAACTTGAATAAATTCATGTATCCATGTCTCGCCGCAATTTTGAGCGGTGTTTACGACTCGTGTTCCTTTTTGGCATTACAGGGAGGTTTTCATTCTTCAGCATGGCGAAAATTAGAAGGGGGTGTTTGTTGGGCGCCGAAGCCCAAATTTATCCTCGTGCTTGCGTTGCTCTTTGCATAGTTACGGTAGAGCCACGACTGTCAAGGACAGTGACATGTTTCACAATGTCATCACTTTCTAGAAAGGATTTATAGCCAACGGTTTACTGACTACCGACAGCTACAGACGAGCTCACTTGATACTCTAGTCTGACAGGTTTCGTTTCAACATTTCTTTTTCGCTCGACTCTAAAAGCTCCCCTACACGCTCCGAATTTGCAGTCGTCCACTCCTCGAAAATCCCATCGAGTTCCTCAAACGTGGGTGTCTGAGTACGCCGTCTCCAGCCTTCCCGATCACTTGAAAGGGAATCCAAGACCGACTCCATGGGCCAAAACAACCAAGATTACAAAGACAAAAAGAACCGGCCGCCTTGACTCCCCTATCCTCTACATGAATTTTGGGTCGCCGCCGCTGTTCATCCGCGCGGGGCATACATGACTTCTCTATTCCTTCGTTGCATCTGATAAAAATGGAATGTGATGTGTAATGTGTAGTGTGGGTGTGGGATTGGGGAAGTGAATACATCGTGTAGCGATGAATATGCCAGGTGAAGCGTCATGATGGGGTATTTGGATTACTGTAGTGACAAATGGGGATCTATATACATGCAAGGGTCATGGGGATCGTGCTATGATGGGGAGGGGAAGGGGATATCTTTATTTGTGGCGGCTGTCATTCGCCATGGACACCAAGAAATTATGGCTCGCGGATCAGTTCTGAGCCATGACAGTCTGAGAACCGCCCAGCTGGCGCTTGACCTGCTCACGGGCCCAGCGGGCAGTCTCGATAGTTCGAGGCTGGAACTCCCGGTTGGTCTTGGTCTCCTTGATCATCACCGTGAGCCAATCCTGTCGGAAAAAAGGATCAATCAACTCGCCGTTGGGGTAGGCATCAGCAAGGTCGCTGGTCATGTTAGCATGGTCCGACCGTCTGATTCGTAGACACTTACCCAATAACGCCCATAGCAGCCCGCATCAACGACTCGCTGCGGTTCATGTCGTTGGCAATAAGACCAAGAAGCTGGAAGATGGAGGGCACGTATTGCTGCAGGGCTTGGGCTGAAACGAGTTAGCAACAGCGTGAAATCGAACGATTCAGTGGACCTACTCTTCTGGCTAGTCTTCATGGCACCAATAATGCCACCCCAGGCATCCATAATACCCTCACGCAGCGAGATAACGTAGTCAAACATCTCGTAAGGACCCTCGGGAGAAGCAGTGACAGTTGAAGCCTGCTCCAGAACCTGCGCAACTACCGACAGGTAAGTTTCGAAGTGGCCACTAATGGCACCGGCGATGTCACCAAAGCACTGCAAGATGGCAGGCTTGAACTGGTTGGCAAGGGTGGTACTCTGAAAGGCGTTAGTTTAGTTAGGTGTGCAACGATCAAGAGACTTACCCTGAGGTTGTTGAGGAGATAGTTCATAAAGTTGTCGCAGTAAGGCTGGCTGCGCTCTCCAAGGGACCTAGTAATGTCGCTGACCAAGCCAATAGCCATGGAGCAGAGACTGGGCTCGTCCTGGTTCCCAAGGGCATTGTACAGGAAGGGGGCAAAGGCATCCATGTACTTGATGAAGTCCTCCTCCATGGCAGTGGACAGGGCGCTGATGGTAGCAAAGACGGCATCGGGAACGCTCGATTTGCCGCCAACGTTGTTGAGAATCTGGAGGAGAATCTGCATGATGCGGTCGCCCTGAGGGATAATCTCCTTGTCGAGGCGAGAGATGATGGCCTGAAGGACGGTGCACAAGCTGTTCTGCATCTCCTCAAGAGTAATCTTGTCCTCGACACTAACGACCTGGTTCTGCAGAGGCACAGTCTCCTCAAGTCGCTTAATGATAACGTCCGAGAGCGAGGCAACGGACTGCAGGCTTTCGGAAGCAGCGTTCTGCACGAACATGTTGAGGACCTCGTAGGCGGCGGTTCGGACCGACGTGTCGGCATCTGTGCGGGCAGTCACATCGAGCAGTGAGCTGACAGCCTGGTTGAAGTGGGGAGTGATTGGGTTGCTGGGAGCGCCGAGGTCGCCAGCAAAGCGCTCAGCTAGGTTCATCAGAGCCCAGCAGCAAGATGGAGCCATCTTGGCGTTGCTGAGAAGACCCTTGAAAAGAGACTCGATGAGGGTGGGCAGCTGAGCCTGGGGGTCAATGGCCTCGGAGCAGGCCTCGGTAATTCGGCCAAGGGCGTAGGCAGTCGAATCCTTGACATGAAGGGACTCGTCGTCCATCATCGTGATCAGGATAGGCAGAGCCTGCTTGACGATAGGATCCAAGACCTTCTCATCGGGACCTTCCATAATAGCACCAAAGGCGGACACAGCGGCATCTCGGCTGTGCCAGTCCTCATGACGGAGGTTGGCCTCGACAAACTGCAGCACAGGGCTGATGATGGTAGCACCAACGGCCTGGGCGTACAGCTGCAGGCACTGGTAGGCGGCGCGCGACAGGTTGTACTCATCGTCGGCGGCGTCCTCGTCCTGTTTGGTAAGGAGTAGCAGAAGGACTGGCACGACCTCGTTGGCGGCAACGCGGGCAAAGTTGTAAAAGGGGCGCATCTGGTCGGAGCTCTCGACCTGGGCGTTGTCATCCTCAATAGAGATCTCCTCCTCGCAAACGGTGCTCCAGAACTCGACAGCCAACTTAGCGACGTCCTCATCAGAAGACTTCATGCCAAGAATGGTGAGACCGAACAGAGCCTTCTCCATGTAGAAGCGCATGTTTTCGTAGTAGAGGTTCATAATTCGGTTAAGGCAGCCAAAAGCGCCTTGCTGTATCCGCGAGTCATCGGCCTGGGTGGCCTCGCAAACGACTTGCATGATGTAGTTTCGCTCGCCCTCGTGCTTGAAGTTATTGCCGACAAACTCGAGCGAGTCACCGAGGGCGGTGATGGCGGCAAGACGAACCTCGCCGTTTGTTTCCTCCTTTCGGGCACCCTGAACGACGGCAGTCAGGATAGCATTAGAGTGTGACACCAAAGCCATGCGCAACTCTGAATCTTGGCTCTCGCAGACGTAGCCGATGGTGGTGAGAGACGCCTGCTTCTGGTGTTCGGCACCCTCGCTAACGTTCTTGACCAGGAAGGGCAGCAGGTCACTCCACTGGCCACGGGGCAGCTCGATGGCGGCAATAGAGGAAATAACCTGGGCAGCGGCAGTGCCGGCCTGGGTGTTGGAGGAGCTCAGGGTCTGGAGGGTCAGCTCCTTGACCCGGTTCTTGGTGTCATCGTCTGTTTGCTGTAGCCATTTTGCTTGCAGTTCTTGGTGGCGAGCAAAGTCTCGGGTTGTGAAGGCGTTCTTGAGGGCAATGCCGGCGGCAGCTCGGATGGAACCATCGGCAGAATCGTTTGCCAGTTCTTGGACGAGGGTTGCGAGGTATAGGGGCTAGTGAATCATCAGCCAAGTTCAGGGGAGGGAGAGTCAGGGGCATCATACAAAGTTGCTCTCGGCAGCTTGGGTAAGTTGCTGCTCGGCAGCATTTCGCAGGTTCGCGTCTGGTACGAGTTAGCATGCGTTCGTGGTCCTCCGAAAAGGCGTAAAAAGACGTCAATCGGCGGGGAAAGGCGTGGAAAACTGACCAGGCGACAGCGAATTCGCGAGCACCTGGTTTATCTCTGAGCTCGACATGTTGGCTGTTTAGAAACGTCTCGTCATGCGGTTTCAATAGTTGTCGACAGCGAACGAGGCGCAAAAGGGCGTGAATGCGGGAGACGGAGAAAAAAAGAGCCTTTGGTAAGGCGCACGTGTCGACAAGTTTGACGGATGGGAGAGAACTGGATGAGGCGGAGAGGCGGGGGTTTTTTCCACGACGGGGGCTCAGGCCAGGAGAGGAAAAGAACGGGTATGAGGGTCCCTAAGGGTTGAAAAATGATTAAGGGTCAAACGAATCTTGCGGCCAAAAATATCGGATTCCGTTTGGCGCCTGAAGACGAGATGTTGGATCGCAAAATGGCAATATGCCGAAAGGGAGAGACAAAGAAGATGACTGTTGTTGAACGAGAAGAGTTGATGTTGTGGGAGAGAGAGCGATGGCAATCTAATCGGCAGCAACAACGAAGGCCCGCACCTTGCCTGTGAGGTTCGCTACCGTAGGTACCGCCACTCGTTCGTGACACTGTGCAGTATGCGGTAGTGGCTCGGAGAAAGCGGCGGCAACTCTTGGCTAAGAGAGAAATAGACAGTCGAGAGTGTTAGGGAAGGAAATTGGATAATGCTGAGCAGCTGAACAGCAATTTTCCTGCAACACAAGGGGTTCTCTTCAGTTCACCGGCCTCCCTCTGAATCACCATCCGTAAACGATTTGCTGCCTACCTACAGAACCGCCCTGGGCCTCACCGTGCTCCTCCACAGAACCCCTCCACAGCAAATCAGCGCTCTTTGTTTACTGGAAGACCAACACCAGGCAGCATCCCGCACTGTAGCCTCGCGGTGAGAAATTGGCACCACCTACGGAGTACCTTGGACAGTGCCAGCGATCCCACCTCAGTACCTCCCCTCCTTGCCCGACTAAGGTTCACATGAAGGAACCAAATGCGTCTCAGAAGCGGCAGGGTCCTCACTAACACCATATCCGTCCGTCTAGTAGCGATCACAAACTGATCCCTTGACAACTTCGAATGATCTTCATTTCTTGCTCCGAATTATCTCAGCTCCTTTGACTCATACCCACCCCTTTCTATCCCATTCCCGTTGTTTGTATTGATTCTCTTACAAAAAGTAAATAATCTCCCCAGGCAATTGCCCGTGACCCACTCTTCCACGGCAACCACGCCGCAACGCCGCCAGACCTTGCCATGATGGGTCAACTCATTAAAGAAGCCCAAGATGGGCAGGCGAAGCTAGCTAACCTGCCAACTCGTGGTCCCTGTTCGTTCCAAGTTGAACTTCATTTTCCTATTTTCAGGGGGTCCAGTCTGGGGAAATTCATCACTCTGCCCTACCACATCGCCAGCCGAATTCATCATCCCAAGGCCGCACTCCTTGCAATGCACATCGTGGCTAAAGAGTGATGCACTATGATATCTTTTCCTTTTCCCTTTGCTCCTCCAAGGCAGATTGGCCGTTAATCGCGACCCTTGACTCTTGCAGGTCTCTTACATGCCGATTGCCTTCTCCTCCAGGATGCTCACAATGTTTGAGCCTCCGTTGACGTCTTTGGCGCCGTTGACACCAACGGTTGCATTCAGATCCAGGCTCTCAACAGCATCCGCCGATACTGGCCTAGCAACAAAGGGGCTGCCGGGACGGCTAGTCGCAAACTAGTAAAAGTCGAGAGTCAGTAAAGGGAGGAATAATGGTAGGCAGAGAACGTACATTGCTCGCGGCACTCAGCATGGCAATCAGAGAGCTCTGGACCACATCCTCATGGATGCCTACACCCCACACACGCTGTTTGCCCTCGTTGGTGGTACATTCGATATATGTGGCGGCCTTGACATCGCGGCCCTCGCCAATGGCGTGCTCCTTGTAGTCTCGCACATCCAGACTAACACCAACGTTCCGCAGAGCGTTGGCCAGACTGGAAATGGGACCGTTACCACGGCCTCTCAGCTTGAACTCCTTGCCGTCGACCGAGACCACACCTTCAAAGATTCGCATCAAGTTCTTGGTGTCTTGGGTCCTGCCCGGTGCAGCAGGGAGGGGCGACGCCGACCGGTCAGCGATAATACTATAGTCGAGGAGGGTGAAGCGGGGGTTGGAATTGAGATAGTAAGTCTGCTCAAACAGCTCCGTGATCTCATGTGACAAAAGTTCTCGGCCAAGCTGGTCGGCCTTGCTCTGGACAACGTTCGAGAAAGCGACCTGCAGTCCACGGGGTAGATCCAGAGCAAGCTTGCGGAGGATGATCCAAGCCGCACCACCCTTGCCGCTCTGCGAGTTGACACGGATGACCGCCTCGTATGTACGGCCGATATCTGCGGGATCCAGAGGCAGATACGGGACCTGCCAGCGGTCCTCGTACTTGGCACCGTCCTTGTCCCGCAGCTGGAAACCCTTCTTGATAGCATCCTGATGCGATCCGCTGAAGGCGCACACCACCAGAGAACCGCCGTAGGGGGCACGGGGGTGGATAGGAATCTTATTACAGATCTCCACGGTATCAATGATGCGCTCCAGGTCAGAAAAGTCAATGTTGGGGTGGATGCCCTGGGTGTAAAGGTTGAGACCCAGGGTTACCAGGTCGACGTTGCCGGTACGCTCTCCATTTCCAAACAGACAGCCCTCGACTCGGTCGGCACCGGCCATCTGGGCAAGTTCAGAAGCGGCGACAGCACAGCCTCGGTCGTTGTGAGGGTGCAGAGACACGCATATCTTTTCGCGCTCGGTGATATTGCGGCAGAAGTACTCGATCTGATCGGCATATACGTTGGGGGTTGCCATCTCGACTGTGGCAGGGAGGTTGAAAATGATGGGGTTCTCTACCGATGGCTCCCAGGCGGCCTTGACGGCTTCGCAGACCTTGATGACAAACTCGGGCGAAGTGTCGGAGAAGGTCTCGGGGCTAAACTCGAAAGCCCATTCTGTGCCCTGCTGTGAAGGGTCGTCCTTGGTCAGGGATCGTACCAGCTTGGCGCAGCGCGCGGCCAGCTCGAGGGTCTCTTCCTCTGTAAAGTTGAAGACGATGCGACGGAAGCATTCGCTAGTCGCCAGGTAGATGTGGATGATGGCCTTCTTGGCGCCCTTCATGGACTCGACAGTGCGCTTGATGAGGTCCTCGCGGCAGGGAGACAGCACCTGCAGCCAGCAATCATCGGGGACAACACCAGGGGTCTCAACCAGGCGGCGGGTAAAGTCGAAATCGGTCTGTGACGCCGAGGGAAATGACACCTCAATCTCCTTGTAGCCGAGTTCGGCCAGCATCTTGAAGTATCGCCATTTCTCGTCACCGTTCTGGGTTTGTTAGAACGACTCAAGGTCTATGGTCCGAAGATTCTGGTGACGCACCATCGGATCAACCAGGCTCTGGTTACCATCGCGAAGATCGGTCGACAGCCATCGCGGGGCTTTGTCCAGGGTCTTGGAGGGCCATTGTCGGTCGGGGAGGCTGATGGTAGGAAAGGGCTTGTATTTTTTCGAAGGATCTTTGAGCCTGTGACACATGCCGTTAGCAATGTTTCAACCCATCCAGAAACCGCAAAAGCGATTATGGGGAAAAGGCCTTGGTGATTGTACTCACATCACCATCTTGACTCAGTGCGGGGCAGACACACGATGGCGTCCAGAATTGGTTCAGAAGGAATTGATAAGAAAATATGTGAGAGGGACGAGAAAGAGAATTGCTCCTTGAAATACAGCAGCAGAATAGTTGAACCCAGCAAACAGTATCCAAAGCAAAAGAGTCAGAGTAGATGTAAAAGCTTGAGTCACACTTTCGCAGTAGGATTCCGTCCTGTGGCCATCAGAATAACGTCCGAAGCCGCCACTGCCCACTCTCATAATTTTTTCCCGTTGCCGGCACATTGACTAGGTGGCTGCGGCAGGTGGGGCACCGATCCGTCGAACCTCACGAACGAATTGCCTCTTTCCACAAGCCATCATCAGGCGCGCCCTTCAAATTTGCCCCTCCTGCCTTGTTTGTTCTTTCTCTCTCTCTCTCTTCCAGGGCGAATTCGGCGGGGTAGGCGGCCGCGGGTTAACAGAACTTTGTCAGGTATGAGGTCACCGGTCGGCATCCCCGCATCCGCCCAAACCTACCTTACATACCCCTCATCACAAGTCGACTTGGTTGAGACGGAACAAGACAATCGAAATCATTCGTAATTACCGGTTTTTGGTTATTGATTTCTTATCATAAGTCGTAAATGTGCGTACCGACCAACATCTACATACATTCCAGCCGCTATATATGATTTCGTAAGTTCGTACACCCAAAATAACCCACATGAACTGAAAGCCGTCACTCCCAAACTGTCGTGACTATTGTCCAAAGCCCACCGTCGATCAACATGCCCTGTAGTTCCCCAAGATGACCGTTATCCAGTAAACTGTTGTCCTTCTAATGGGAAACGTCGTGACCATGCCTGATAACGCCAACATATCAAGCAGACCTATCGCAGGTAGCCTCGAGGAGGACGGCTATCATAAACCGTCTCACGCTCCGTCACATCCTCCCATCGAGAACCGTGGTGACGGTGACGGTCGCGCTCCCAATCCACCTGGTATTCCCTCTCCCACTCGAGTTCTCGCGCACGTTGCTTCCGGGCTCGCCGAATCTCATCAGAAATGTCAACCAAGTGAAGAACATCATCCTATAATGGTCAGTGCCATGTCTACAGAGACATTGATGCCGGAAACTCACATATTTGAGATAGTCCATAATGTAGAAAAACTCCTTTGTCTCCTCATAGTCGTATCCCACCTCCTCGATAGCTTCGCGCAGAACCAGGTCCTTGGTAATCTCGGTCCACATGTCCTTGGGCGGCGGAGGCTGTGAGGGTGCAGGTCGGGTAACGCGATCCCGGGTTCGCTCGATATCGATCTCCCTCTCGCGGTCATAGACCGACACACTCAGGCGGTCGCGGGTCGGAGGAGGAGAAGGCTCCTTGGGGGCAGGAAGAGGAGCAGGAGCAGGGGTGGGTGCACCGTCCCTCTCGGGGATGAACTTGCTTCTCCGGGCGCCGCTGTACTTCGCCCAGGTGGTATCAGTGCTACCACCGCCGATGCCGTCCATGCGGACGCGCTCAGTGCCTGGAGGAACATCTACGAGGGTCCAGTCCCTGGTAGCGCCACCCCAGGCCTCACCCATCTTACCACGGGAATCGATCTTGCTGGTTAGATAGTCTCCCTCTTCGTCAACAGCGATAGGTGTGGGCAAAGGGGCAGCAGAGTGCGCTCGCCGTCGCTGGGGCGCCTCAGGCTCTCGTCGGATCACAATCTCATCGTCGTGGAAGTGGGATCGTCGCTCGCGACTCTGGGATCGAGTGCGAGATGTGCGCTGAATATCCACTTCTGTCTTGTTCTTGGACAGGGAGATGTCAATATCCGTCTCACGCTCTCGAACCCGAGACTGGGCACGGGGCTTGGGCGGAGGAGGAGGGGGAGTATGGGGCTTGATTCTGATCATTCCTACTAAAGTCAGCTTGGGTCAAGTCGACAAGTACAGCGCGCTTACCATGGTCGATATCTCGATAATGGGTGATGACCTCTCGCTCGATTGTCGGCCCGCGGATAGTCTGTGGCGGTGGGGGAGGAGAAGGCTTTGGGGCAGGAGGAGGAGAAGGAGCCCTGTCGCGCTCAATGATGCGAGTTCGAATGCGTTCGCGCTCTTCCACGGGAGGAGGAGAGGGCGACTTCTTGGGTCGCTCGACATATCTCACAACGCGCGCGGGCGAGGGGGCTCTCTTTGGTGGTGGTTGAGAGGGCTCCCGGACTCGCTCTCGCTCAATCACCCTAGTGCGAGAACGCTCATGCTCATGCTCGTGGTCGTGATGGGTGTGATGACTACTGGGGGAGACACTTCGCGGTCTCCGGATGATCCGCTCCTCTCTGACGCGTGAAACTGGGCTGGGGCTTCTGGGCCGGTGTCGGTCAATGGTCTCTACCTGACGCTGACGGAGAACCATGGGACCAGCTTCGGTTCGACGGCCTTCCTCCCGCAAGAAGCCGGGTGTGCGAGATTCCTCCCGGGCGGGCGGGCTGATGGTGACCGTCCGGCGACGATAGTCGACTTCATCGAGTCCTTCCGGGGCAGAACGACGAGGAGCCGGGTAGTAATCCCGTTCCTCGAAATCAGTGGCCCTGACGCGGGACATTTCGTTTGAGCAAGGTGTTGTCTCTAGTGTCTTTGATGCGAGCGAGGTTTACAGTGCAAGATCAATCAGCCAGGCTGTTGCGTCGCTATAACGAGCACAGAGGAGGTGTTGTATCACAAGGTGGGGTCCAGTAGTGGTGAGCCTCAAGCTCCGGGAAGCGTTATCGAGAAGCCAGAAACAGGCCGCAAAATCCAAACCAAAAGAATGCGATGGTGTTGGAGGAGGAAGAAAGGGTAATAAAGGACCAAGGCAGTCAAGAAGAGCGTCAGGTGGGTTTAATGGCGCGCTCGTCGCAACCTGGAAGACGCCGCAAGAATCAGGGTGAGCACTGAGCAAGGAGCAAGCAACGTCGTCATCCGACAGCAAAGGTGAAAGGGACCCCCGGCCAACAATAGGGTGTCAGCCGCGACTTAATGGAGGGGCTGGGCTGGACGAGCACAAGCAAGTTGCTGGGCAAAAGCGGGGATCTGGTTGTCGGGTTCTTGTTTTGCAAGATGGTGGCAGCGGTCCGCGACGGGAAGCCTAAGAGGGGATGATGATCTTTGTCCGTCTTGTCGAATAGTGTCGAGTGGTTTGAGAGGTCGAGCGAGGTTGAGTCGAGAATTCGAGAGTCTGAGACGGTTTTGTCGGCCGCAAAAGGCTACAAAGGCTACAAAGTCTACTGTACGGTACGCAGTAGTCTAGACTACCTAGATGCCATCCAAGCCCTCCAAGTCCAAGGACCCCATGCCATGCGCCAGCCAGTCCTGAATTGCACAGCCAGGCTGCCTGCCTTACGGCCCCAGAGGCCCTATTTCCAACCCATCACCAACGAGCATGTCCATGGCGGCCCAATGAGCCGACCCCTTCACCCACGCGAACCGCCGTGATGGAGGGTCAGTCAGACCGTCAGTCGCGCAGCCAAGGACATGAGACCAGACAGCCTGACAAACTCTGCCTCTGAATGTCTCTGCCCAAGGCCCCGTCTTTGCCTCTTTGGAGGTTATCCCTGTTGAGTCTTGCCTCTCCCGATGCCTATTCCGGTTGACGATTCCTTTGAGCGAGATTCTGATCCCCGGCAGCTCGTGCGTATTTGCTTGCTTGTTTGATGAAAACTCCACGAAAGCTCCCGTCGTTTCTCACATCCAAAGCCGGCTGTTGTGTGGAGATGTACTGACGCAATGATGCAGCTGCTCACAGCCTCCCCGGCTTTTGGACCTTGGTCCATTGCTGGATATAACAGGGCTCAGAAATACCCCTCCGGCGCCACAGAATCCACTGCCAGCGAATCACTCGCAGACTCGAGGCACAACTCGGTGAGCTTGAGGAAAAAAGGTCCGGATAGTCGATAAGACATCATGGATTTCTCGACTTGCGAGTGCCGCAAGTTCTATCTGCAAACCATCGCATCCATGCAGATCATTGCCCTCGAGATCGGCGGTGGAGTTCCAGGTATTGTCAGGCATTGAATCTCAAAAACAGGACTGCCCGGGCATTCAACGAAAAAGCTTGGATCGCTTGGGTATTGAATGTCGCTAGTATCAAAGCAGCCCGACCGCAGCTCCAGGAGCCATTCTGAGAGCCCGACGAGGCGTTTGAGCCTGCTCATTCGTAAGCTGGCCCAACTGTCAGTGCCTTGTCAAGTTTGTTCCATCGCTCCATGGTTATCCATCACATTGGATGCTGCGGCCTGGCCGTGCTCGGTACTTGGACAGGTGGATGACAGGGGCGGATAACAAGGCACAAACGCTCCAGATTATTCTCCCGCTTCGCCGCAAGCTTGCTGATGCAATCCTTCAGCTGGGGCGAGGTTTCAATCAAGCTTTATTATGCCAAGGATCGGTGAAAGATGCCCCGTCTGCCAAGGAAACAATACTCTGTAGACCAGACCTCAATTGTGAAGGCTTTTTAAACAAGAGAATTAGGAGACAAGGAGATCACTTAGGGTATCTTTTAGTAAAGGCATACAAAACACTCTTGGTTTTAGTATTATCTTATGATCATGGTACCTTAGGTGGTTTATTTTAGGAACATCCCTGTCTCGCGTGCAGATTGTCCGACTCCATGCCTGGCCAGTCTACCCTACATTCGACCTTGACATGGCTTCACGAGATGATCTTCTACCCTTCATCGCACACTAAATTGAGGATTCCTGTTTGCCTGCTATATTGAATTCATATCTTGGTTGTTAATAAAGCGTATTGGTGGTTGTAGGCGATGTATCTGCAGACTGACCCCAGTACCTGGAATAGCGCCTCAGAATTTGGCTTGAAAACCAGACCTCAACCATACTCCCAGTTCAGAACGAGTCAAGACAACGGCAATGTAAAACTAGCTTCAGGAGCACGAAAGGTGCTTCAAGGGCGCGCATAGCTCTAGACTATCCCATCTACTTCTAAACTTGGGCAGTTCTCGCTCACTGGTTGTTGAAATGTTAGTGTGCGGACCATGTAGTATATGTTATGTCACTGCATCCAATCAACCTAAGTGGAAAGCAAGGATTACTGCGTATCAAGATGTAAATTTTCTTTTGGTCATATTGACTGTTGAAACTGACGTTGTGATATATAGCGTTCATGACGAGGTTTCAGCTGCATGCAAGTTACAACTTATCTCTCCACTGAGCTACTTTCATGATTATTAGAATCCTCTATAGAAACACAAGCATATAGCTGACCCGCGGAAGGCATTTCAATAACGACCTCGATCATATATAACCTGGCAACACAAGGTTGGTTCGCCAATGTGACTCGCCGAGGGACACCCAGGTGGTGTAGCACTTTATGTCGATTGCGCATCGAATGATTAGAATCGCCAGAACCACTGGCGAAAGAGGGAAATTGGGAAAGTTCTCCATCGAAGGGATAGTAGGTAATATATCTGCCAGGGTTAGGAGGAGAGGCGTTCATTATGAATAAGAAGGTTGTTTGAGGTATGAAGAAGGCGTTGGTGTGTATCGCCATGTGATTGTGAGCCCCACTGAGTTCTTGTAATGCATGACATTGGGTATAACGCCTCTATTTCGCATATTTCAGATATAAGCAAATCCATTACAACTACACGACACCTCTAGTTTGTGAAATCATTCCATGGTAACTGTGACGTAAATAGCCTGAGGAGACCGCTACGTCTTGTATTCACTCACTTCGAACTACCCAGTGATGAATCTCACGTAGTGTGACCACATGTAGGAATTGCACGAGAGGAGCTTTAAAATTCTCTACAAGTCTAGCTCGAACAGTTGCGCTCCCGACGCAAACCAGGGGGCAATAGACTGACATCGCAGTGGGTGACGCAACTGCCTAAAGAAGCCCAGAAGCTGCCAGATGATAATACCTATTCGATGTTGTGAAACTGGCTTCTGCCAGACATCTCCAGAAGCTAGATTCAGCGAATTTTACAAGCTCTTTCCCCATGCTATACTCCCAACGCTTTATGGCGCTGATGATCATTACGCCAGCATTACAGTGCACGATCATCGATCTGCCCCAGCGTATTACACAATGGACAACAAACAGCACTTCCTAGGGGCCCATATTCCTGGAGCCATTACCTCTCGAGGCAAACTGATGCTGGCATGGACTGGAAAAGTGCACAATATATGTTTGATTAACCAAGCCCAAGTCTGGTCACAGGCACTTCCCTTCCCTTTCAATATCTGAGGCGGGCGTTCAATATTTTAGGGAGGAGCACAATTGCTCGCTCTCAAACCGAGGGCTAAGGTTAGGAGATAGAATTTAGAAGTCCTCGGCGTAAAGTAATGCATGACGTCTACCGTAACGAGCTGCGCAAGATTAATATCGACAGGCTACATCCAGGAGGCATGACCCATTATCGGCCACAATGGATCAAACAAGGAGCCAAAGACTCAACTCCATTGATTCCCCCGAATCCCGGTTGACAAGCCTAATAGATACGGTTGAGGCGAAATGTGTCATTGACTGCGCAGACATCATAGATATCACGTAGATTCATACGCCGGGCTGGGAAACGATTTAGACTCCATGAAACCAAAATTCATCCACTACCGTTACCATTAGACATGTAGGAGTGAGAAATGTAGAGCTAAAGCCAACCTGGGAATACTATCGCAACGCCCGACTAGGAGTACCATCCTACAGACCACGTTTCGTGTCCTTGGCAATCAGCCCCGTCAAGCTCTTCCCAGGCCTAGGGTAGTCGGGTCGGGCTGCCAACATGTTGACCACCTCGGACAGACCCAACCAGTGGGCAACCTTGGGTCTTCGGTTCGGCCAATCTGTGCCGGTTTCCTCCAGATCCTTCATCGCCGTAAATACAACCTCGGAGCCCTGAATACCAATGACGGTTGTACTCTTTGGTTCTTTCTTAACGTGGTTGTGGGCATTGCGTCCAAAGCCTTCTAGGTGCTGGATGCACTTGATGGCCAGACGGACAGCTCGGCAGCGGTCCATGGGCGAGGGAACACCACCCTGCTGAACGTGACCAGGGATACTCTCTCGGCTCTCGAATCGGTCGTGGGCCTCCTCACGGATAATGTCTGCAATGAGCTTGGCGTTGTAGACCTTGCTTGCCTTTTCGTTGACCAGGATCAGACGTCCAGCGCGGGACTGGCCCTTGTCCTTTTTGAACACCTCCTTGAGATGATTGACGTCCGAGTTGAGCATCTCGAGGCTGACACCCTCCTCGGGAATGTAGACGGCAGAGGCGCCGACATCGAGGCCACTTAGGGTGGCAATGTAGCCGGAGCGGCCTCCTTGGGTCTCAATAACAAACACACGGCGACGGGTTGCCGACGCTGACTGCTTGATCTTGTCGCAATAGTTGACAAGCTCGTTGAGGCATGTATCAGAGCCAAGTGAGTACTCGGTTCCAGGAACGTTGTTGGAGATGGTGGCAGGGAGGAGGCACATGGGGATACATAATGAGGGGTACTGATCTCTGGCCTTGCGCATCTGAGAGATGGAGTGGTAAGCCTCGAAACCGCCCACGAGGAAGAGGGCATCAAAGTGGTATTCCTCGATCAGGTTCGCAATCAACTCCATACCCGACTCGTTAGGGAGCTCTCGGTTCGTGCCGATTTCAGAACCACCCTTGCTGGCCCAGCCGTCAACCTCGAGCCAGTCGAAGGGACGGATAGATCCAACAGGCTCGTCGCCGTGGTGTCTAGAGAAGCCTGCGAAACCGTTATGAATGGCCATAGGCTCGTGGCCTCGCGAGATACAGTATGCGACAGCAGCACGCACAGCAGCGTTCATGCCACCAGCAGGAGCACCAACATTGATAAACCCAATTCGCATGCGCTATTTGGTCAGCGGGAACATTAATGAAGACGAGCATTCAACTCACTTCTCTCTCGGGCAACTTCGCATCGTCCACCATGACGTTGGTGGTCAGCAGGTACGAGTTCCACTGATCGTAAAACTCGGCATCTCGAAGGGACATGGCCTTCTCAAAGTCTTTGGCGTCGACGGCCTTGGCAAGCTCCTTGGTCTCGGCAACGGCCTTCAGCAAAGGTTTGCGGACAATCTTGTTCTCGTTGATAGCAATAAAAGGGGTTTCAGTCTCAGGAGTGGCATCGAGGACGGCCTTCACCGCTTCGACGCCTTGTAGGGTAGCCAGCATTCGGTCATAGGCGACGGCAGTACCACCTCGCTGGACGTGACCGAGTGTGGTGATGCGGGTGTCGAGAGCAAGACCGCCCTCGCTCTTGTCAGCAAGGAGGTCCTTGATTTCTTCGGCGGTAATTTTGGTGCCGTCCTTGTCGCGAGCACCCTCAGCGACAATCACAATGGTCTTACGCTTTCCAAGACTTCGGTGCTGTATAAAGGCATTAGCGCAGCATCATGGTGTTGCAACTATGGAGGCTCACCCTCTGAACGACCACTTTCATATCCTCCTGCCAGTCGTGCTCCCGAGGTCTCTCAGGGATAAAGACGAAATCTGCACCGGTCGCGACACCAGCCATCAAGGCTAACCAGCCGCAATGTCGTCCCATGACTTCGATAACGAAGGCACGCGAGTGCGAAGAGGCCGTGGCCTCGATGTAATCAACCATCTCGCAGATACGGCCGAGAGCCGAGTAGCAGCCAATGGTAGCATCAGTTCCTGCGAGATCATTGTCGATGGAGCCGACAAGGCCAACAATGTTTAGGTGCTGGTAGGGCTTGATCTGGTCCGACGTCAACTCGCCCTGCTCGACAAGCTCCTCCAAGAGAGAAGGCCATTCGGCGCGAAACTTGTCGGCACCAGTCAGAGAGCCGTCACCACCGCAGATAATAAGGGCATCGATGCCGGAGAGGACCATGTTCCTGGCGGCTATCGAGCGCCCAGGGCGCTCATAGAAAGCCATACATCGAGCAGTACCAATTAGGGTGCCACCCTCAGAGAGCCAGCCTCGAACGTCATCCCACCCCATCTTTCGGATGAAATCGCCGCCTTGCACCAAGCCCTCGTATCCCTCATAAACGCAGTAGGAATCGCAGCCCATGTGAAGCGTCATGCGCACGACGGCGCGGACAGCAGCGTTCATGCCAGGGGAGTCACCTCCCGAGGTCATGACAGCGATCTTCTTTTTAGGAGCCATCTTCGATTCGGTGATGGGGGAGAAAACGTTGGAGGAGAAGAAGAAGAAGAAGGTATCGGTTGATCGGAAAGAAGCTGAAACGGTAAACTTTGCCAGAGCTTATTGAAGGATGTTGCGTAACGGCCCGGAAAGAGAGTGGAGGGGCCAAAGTAGCTACAGATAAGGAAGAGAAGGCATTCAGCAACAGAGCAAGGATCGGGGAGAGTGAAGCTTACAGTAAAATAGGAGAACAGAAGTGAAGAGAAGCTCCGGAATCAACGGATGATGTCGTCTCACCAGATTTCTGAAGGGGGAGATTATTATGGCGCCAGCTTCGAGAGCCAAAGCCAACCTGGTCCAGGTGGTGACGCAGGTCGGGAGCGAGGGACAGGGAGTTAAGACCGATTGACCGAGAGGTGTGAGAGGTCCAAATAAAAGAGGGGAAGAGAGCTCTTATCGCTTATCGGCCCGCGCGCGGGGAGTTTGCAACCAAGGTGAGCTTAGCTGGTTGGATGTTACGATTCGTAAGGTAAATTATTAGCACTCACCTCACCTTTTCCTCTTAAATCCCTAGTCTCGGTGTTTTATGCTTGCCCTGCCTCTGCCCTCTGCCCCCCTTCTCTATCGCACAAATGAAGTTGTTGAGAATAATACCTCATACAGAAAGACTTTGCGGCGGAGAGACTCAAGCCCACGTTTCGGAGGTACTGGATGTAGGCAGGCCTGACTGTGGGACAGACGTCTGCCGAGACGTCAAAGCCTGACTGGCCAAGCCGTACATCAGGAATGGATGCATTACCTCGGCCCTGAGTCTTTGATCGGGGGTTGATGCTCAGCATTTCAAGGGCTTCATCAGCTTGCTGAGCTCGAGGTCGGCAGACAACTGCCGGTACAGCAACTGTGTATCATCAAAACCATCCTGATTTACTAAGATCTGCCACTACAGCTGTTGGCATGCAGTAGTTCGTGGGGCTCAAGGGAGGACAACGGTCGCGATGCAAGACAGACGGGTTTAATAAGACAACCTAGTCTGGAAGATCGAGCAACAAAGGACGATCGAGATGCTCCCTGGCTTGGCAACTAATAATCAGGGGCTCCTCCATGGAGGAGCCAGCACTCATTTCCATCATATTAATGTCTAAACACGCCATCCACCTTACCAACATGTCGTAAGCCTCAATGTCGCAGGCCTCAACTGAACCAGTTCTGAACAACTAGGCGAAAACATTACAGAAACAAGATATTCAACGATTTCAAGACCAACCTCTAGCGCCCGATCGTGACGCCGGGGAAGTTGATCTTGTCCCGTCAGGAGCATAGCCAAAACCTCTCGTAGCAAGCACAAGCAGGAGATAAACAGCCCAGCACTTCCAGGGTAATAAGCGGACATAAAGATTAGCGCAGCATTGGCCCAGCGAACCTCCATAAGATGTATAACCAATTTTGACTACTCTGCTCGGAGCATCCTGCAGTGTTTATTCATAACCTGCTTGGCAGGTAATGATGTAAAAACCAAGGCTACCAACATGTCGGCGCTTTGAGAAGTGACGAGTCATTGAGGAAACTTGATGGCCAAGCTGCGGGCGAGACAAGCTGTGAGGATCGCCGCGAGGATTGCTGCGACCGTATCCTAGGTACAACCTTAGAACCCCGGGCTACAGTCTGGCGGCGCGGCGCAGGCAAAGAAAAGAAAGTCATGCGGCTGGACCGACAGTTTTATGCGCTGGCAAGCGTCGCTGAGATGGGATGGATGGTTGGTTTGATGTGACGGCAGAGCGCGCCTGCTGACCTAGGACGGGAAGCGCTGAGCCGCCGAGACCCCGGAGAAGAGCCCCTGAACATGACGACAGAGGCCTCACCAGGCCCCAAGGCTCTCTGGAGTTGCTGCCCATCGACCTGTCAAGCCGCAGACAGTGGCGCAGAGAACCCCAGGTGACCTACCCCAGGCATCATCACTGAATGCTCGGATATTCATTGGAATTCCGCAACAGCTTCTCGTCTGATCTGCTCGGCATTCGTCCGTGATCACGCTATCCCATGATCTTGGGCGTCTCAGCGCGGCAGACCGGAGGCAACGTCTGCCTGACTGGTCGACCACGGACGGTTACCGCTGGACGACATTGAAGTGACTCGACTCGACTCCGTCCCGTCGGGAGCCGTTCCGAGGTCAGGCGCAGCGACGCGGTCATCAGTCATCACCCGCCTGTGCCTGTGCTTCAACCATTGCCATGGTCGAGTTGTCAGCGTAATCCAGGCAAGGTCACTGGAAGGCCCATGGCAGGTTGCGGAGGCGAGGTGCAGTGTGCTGCGGGTGACGGCGAAACCTGGGGCTCGTCACCATCACGGGGTCACCTGGCTGGTCGGTCAGGGCCCTGGATTGGGGCCATTGGGATTGGGGGCAATGAATCCTCTTGGATCCTTTGGCTCTTCCAAGGCTGTTTGGACGAGAATCAACGTCGCATTTCCAATCCCGGATTGTCCTTCAAGTGTCGCATCAATTCGCCAGCTCAATGGAAGCCTGCACTGAAAGCGGACCAATTGAAGCAGCGACGGTCGTGTTGTTGACGATGGCAGCTTGGGATTTAGTCCAATGTCATGTCAACCATCCAGACTCAGGGTCTGCACCTCCAGGCTGCTTCGGAATAAGGGTCTCTCATGTGCCTTGAAGCCTCTAACTAAGCCATCTAGCCGATCCATTCATCCATGCATGCAGAGTGAGTTTCACTGTTCTCGGTATTAACACCCGCGCGTCAATATCACGAGGATTGTTGCGGGCCAGGAGCAGAACAAGGCGAGGCGAGATTGCCCCAGAATGCGTAGTCGCCAACGTGACTCGTGGTAGGGCCTCAGACCGGTTCTCTGATGACTAGCGGCCAACGGGCCACTCATCCGCGAGCCCAGCCTCGGGGAACTGTCGAGTCCCGATAGCAGAGGTGTGGGGGTTGACCCTGACCCTGGCCCTGGCCCTGGCGAGTTCAGGGTCATCCTCAGTTCTGGGAGCATCTGGGCTCAATTGCCCGATTCGCGCGACGTTCGAGGCTCTGGATGATCCAGGGATGTCCACAGTTCGCAACGGAACCGTTTGAGGGAAATTGGCCAGCCTCGTGACAAGCGCAACGTTCCAGAATTCAAACGGACCAGAGGATCGGCTCGACGTCTTCCACGTTGCTGCCCCATTAGGAAGGGCGCATGAGGTCCCTCAAGGGGACTCCGAGGGGAGCCAAACCCATTGGAGTAGAGAACTGAACGGTTCGGGAGATGGAGAGCGAGCACAGACGGATGCGGTCTCGGGTATGGAAACGGAGGCTAAAAGGGAATGACAGCAGCCCAAGCTTGGGCTCGAGGTTGCTACTTGATGGGGTAACTGAGAAGTGACCTGTTGTAGTTTAGCCGGAGTGTTACGCGCTAAGCCTCTTCAGGCTATCAAGCCCCACCGCTGGAGCACGAGGAGAGGAATAAGTGCCTCTTCAGGTAAAGGCCCGTGGAACTGGTCAGCAGGCTGTCTTTTCGCCTCCCCCTCTCTGCCACCTCCACCCGTGCTTCTCCCCCTGGCAGAAAGCCCTGTCCTTGTATGCTGTGTCGCTGGAAATCGCGGGTCTGGTCCTGGCTGGCTCAGAAGGGAGCCCTGGGGATCCACGAATACCCTTTGAAAGGTACGGATGAGCGACGTCGCTGTTCCGCCACCACCTCACCCCCCACCTTCACCCGACTCTAGCGCCCACTTTGCCAGTGAATTCTCCCGCGCCGCGGTACCTCCGACCTGTACTGGGAGACTTGCTGGCTTGTGCCCCACGGACTGGAACCGCGCACCCTCCCCTCAGGTACTTACGTACCTTGTGCCCCCGTGTGGATCGCACACCCCCCCGGACCTTAGGCGTGTGCTCGTGCTCGTGCTAAGATGGTGCGCTCCATTTACATAGCACACACCGCGACTCCCTTCCCCCATCCGTCTTGCTTCCCAAGTTCACCCACAGACCCGAACAAGAATATCTACGTTTGATCCCCCCTGGACTTTGTTCGTCCTCCTCCACATACACATCCACCCGCGCAACACGATCACGGCAAAAGTTGACGACCCTGTACTAGCAATCGTCTTTGCATGTCTATTCGAGGATCCTCATGACCGTCAGCATCCATCTCGACATTACTCTCTCCCGCCAGCTGCTCTAGCATTGACCTCACCGATCGCGACTAATATCACCACCCGAGCACGATCCTCCCCAACGCTCTGGCGCATTTTGTCGGCCATTATCACGATTACCTTTGCCGACGACTCTACGCGAAATCTTCTACCTGCATTTAATTGCACCTACGCACCAAACCCACATCTACTACACACCGCGACATCTGGATCTCGTCGAGTAATCGACAGGTTATATGTCCGCCATGCCCTATCGCCTCGACACTCACGTTCTTACAGTGGATGCAAACGTCATCCACAAGGTCGACACTGGCAATCCCGCCAATCTTTATAGCATGTGGACGGGTAAGTCACACCTTGAGCGTCGACCACCTTTGATGCTAACCAGACAGTCTTTTCTCGATGCGCAGACTCTGTTGAGCAAGGCCGAAGACTAGAAAACCTCAGCTGGCGACTCTGGCAACGAGAAACCTTCGTGGTCGACAACGAGGAGCAGACCACCACCCAGACTCTCCCCCAGAACATTCCCACCGAGACACGGATACACGATCTTCCTCAGCTCTCGGGCAGTGTCGAATCTCTCGTAGACGAAGAGGCCGTCGACTTTACCTCTGTGTCAGCGCCCCTTGAGATCGCTCGCCCTCGCGTACGACGCCAGGACTCGTGCACCAGCACCCGAAGCAAGCGTGAACGTCACATCAGCTCCGACGACTTTGAGAAGATGATTGTCTCCATCGTCAAGGATAAGGGCCCTTTGTCGGCGCCTCCCCAGGTTGCTCCTGTGTCTAAGAAGCCCCTACCCGCGCCACCCGCATTTGAGCGATCCGGATCTACTACCACCGAATCGCAGTCCCCTACAAAGTCTATCACTGAGGCGTCGGACGCCTCGCCACAGCCCTCGCCCCAGAGCAATACCCGCACCACCGTCGTCCGCGGGTTCTCGCCGTCTCAGATGCCGATCCCCCGAACCATTCCCAGCGCCGTCCAATCTTCATCAGATGCGATCCCCGAGCCCAAGTCGTCTCCTGCCCCCAAGCTTGTGCAGTCTAAGAAGCCTGCGCGGTTTGCCCTCGGTGGCTCTTGTTCGTCTAGTGAGCAGGACCAGAGTCTGAGCAACGGCAAGCCCGTCATTCCCATTATCAAGAAGCCCATGTTCCAGATTGGTGGCTCGTCTGAAGAGGACGGCTCTCTAAAGAGCGCGATGGCTTCGTCTCGGCCCAGCTCGCTGCTGTCTCCACACAAGAAGCAGACTTCTTTTAGCAACAGTGTCATGACCCGAACCATTGACGATGAGGCTGCCGTGGACTCGGATACCGACTACATTGATGAGAGCGCCATTGACGACGACGAGGACTCGTCCGACTGGGAGGACTCCATTGAGGACAGCGGCAAATCTAGCATGGATGACAAGTTCTTCCAGCGGGTAGACTCCAAGGCCAACCTTACTTCTCGACGGTCCCTCATCACTCTTATGGTCGCTCAGAATGAGCGCGTGCGCACTTTGGGTAATCACGCGTCGCAGTCTACATCTGCTATTCCTCGGTCTCGCATGGCCAATGGGCCTTCACTGGGAGCCTCGCCTAACGATTCTGACGAGGCCCCTTTGATGATGAAGGGTATGCGTGGTCCTGGTCTCAAGCCGATTCACGAGGTGCCCCGGTCTAACGCCCAGCCCATCATGGTCGGCCCAAACCACGTCCAGGCCCAGGCGGCACTGTCGCCTCGGACCACTCGCCGCAACATGTTGGCGACTGAGCTGACCGAGTCTCTGCGCCGTCATCTCCTCTGGGAACGACAGCAAAAGTCGTCAACGGCCAATGCAGTCCTTAAGCGAAGGCACACATCACACGACGTGGCCAACCTGAAGCAGTACCCAGAGAAGCCATGCATGAAGAAGAGTGAGGATGTCAACGCGAGCAGCTGGAACCAGTACTTTTCCAAGGAGGCCAGCGACGGATACCACTCCAAGGGGTGGTGAGCTATACCCATACAGCGATACCCTACTACGACTATCTGATGCAAACAAGCATTCATGTACATTGGGCGGCGCACGAGAGGCATCACATCAGCATTGAGCGTTTTGGCTGCAATTCGCAGCATTGCTTTTACAAACTCATTTAGCGGACATGGGTTTTTGAACTCCAATTTTTTGTTCACATTTTGATTTTCCACTCATGGCGGCGTTGTTAACGTTATGATACCAACCATGAACTCGAGTTTTTTCTCCTCACGGCCGCTGTTGGCCCGGATGATTTCCCGCGGAATTTGGCTTTTGCGTCACTCATAAGGCTCAGGGCGCGTGTACTCTAGGTTCAATATTTGAAGACAGGGAGGGCAACCTGAGGACACCATTACGCGAATGGCGAAGCGAAGCATGGGTCACGGAATACAGTCATCGATTTTACACCAGCGAGAGCAAAAGGCGAAAACAAAAGCGGAGGGGAGGGGAGGTGGAAGGGGGCTCTCGTGGTCTCATCTGTTGTGGAGGCGACCCAAGGATGAAGACTACAAAAGGAAACCAAAAACGAGTCGTAAAAAAACTGGCAAAAGGGCGAACTGTCTGTGAAAAGAGCTTTCTGCAAAAAACATGAATAAAATTTCACGTTTGAATACATATTAAAGACGCGACCGTGACCCGTTAGGAATGCCAAGCTGTGAGCTGTCAGAAGTTGTTCCAAGGTTCCTGAAAGGTCCCTGATTGATGACGTGCTTCAGGGTCATTCAGTGTTTGGAACTGAAGGAGGAGATTGAGCTGAAGTCTGACAGGCTTGTGCTAGTGGCCACAGTTTGGGCCCGAGTGTGGGCAGAGCGCGCAGGCCTTGTAGGGCCCGTGACTGTGGGCAAAGCACATGCCAGTGTCACTCCCTACTCTGTACTCCGTACTCCGTTCAGCAGCCCATTGGAGATCCAATGCAAATGCAAATGCAAGGCTACCTTGCGCCTTTGCTTCACATGCAAAAAAGGCTTTCAACAGCTTTCGGTGAAAGCAGAGCGAGTGAGCGAGTGGGTCACCAACAGCAGATTGGGGTTCATCTCTCCTACCTAGGTACTTTAGCAAAGGCAGTGGGTGCTTGGGAGAATGAACCCGTCTGGAGCCGCTTCTCCAGACAGGATGGGAGGAGGTCCATTGAGTACCTCAGCAAGATGCTAGGTGATGCACGAAATACGCAAAATACGCTACAGGCTCGCAGTGCCACTCTGGAACGCGATTTCTACACCAAAAGCTGACGTGTGCTGGGCTCTGTTTTTGAGCTGAATCATTGACTTTACATTGACTTTACATGGATTGTAATTGATGGTTGTCAACCAAAAGGCTCAAGTCCTCGGTTTTGAAACCCGAGCCCATACACATCCTCGGCCCCCCCCCCCCCGGTTGGGATCCGTTGCAACCTGGGATTGGGCATTAGACCGGAGCCAAGCCACGCTGCAGATCTTGAAAACCATGACTTTGGGCTTCGGGTTTGGGCTGCTCAGGGACGCAATGTTGATTGTGATGGTGCTTCCACTTGTGGCCGTGCCCTGAACTGCTGGTACGTAATTGACTTGGAGTACGTATTCTTTGGCTTCTGATTGTACCAAGCCAGTGTGCATCTTGTATCCTGGAACCTACTGCAATCAACAAGTCAATGCTTATGCAATCCAACTCAACAGCAACTCATTCTTAGGCTCATCGAGTCCAGACTCGCATCGCAAACCCATTCTACCGGCCTCAAGTCCTGAAGGAACCAATTACGGCGGAATTGTGGAGGAGGCTACATTGCGGAGCCGTACTGTACCGCAGCGAGCACGAGGGGGTTTGTGTTCACACGGCCCCTGCTCGCTAATAGATAAACGAAACGCCACCGTTCAAAAGAAGAGCGTGGCTCACGGGGATGGAGTCTGACTCTCGACGAATGAGTCGTTCAAGACATGGGGAGCATACAGAGCTGAAGGGAGGCTGCATGAGTATCCGTACCGAGTATGAATTCACGTCATTTTTTGATATGCACTCCTGACGCACCGTCACATCTCACTCCCGACTTCCAAGATCATCTTCGCTCCCTGCGAGTGGGGTCTGACCGTCTGCGTGTGCAAAAGAGACAACGACGCCTCTCCCGTTCTGGATTTTCTGGGGAAACCACTCGTTCTTGGTTGAAGTGTGCTGGGTGCCTGAGCTCAGACACTCAGGTCTCATACCTCATACTGTGTGCGAAGCGACGGCGTCTGCACCGAAAAAGGAAAACAAGAGGTCATGCGGTTCCTCGGGTTGCTTTTTGCGGCTGGAGGTTTCTGTTTTCCCCTTCCGTGGCCGCGGATCGAGAAAACGACACTAAACCAGGGAGGGGCGTGTGTGGCTGGGGAGATTCAGTCTGTCGGGTTTCACGTTTCTTTTTCCCTTTTTTTCCCTTTCCACTTGGGGGCGTTTTCTGACTCAGAACCTCTTTTTCCGTGGAGCGGGTAACTGCCAGACAAGGCTAAACGGAGTGAGTGCCGGCTAAATCGAGGCACTTGCTTGGCGGTGAGGGCCCAAGCCTTTGTCTTTTGCCGGCGGAGTCGAGGCAATTAATTGATGAATGGGAATAAGCCAAATCAGACAAGCGCAATTGCCGATCGGGATTTTGGAGAGGACCCTGCATGAGTTGCCTTGCCTTGCGATGCTTCCAGAATGTGGTCCAAGCTGCCAATGGATTGAAGCTCAAGCCTGGCTTTGCTTATAGCTATTAAATGATGGGGCTACTCCTCAATGGTGTTGAGATTGCATCTGGCTTGTTGGAACCGGCCTTCAATAGAACAAGCCGCGTCTGCTTGGCGTCTCTGCTTGTCACCATCGGATACTTTATCAAACTAATTCAACGGTCCGACTCCTCAGTTCTTACCAGCTTACATACTCATCCTCGTTCACTTACACTTGCACTCACGCAAAGACAGTGCCGTCGGTCAGCTGGATTTTCTCCTCAGTCGGGTCTTGTCGGAACTTGTCCGTCCTCGGCGAGGTGGGGGCCGATCTGCTCTGTGTCTCCGCGTCCGCCATGGCACTGCACCGAGGCCCGGGCTGGGTCCGCCGCTTTCGGAAATCCGGGGTTTGGGCGCACGCCTGCGCTGGCGGCGGCTCAGAATGAAGGCAGCGAGAGAGAGTCTTTCCCCTCTGGCAGCTGCGGCAATGCGGAGGCCGTCAGGGCTTGACCGTCTTTGATGTCTGCGGCATTTGGCAGATATCCAGGATGTGCATGCAACATCTTTCACCGCTTGATCAGGAGCCTGGTCCCTGGTACGGATACGGATAGCTGCAGAATGAAAATACTTCACATCTGATGCGACCCATCAAGGGCAGCTGCTGTAGATCCTGCCAAGCCAAGTCATTTGCAGGACACGCTGTCGCTCATCACAGGGGCTTCTTACAGCACGCCGAGGGCCCTGAATCGAAGGAATGCCAACAGATCTAGAGCCGCCAACGTGGCTGACATCAGAAAGTGTCGATGCCTCATGTGGGCGCAAGCGCGAGGCTGTGAAAAGCTACGGACCCTGTGACCTGATCAACCTTCAGCCGGAAAAGCTTTGCTCCCCGGAAAGGAATTCCTCGTGGACTCCAGCTAGGATGACATCGTTTGCATGAGTCGCGCGCTTAGACTCAAGGTTGATCGCGCCCGAAATTCATTCCCGGAAATGCATTCCGGTTCGACTTGCGGAAAACTAGCAATTAAAATACGGAGTAAAATAAAATAAATCAACAACAACAACAATGCAACCTGTTTGAATCCTGCTCACATTAAACTTTGTCGACCGGAACGGTCCCCGGCCGGGGTGCCTGCGGGACCGCATCCACGGGGACGAGATATTACGGAATTGCGGCTGGGCGACGAAGATGTTCCGGAGGCTTGATGATGCTGCGTCATGCCGTACCGTTTAGCAGCATCTGACGCAGTCTGTTTCTGACCGTTGACGCTGAAGCTATTGACAAGCGTCCGTGGTTTGATTCACCGACATTGCGGATGCTGCTTGTCGCCTGTTCCTGAGTGTGACGGACGGCAAGGTTACGGTCACCAACCGGTCAACGTTGTATTGAGGTTGTCAAATGTTGACAACTGCCTGAATAGGCATAATCCTGCTGGCATGCTTATGAAAGGGTTGTGGTGTGTGAGAATAGGGGCACGAGATGCCTCAATGCAGGGCAACAGCCTGGATCAGGTCGTTGATCAAACAACGTCACAGCGATCCAAGAATGCCAATCTTGATAACTGTCGCTGAAATCAATGTTCTGTCAGTCATTGAAATGTTCATCAACTTCAACATCGAGATCTGGGGTGGAAGAGCCGAGCGCTACGTCATAACCTGGGGGTCTTGCCTTGCGGCACCCCGGAATTTCCAGATCCGTTCCCAGCCCTGGATCCGCAGCGCATCACGCGATTGACACGGCGTGCAATAGGAAGAGCTGCATACCTAGGGATTGCGGAATGCAGTGCTTGTTGCGCCGAGAAACAGGATAGTGTTGCGATGGGACAGCGTCTATTACCCGGAGACGGCTTGTTGTGAGAGAATCCCCATCCGGGAATAGCCAGCACCCGATCTCCGATTTAGCAGTTGAGCTGTCGCCGCTGTCGGAGATACAAAAGTACAAGGCTCGATACCTCAGGCTGCCTCCCCTGTACATAGCCCACGCACCAAATCTGGCTGGTGGTGTGCATCCCCGGCCCAACCAATCACCACTCACCAAATGCTGACCTTCTAGAAATATTCTCCCGCACGTGGGGCAAGGATCTTACCCCCATCAACTTTCTTCCGATCACGCGCGGTTTTGTGTCGGTGGTTGAAGAGGGAATTAATTGTTGTGCATGGGGACGGGGACCCGAGCTAAACAACCAAGTGTTTGGTGCCTGCTCAGCCTGCCGAGACGTTCCGCATTTGGCTGTTGAAAGACATGAAGGCTTTTTGGCGGGATAAAATTGAAATTATTTCGTCGATAAATTATTAATTGTTTTATCTCGCACATGTATGTAGTATCGACCAATCTCTTTTCGGGTGGTTGTGGAGGAGCCAGGCATCATGACTCCCACCTTCAGGGATCTTCAGTGTCAAACTGCTTTGACCTCCACTCCTGTAATAAGCCCTGCAAACTCTAACAAAAACGGTTATTCATCAAACCTGTTATTCATCAGACCCGCTCTGCCCTGATAACATCACAAATCGTGAACCTCGCCGACCCAGGGACCCAGATGAGGCCTAGCATCCATCTCCGCTGATAACGCGACGGACCTGATCAGTCATCTCCGTGAATGTTCCCGGCGACTCTACGGCGCTCCTCGGCCCCTCAGTAATGCCTTGGTCGGTCCGGATCAGTTCAACTGCGTACCGAGCCCCACGGCATCCTGTTTTGCAGCTCAACACTTGCCTTGCTTGGGCCAGGGTTTCGCGCTACTCTACCGTAACTACTTTGGACCGTCCTGACACGTGAAATTCGCGTGGTTGCGACTTGCGGTAGGGATCGTAAGAGGCCTGTGTCTCGAAGAGCCACGAGGAGGCAAAAACCGTCGGTCCGGTACCGAGATTGTCGCCGGCGGCTCTGTGGGCAGCGGATACAGGAACCCGACGGCGTCGCCGACTGGGGAGCCTGAAACGGTGACGAACTGAACGACTCAAGTGTTATTCGTGGCCATTCATGGCGGCTCTCAGCCGTTGGTGTTGAACTTTCATACGGCGTCAAAACTTGCCGGTTTAGGAATATCTTGGCGCCTGGTCGACGGCATGACATTCGTTTCTCCAAACTCTCTATTTAGCGCTAACCTGATAGCATGTCGTTTCTCATGACTCTGGGGGCTTCTCAGGTACCGTACCGTCCACGTGGTGAAGATTCCCCGCAGACTCTTTGCTGTGTTGCCTTTTCTGTGCGGTCATCCCGGCAAAGTTTTGGCGTTGAGACGCCACGGCCGGTAGTTGGCTGAGATTCAAAGAGAGTCCATGCGAGAGGCACGCTGACCATCAGAACTCTATGTTCGGTTAATCTTGAGCTTGGCTGAGTTGGTTTACTTTAGATTTCGTATTCAGTCAGCTTGATGCACCACCGTGAATTGTCGACCTTCGAGTGCAAATCAGTAGCTACTCATATCTGACGACACCATGAGTTGCCAGCCATCCAGTAACTAAACAAAATCAAAATGAAGCAACATACAACACCTGGCATTCGCCAGTCACCAGCCTAACCAGTACTCAGCGCGCTCCTTGGCTTGTCAATGGGAGAGCAAGCGAATCACGAGCTGTCTGAAGGCTGTGGTTGTATGTATGTGCCTGTAACAGAGGCAAGACGGCCACATACTCGTGAGCGATGATGGAGAACTGCGATTGTCGTGTGATGCCTGCAGGAAACTCAAATAGCCCAATGTTGTGAGCGAGGTTGTCCCTGAATGAGGCAGTTGGTTCATAGCTACAGCCCATGCACTGGGACAACTGACCATTGCGAGTAACCGTTTGCTTCTCATCAGCAGTTCAGTATCAACTGCGCCTCCTGGGGATACCCAAACATCGAACGACATACCCCAGGTTTGCCAAGCACGCCAGCCTCCAGGCCCCGTGGCATCTGACTTGGCATCATGCTAATCATGACCAAGTGCTGGGGAATTAGCTTCAACACGTCATCTCGGTTGTCGAATGTTGGACACCCTCCCTCAGTGACAAACGTTCGTCTGGGGTAATTAACCTCCGCCCCCAATTTCGTCCGACTTCCCCAAAGTCCCAAGCGAGTGGTTCTGGGAACCCAGCGACCTCACCCCTGTCCGGGGAAGATGGGGGTCAGCCGACGGAGAAACTAGGCCGTGTCAAAGGACCCTGACCCGGATCGGAGGGCCGTAATGAGATTGACATCGGGGTCGAGCTGCTTGATTCGGGTTGGCATCCAACATGTGATTGCCAAAGGGAGGCCTGGTGATGCGGAGAAGCCTGGGCTTGGGCCATCTCATTCATGCGAATGGATCGAGAGTCGGATCCGCGATCCTGGGTGGGACGACAACCCCAGACAAACCCATTTCAATTGAGGGTGTATCGACACGCCGTGCCTGGTGGTTGTAACCGACCATGTGAAGTGTCGATCCACGGCCCGCGGCTTTGAGTGAGGCGGCATACAACCCAGTTGATGCGTTGGCGGATGTGGCTAGTAGAAGATGGGAGGGCGCCTAGGAGATTGTCCTGGATGACATTTGGTGATAGAGCCCGCACGTGATACCGACTACCTCACACGGAAAGAATCTAAATTAACATTTGCCAGGCTCAATGTCGGATTACGGAATTTGGACATGGGAGGAATAGTTGCAGTAATAGCAGAGAGCGACATAGCTAGTTAGCTACGCAATGCCATTGGGGAGCTTCAGACTGAACAGGATTTATGGAGAGTACCAAGGCGTTCAAGAGCTAGGTTTATCTCACGAAGCTGATGAATTAGTCAAGGCAGTTGAGAACAATTAGCCAGGGATCAAGCTAGACGATATTATAGGAGGCGACCAAGACGAAAAGAAGCGACGTGCGTTCGTGGCCGTGTTGTAGAGGGCCATTGGTGCTGATTTGGAGGGCAAGATCCAGAGCTTGCTGCAAAAGGCCTTGGGTAGCGGACCATCAAAACAAGAACATTCAAGGCCAATGGAGCTCTCAGCTTGAAGGTACAGTGGGAGGCCTTGATATCGCCCAGTACCCAGTCGGCATATAGAGTTCCACATATGCCTATCAACAAATCTCATCCCAATACTTGACGTAAGGGCATAGACTACGTCGTATTAAGGGATTGTTATATACCTTGGGTTATACTTGACCGAACTACCTGTCTGCTTCTGGACTTGATAAATATTTGTCGTTTTAGTAGGTAATATCGCAACTGAATAACCGGGCGGGGACTCTATACGGCCAAAGTATCTGCCCTGCTAGTTGAGATTGTTTGGCGAAAACGGATACTGGCTCTAGTAGTCAAAGACAAGTGAGGGCGAACAAGAGCAACACAGACCGAATTTTCAGGATACATAATCGCAACGGAGGTAATACAGATCCACCGCCCCTTGCACATTCTCGTGCTACTTCTCTCCATTCCTTTGTTGTTGCTCACATCTTCGACAGCCCTCATACCCCCCCTAGCCACAACCCAATGCCCTGCCCTGACAAACCCTAAAACCTTTGCTCACCCTTCACATCAAGTCTGAACAGAAACCATCTCCAGGTAGAATGAAGAGGACACATCGCCCCGGATAAGAGATCCACCAAACGACTTAGTCAAGTGTGTTGTGGAATATGGTGGCGCGAAGAAAGGCCTTGCACCGTTGCAGACGGCGTCGAACTCCCTGCCTGGCGATGCTTGTCCACGTTCGTCACTAAGCTCTTAAGGATTCTTCCGGCCAGGAACAGGTGTAGATCTTTGGGACCGGGGAGGTGGAAAAGACTGTCTTGGTCCCTTAGAGGGTGTCGCAGTAAACGGTTGCGCCACAGCGGAATACGATTCGAACGGACCCGGTGCAGAGGTTTGTTCCAGGTCGACGATTCTAGGCCGTTTGGCGCCAGTCATCTGAGGCTGTTGCTGGGGTTTCTTTACCGCCTCGAGCTCTACCTTAGTGCTTTGAAGTTGAGTCTCCAAGTTCCGCTCGCGACGCTCAGATTCCTCGAATTTTGACCTCGACTTCGTCAGCTCTGCCGAGACCCGCTGCTCCCGCTGCTGTGACAGTAGGAGGGCCTTCTTGGTCTCCTCAAGTTGAAATGATAGGTCCTTTTCGCGTTGCTGCGTGGCTTCATGATCTGACTTGGCTTTCAGAAACTGCGTGGAGAGTCGTTGCTCTCGCTGTTGAGATCCTTGCAGGAGGGCTGTGTTGGCTTCCAACAGTTGTGTCAAGAGCTCTGCCTCCCGACGCGTTTTCTCCTGTATTTCTGCTTTGGCTGCCTGTAGCTGAGCGGAAAGCTCTTGATCGCTTTGCGAAGGGGCTTTCTGCGATGGGATGTCTGCCATGATTGCGGATCGAGGGTATCGAGGGGCTGAGATGATGGCTGGGTGCGCTGTCGTGATGATGCGTATCCGCGGAGAATGATGAAGCTGGTGGCTCACAAAAGAAGGAAACCTGTTGTGTGGCAGAGGAGGGTGTGTGAGGAAAACAAGGGAGGTTAACGAGGTGCGAGTTATTTTGAAGCCATTGCCGGTGCCTGACAGCTGGCAGGCAAACCAAACAACACCTTATGTAAAGGGTCTATGAATCACCCTAATTTCTAGTGGACTTGAATAAAACAACATTTTGAGCATCGCCTGGGCTTCGCTCGGTGATCTCTCTTTCTCCCAAGCCAGCACCCCCTGAGTACTCTGCCCGCCCATTATCTCTACTCCTTCTAACCGCGAGTCCGCAGCAAACATTTTACTACTCAGAAGCCATCGAGCATCAAGAAGACTGACACGTCAGCTGGTCAAGGTCAGCAATTCCCTCAAAATGCATAAAGAAAAGGCGAAAACCAACACTCTGGGCTCCAGAAGCAAGTGGAAAGGCTGGAGAGAGATAGGGACTGGGGAAAACACCAGCTGGATAAATTTCTCAACGAGATAGCCAATCTCGCACCGAAGGTCGATCCTGTATAGCAGGAAACACGACACAAGGACGGCGAGGAAGATGCCACTAATTTGAAGCTATCTGCTTAAGCCTGTGCAGCACAGAGTGTATAAAGTCAAAGGGTGGCAGGGCTGATTTAGTAATTCAGAATGCGATGACCGAGTCAAGGCCTTGACATGTTATACAAGTGTCACTTGAGATCATTTGTTTTGTAAAGTTGTGTTGTTAACGTTTGTGAAGATTAAGATATAATTAATGACAAATGTGCTCACGATCTCATCCCTCCCATCCGTGTCTTCCCCATACCATTCATTCCATGCATGCATACACCCAATAAATCGCACCGATCCCATGGGTTGGCCACAAACGCAAATCGTCTCCCAGCGCAACAACGATGAAACGTCCTCTAGTAAAATAAGCTGGCCCTTGTCACTTGGCGATAGCCAGAAGTTCTTGATACCCATCACTGTGTATTGTCTACCTACTTTCACTTGCATCTCTATCTCAGCCCGCTCATGACAACCACTGGTAGCGAACTCAAGTGCAACACGCCCGCCCAAGTGATAGGATCCGACAGAATGGCACGGAAATTCTTGAACCCGACGCTAACCTCCAGAGTGTCTGCCTCGAAGGAGATGTACTTCTTGATCAGCATTACTTGAAGCATGCAGATAAAGACGAAGATAAAGGCGATAGGGCTCCAAGTCCTTGATCTGCAGGGTTTTGAGACAACTTCTCCTGGCTTTGAGGCAACTACACCTTTCGAGGACATGACTGCAGCCATGGCTCCCCCGAGAAGGAGATAATTGTACACGACATCAGATAAAGATGTTTCGGGCCGGATGTAGCGCGCAGCTATGGCAAAAGCCACGACACAGGGCTCTAGAACGACCAGTGTGATGGCCAGCAACAGCCCGGAGAACCCGTGCAAGTTGGCACTGGCGAGAGGGAGGACACCCGAATCAATTCGTGGTTGGATCACGACACAGGCGGCGAAGGCCAGTCGTGCTGCCTCTGAAATGGTCAAGATGTTGAAAGCCAACAGGGCCACTGATACTATAAAGATGGTGGCATTTTCGCGCGCCAGCTCGAGATGTCTTTTTGCCGGAGCCTCATCGATATGTGGCTTCTCATCTGTCGCCACAGCAGCGTCTTTGGCAGAGTAATAGTGTGCCACTTTAGCGATGGCCTGAAAGAGAGGGAGGTTAACCCCTATTGACGCAAGGATTGTCTCACGATCCACAGTCTCGGTCAATGTGCTGGCTTTGTAAACCCAGACTCCGGCCAGAAGCACTCCCAGCTGGAGGTATAGTCTTCCCCAAGGATTGTACCGAGACGCGTTGTGTGGATATACAATCCTCGCGATGATGGCGCCCGTGAGACCGACTGCCGCAGCAACCAGGCCGTTTATTGACAGAAGGCCTACTTCCAAGGGTCTCAAAGACCGATCGAGGTATAGCCCATAAAAAAACAAGATCGAAAGCAAAGTAGCGCCGCATGCCACTGCTAGAATCGAGTGCGACACGGGAACCATGAATCGGCAAAAGTATGTGATCCTGTACCGCACAGGATCAACGCTGATAATCCCTATCCATCTCAAATTCCTGGAAGCGACATAGAGCGAGTAGAAGCCAAATAGCAGAACCGCCAATGCCCACGCCCAGTCTGCGAGGTTGTACGGGTCTGTAAGAACTTGAGTGAGGGTGTAGAATGCGCAGCCAACCCGGCAAAAGACCAGAATTGATGTTGACGCCAACGAGACGTAAAACATCAACTTTGATGTGTGTGGATGGTAGCCCGCCGCTCTCAAGATCATCACCGACCCGGGGCCAATGTCGCCCACCAAAGAGGCAAAGTATATATACAGAGGTTTGATCTGGTGGATTGGCGGCGAGAGGGCAATGTTGGCTGTAGCGGCGAGGCAGAGAATGTGGTGAACAAAGAGTTCGTTCGAGTAGTATCGAATCAACGGCAGTTCATTTGACCACACAGCCAGTTGCGAGACAACGCAGACTTGGCCAGAGGTGTTCAGGGGTTGATTGACACCCCAGAGAGTTGTGTGTGCGGCGCGCATGCATGCGGGTAACGAGACGGCGAGGCCAATTATCATGCGAACTATCATCAGAAGAATTGGATTGAGCTTTCGCAAACAGTCTTGACGCTCAAGTCGCTCGTGTGCGGCTGGCAAATACTTGCGGAGGAGGTAATCGACGAGGCCGAACACATGCCAGTAAATGACACTGGACATGAAGAAGCAGCATAAAAGCACTGGGCCGCTGAAGTGATCCATGGAGGCCGCCATCGAAAGATGTCTGGGGTTCTGGGTAGCTCGTCTCGTCGGATCGCTGCGTTCGTGGCATGGTGTTGGTGATGCCTCGTTGGCCTCTTCCCCTTTCCTGTACCTCCGTAAGTTTGACTTTCGGCTCTAACGAGGGGTTCGGAAGTCATCTGTTGGCTTTCTTGTCTAAAGGCCATGCCTCGATCATGCATGAGCAAACCCTGTTAGAAACAAAAAGGGATATCCGGGGGCCGCACTTTCGAGTTTTCATCTTGTCAACTTCTGCAGTTATGGCACCCAAAGAATCTGAAGTCTCCCAGGAGACTGCCACCCATGTGGTCAACCAGAGTCAAGAGCCTAACCGTCTCCGAAAACTGGGCATCTTGCTCATGATGAATACGATCGCCCTTGTGCAAGCATTCGATGCGACTTGTATCTGTGTCACTCTTCCGGTAGGTGATCCCACACGCTGACCTGGGCCATCGATCTCACACTCTCTAGGCGCTCGCCAATGAGCTCGATGCATCCTTTTCCGAGAGTCTGAGTATGGGATCAGTCTTCTTGCTCACCACAGCAATAGCCCAACCCGTCTTTGCCGAGCTCGCCCATGTCATCGGGCAGAGGCCAGCATACATTGCGTCCTTGCTCATATTCATCGGCGGAACAATCCTTTGCGGTGCCGCCAACAATAGCCTGATGCTCCTAGCCGGGAGAGCAGTACAAGGCGTTGGCTCTGGTGGACCACAAGCGTTGTCCGGCATGATATTGGCAGACATGTTTCCGATACGTGAGCGTTCCCGATGGGTGGCGTATCAGAATGTGTCATGGGCTCTCGGTACGATTGCCGGTCCCCTTGTCGGAGGCGCCTTTGTCGAGAACAAAGACTCTGAATGGGTATGTATCGTCAGGTATAAACCACGGCTGAATACTCTGGCTAACAATGACAGAGGTGGATCTTCTGGTGCACCCTTCCCTTCCTCGGCTGCAGCTTTGTAGGGGCCATCTTTCTGCTGGGATACGACAAAGACGAACGTAACTGCCGCCTAATCAAGAATCTCGACTGGATCGGTATCGCACTCTATATAATCTCGTCGGTTTCCATCCTGCTGCCGCTGACCTGGGGCGGTTCTCGGTATCCCTGGAGATCAGCTCAAGTCATTGTTCCAATGGCCGTCTCAGTTTCCAGCTTCATAGCTCTGGGGGCATATGAGAGGGTAGCAAAGAAACCCATGTTTCGGCCAAGCCTGTTCCAAAACCGTTCGACTGTCTTGCAGTTTGCCAACTCGATGATCCACGGCATCCTCATGTGGATGGTGCTGTACTATCTCGCCGTCTTCTTCCTCGGGGTCAAGGGCAAGTCGCCACTGATGACAGGAGTATGGGCCCTCCCAGCAACTGTGACAGTGGCACCAATGGCTGCTATCGTGGGATTGGTCGCATACAAAACTGGCAAATATCAGGGCTTCATGCTGGTTGGCTGGGGTCTTCTCGTTGCCATATTTGGTGCCATGACTATTCTGGATCAAGATACGTCAACCTGCGCTACGGTGATAATCATCATGTTCTTGGGTATAGCAATGGGCTTGCTGATTCCGGTCATGTCAATCGGAGTGCAAGCCACGGTTGATGAAGCTGATGTTGGACATGCCATTAGCATGATCTATGTCTTGCGAACCATGGGTCAATGCTTAGGGATCGCCATCGGGATCAGCGTCTTTTCCAGCCAGCTCAAGAGGGGGCTGAAGAACATGAACCGGGATACGGACCAAGCCAACAATGCCATGAAACTGATCAAGGCCTCCATCGGGCAGGGAGGATTTGGCGAAGAAAGCATGACTGATGCTGTGGTGATGGCTCTCAAGCATCTCTGGGTGACGGGCAGCGCATTAGCCGGCCTTGCACTGGTACTTGGCCTTTTTGCAA
Source organism: Fusarium cyanostomum (assembly GCA_014824385.1). Taxonomy (NCBI): domain Eukaryota; kingdom Fungi; phylum Ascomycota; class Sordariomycetes; order Hypocreales; family Nectriaceae; genus Fusarium; species Fusarium cyanostomum. Next base: position 299,741 of record JABCKW010000073.1, on the reverse strand, counting down.
GGTGCCCGAAACTTCCAAAGAACTCACATGCTCGCGTTGAGCAGACGGGTACCGGTTTCTCGGAAACAGCGATAGGCCGAGTCTGGAGGTGGTTCCAATAACCATACGTCTTCGAAGCGACACATGAAAGGATTCGGGATATTAACTCTGAGCCCAAGCAGGGGGTGCAGACTATGCAAGGCGTCTCTTCGGCCACTTTGACCAAGTTCTCCGATATCTACCCCATGCTTGGACTATCTGATAAACGTCGGCGTACCAAGGCCACGGAAATCAGACCCATTGTCGGTTGAATCCCTAGGGTCGTCTGGATCAGGATCAACCGTGTTGATCGACAAACTACGGCCAAGGCCTGTAGCACGCTCATTAGAGCGGAAATCATGTCTCTTGATACAGCTCAGCATCCCCGGTAGGGCTCATACATACCTTGCTCCTCACTTTACCGAGCAACGAGATCAAAGAGATCCAATCACGGTATCAGGTGAGCCTCGGAGAACCCGCCTATTCGTTACCAGGCCGCGACAAGAGTCCAGCCGGGGTCGATGACCTTCCGGGTCTGGCTTCGACAGCGGGGGTGATGGGTCCAGAGTCTCGGGTTGTCAACGCATCGAACCAGGGAGGCGAATGAGGGTTGGGGGTGCTGCCTGTGATCCCTGAAGGAATTAATCGTTGAGTCTTGAATTTTTCAATTGATGATTTATCTCTTTGATACTCGGTAGACTTGACAGGAAACGGTCGGAAGTGTTCTGCGGTTGGTTGTGGCCTCTGTCTCTGGTGCAGCATGTCGTACGTACATTGTGGTGTCGAGCCCATCATTGGACCGTAGGAGCCTAACTGTATCCCCTAGGTAACGTTAGTCATTATACACCCGAACAGAGCGCAAGACTGAAAGTCCCGTCTGTTATGTTGTTTACCACCATACTTGTTTCATAAATCAAACGGCCACCGTTCTGGCATTCGTCAGGCCACCGTTAGCACCGGTTAAAAGAGATAAAATAAAAGAATAATTAAACGATAAAATGCTGGGCATCAACCCGCCAAGAGGCTGGCTGGAGGGCAATTTCATGGCTTCTAGAAGGGCACCCATGACCAGCCACTTCAGGGGTCGCCCCAGCGCCGGAAGACGATCCGCGGACAGGCTCGAGTCAAGCGTTGCCAAGATAGGGAGCATTGGGGGCCGTCATTTGGAGCGACCAGGGGCATCAGATGAATCGAGGACATGGGTGTCACGGCGCACGTGTGAATGTGTTTGGACGCCGGGGGCGCCGTGGCAGTGGGGGAGCAGCATGGTGATGCTGAGATGGTAGACCGAGATGGACACTCCTCTAGTGCGACGGTTGCGATGTGGGATATGGTGTTGCATACGAGCTCAAACGAGAGTCTATGTCCAATAAAAACTGATGGAGATGCAATGTCAATGCTTGAACGGAGTACCTACGGAGTACTGCCTCGCTAGACCAGGAGTTGGAGGTCCATTCTGAAGCAGGTCTGGATACCACGCCGTTCCTTCCACAGCATCAACAACCCATGGACGGTACCTTAACGCTCTGACTAAAGTACCGATCAATCTAAACATCAACCAAGTTTCATTGAGCCTTTGATTTTCCACACGCCCAAGCAAACTCCATTCAGAAGACGGCGGATCCCATCCCCGGCCAGCCACACAACGACAATAAGTCCCGTGATGGCGGGTGACGGTCCGTGGCGCGTCCATCCGGCTTCCGCGCGCAGTAAGGCGCCTCGTCAGGGCCTCTGCACCATCCGATGGAAAATGAAATGATGGGCGCGTTAGGCAAACATCACGTTGTCTTCCGGCTGTCAAATCTGGCTGACAATGGATTGGCATTGTGGCATCTGGTCATCAAGACTTCTCCCAATCGGCAGCAGCATCGTCAAGTGTCCGCAAATGTGGCATCATTTAAAGCCTCTGCCAGAAATACGGCCCCAGAGAGAGGTCCGGTGACGCCTGCAGACAAGGGTTGCCCATGGATGAAGACCACGGATGAGGGACCAGCCTGCTTGCAAAGAAAGGCATCAAGCTGAGCTGATCATGGTTTCGCCAGAGCATAAACCGCTGGCCACCATTGTACCTACATGATGCACGATGCCAGTCTATCTACGAGGTCCGAGATGGTCTGCCATGGTGCATACCGAAGCAATCATCCCGCGCGGGACGCTTCTTATACATCCAATCCAGAAAATATGACCGGGCGTCTGTACGATCCAGATGAAATTCCTTGGTGAATCCCATTCCTTCATTGATTCCGTACCTATGCTATAAATCGCAAAAACCCCGAGCCGAGGACGAACATAGCAAAGGCGTTGCTGTCTTCCGCAATTATCAGCTGCCACATTAGTCCCCCCGTCTTTCCGCGATTGGCTTCTCGACTTCTCGACAGGCAATGGTTTCATGGAGAACTCGAAACTATTCTATCAATGGGCGGGCGGTTGTGCACATGTAAGATGTCGTGCTTACTGGTCTGGATCACCATGCCACCAGTCTGCATTGGCATGTGAGAAGAATTTATTTAATGTTTAATTCTTTTATTTTATGTCTAGGTTTTCTCATTTTTCGGCAGCCAGTTACAGTTCTTCGGAGTCGATTGACCCCAACATAACAATAGGCCGCCTCCCAACACCCACCAAAGTCTCCAACAAATCACCACCAACTGCTATCGTTCATCGTCCACCACACAAACGCCTTGTAACACAATGCGGCACTCCATTACGACGCTTTCAAATCAGATCTCGTCGACAGCGAGAAACCAACAAGAATAGAACAATGGGGGACAGGAACTGGCTGTGTAGCCCCCCACTCTCTTGGCATTGACGTTTCACAGCGCGAGATGTGCGGGACGGTGACGATCTTTTATTACGGTGGCTGCGATACTGACTGGTGAACGCTGGCGGCTCGTAACCGCTGAGGAGGTGACAGAGTTACCGTTGCGGACGCGATGTGATTAGCCAGCGATCACAATCCAGGCTGACAGCGACCATCGGATATCAGCACGAAGCGCCTCAGCTATTGCAGACAGCCGCCGAACAATACGTCTAGGCTTTGGCCTCCTTCGTCGAGCCTCCCATCCTCTTGTACTTTCTCGGGTCCTTGCGACTCATCATTCTCTGGTCCCTCGTCCCCTTTCCGCCCTCCCAGAACCCCTTGCCCTTCCTCCCAATGACGCTCCTCCCACAATACCCGCACGCCTCAACGGCGTAGTTCTGCTCGCGGCTGCACCACCCGCAGATCATCCGGTTCGCCCACTCATTGATGTGGTCTTCATTGTCATCATGGCACCTATCGCAAGGGTGCACCCGGCTGCAGCACGAGAAGCGGAACCACCGGTACGACTTGCGGTAGTGAGAGCATGCACCCCGGCCGGGCAACGGATCTCCCGCATGCAGACCGAGCTTCTCCAGCTTCCGGCGCGGGCCCGTCGTCGGGGGAGGGAGAGAGCCGGGCGTGATGAAGAGGAACTTGACTTCGGGGATCTTGAAGGTAAAGTGTCCGTGACAATCTCGGCAGACGTTTGTAACCGTTGAGCCCCGGACCGAGACGAGGCCGGGACTAGGGGTAGAGCATCTGGCGCAGGTTGGGATGAAGGTACTCGGTAGCATGTCTGCCACTTTGCAACCAGAAAGGTCGAGGAAGCCCGCCCTCGATGAATGCTCGTGAACCAGTGTAGCCCGGAACTTGACGGCAAACAGCGTGGCGCACTTTTTGCAGCTTGCAGTCTTTTCGACGTCAGGCTTCAGGCCCGAGACGTCATTGACCGTTCTGCATCGTTCACACTTGACGCTGATGCTCAAGATGGAGATTTCGATGATTTCGATGTTGTGCATTTCGATGGAGGGAAACGACATCATAGTACCGCGCTCAGGAGTTTCACCTGGCACGGAAGTCTGGTCCTCTTCTAGAGTAACACCTCCGTCATCTCCGTCGTCAGAATCAGAGCTCTCCTCCGAATCTTCTCCGTAACCGTAACTCCACTCCGGGGGCCGAGGGATAACCTGGATGTGGCTGTTCTCTGACTTCAGCTCGGCCTCATTTGCGCCTTGGTCTTGATCTTGGGACACCGGCGCGACTGTCTCAACCTTGGACACCTGAGCCTGAGCCTGAGCCTGAGCCTGCTTGGCAAGTTTGTGAAGGTTTTGCGCAAGATAATTCAGATGGCTCATGAGAGTCATCTGATGCTGCGCCGCTGCCTTTTCGCAGAAGAGGTCCTCCACCGGCTCCGCATCTTCCGTCTCGACGTTATTGAGCTGAATACGGAGGTTCTGCAAGGGATATATCAAGGGGATGATCAGGTGAAGGCTCCTGACTGATTGAAGTCCCAGTGGCAGCTCTGACCGCCTCTGCGGCTCAAGCGGTAGGGTATACACGATACCGTCAGGCGAACGACGGTACTCTTGGGTTCTCTTCATCCGCGCCTCGAGCTGACGAACCTCGAGAGCCCGGCGAGCCTTAGCGGCGGCGATTTCCTCTTTCGTGTACGACGGCTCTGCAACATATGGCAAAGGCTCTGGCGTGGGCTTTGGTGGAGCAGGCTCAGACACCGGCTTTGTCTCTGCCAACTTCTGTGCCTTTGCCTCCTGTGCATCCACATGTCTCGTGTCCCTAAAAGTCACGAGCTTCACTGTCTCGGCCTTTTGCTCAGACAAGAAACTTTCCAGATTCTTGTCCAACTCACGCGTGTGAGCGAGCAGCGTAGCTCCAGGCTTCTCCTGCACAAGTCCATCCCATCCCCTCTCAATATTGATACCGAAACCCCTCGGGATGTCCTTGTTTTTCACACGCAACACCGGCTTCTCATCCGGATACGCCTGCGGGATGCGAATATCACACTCGAGTTGAGCCAATTCAAACGGAAAGTCGGGATCCGAGGGTTTGATCTTGAATAACAGCGAAGTCGCGCCGTCTGGGGCAGTCGACTCCTTTGGCGAATAGCGTCGCCGGAGCTGTTCGATCTGATACGTCCTGGGATCCTGGGCCTGTGACTGTGGCACGGGCTTGGAGACGATGCGAGATGATGAAGCTTCAGCCACAGCCTGTTTACGGGCCGGTGGTGAGCCTTGCTCATGTTTGGTAGAGATCATGATGGTCGTGGAAGTGCTTGCTGGTGGAAGTATGTTGGTGATGATGTCGAAGTGAGTGACGTGAAACGAACCCAAACGCCGCGCATACAAATAACGGAGTATATAGACTTCAATATAAAGTAGTGAGCTGAAGACGAATGCTCTACCTATCGAGGACTGATGGAATTGGCGAGAGGAGTTGATGTTTTATCGTGATGTTGATGGCGTGGCTGGCGAGCTTCCCCACAGTCTCCCACAATTGTCCCTTACGTGAGCAAGCGAATCTGGCAATTACCTTGAATTAGTGAGTGACTCACAACGCGTCATTGCCTCTACCAAGTAAGTCTTTGAGCAATAACTTGCAATTGTCAATATATGTATATTATATTTGACTCATAGTTCTATTTGACTCTTTTAATTGCAGGATGAGTCAAATGAAAAACTGTTCAATTGAGCGCGTTTCATCAAGAGGAATCAGCTCAGAAGACTGTTCAAGAGTCAAGACCCAGTTAATAAGATCTGTTGGAGTCGGATCCGAAATCACTGATCCGTTCCTTAAGGGCTCTAGGCCGATATTCCACTGGCAATTGGCCGTCTCCTTGTGCTTAACCCTCTCCAGCAAGGACCAGTTCACGGATCTGCTATGGATTAGCATAACCTAGCTGACTTAGAGCAGGCTGTCATTTCAGTTTGTATTCACTTCTGTGGGACAGAATAATAAGTGCCTGTAGAGCTGAGACACAGTTACAGCCTGTCACTGTGATGAATCCGTAACGAGCCCATCGTTTCCTGACGGCTCACATCAGTGGTTTCAACATCGTTCAAGATCTAGCAAACAAGCCAATGCGCATCCCCTTCAGGGGCAAATTGCGAGGGCGAGTGCAATTACCTTGGCAAAGGGGCAAAGGGCTTGTGCGTAACCTGTCAGAGTAGTTATCCGTCCTACCGGGACAGGGCATATTGGTAAACAGTTTGGCTGCACAAGACAGGCCACGCGGACGATATTACCACAAACGCAATAAGCCGGGTAATGTTTGTTGGACTCGATAGCAAGCTGCTGTCCCACACACGGCCACAAACTATCGGCTGTGGTCCTTCTGGAGATCATACCCACATCGACGATCGAGTTTACGCGCGGTTTGCGTGCAGACGAGGCGGGATGAAGCAGCGACTCGATGCATAAAGCCGCCGGGAAGCCGTCCGTCTGGGTCCGCTTGTGACAGCTCGTGAAGAGATGGAACGAAATCATTGGAGAGAGTCGAGGACAGTGAGAGATGAGAAAACATGCCATTTTGGGTGAGTCACGGGGACAAGCCCCGCGGGGTTGTGGCTGACAGATCGTCGGAGGTGAAAGGTAAGGAATATCCAAGTAGTATAGAACTATAGATAGAGTGGTGGTACTTGAACTCGTTGACAGGGGTTCGTGGTAGTAAGCGTAGGAACGTTGCAAGCCGTGGCGGCTGAGATCAATCACAGCTTTGTGAGTGATGACGCGCTGGCATTTGGAAGCAGTTGAAGTAGAGTCCGAATTCGAATCAGACGATTAGCAATCAAGTTGTCCACCAAAATGTGATAACATCTCGTTATGGCACAATACGAGGCGCGCTGTCGTGGCACCAGGGAAAGCCATCAGTCAAACAGGACTTGATCTGGTGAGCATCAAGAACATGCCTCTTTCCTCCGAGATGGCGCAACAAACAAGAACAAAAAAAGAAATGAAAGTGTCTAAAGACAATCAAAGCATTGGATCAATTGACAATGACACTTGACAGCCCTGCTGGTTGGGGTTGGGCCGCCACGTCCCATGTATCGTAGCGCAACACAAAGCAGCCAGCAGCGGGCATCGGTGGGTTGGACGCCCTGATCGTGATGCTGTCCGTGTTTGTGATATTTCTTTTTCTATTCAGACGCCTTTTCTCACGGCTCGTCGCAGGGCAAGGTCCCGTTGTTGACCGGTGATAGGCAAACAGAGCGCCAGCAAGTGCGACACAGACAAAGTTGGAGGGGAGGACACCTTGTTTAAGGTGTGGAGGAGAGGCTCACAGCAGATGCCTTCACAAGATGGTGTGTAATTTAAACCCGGGGAGAACGAACAGTTACAAATGGTGGGAGGGAGTGTGCGTTGGAGTAAATAGATGCCGAGGAGAGTGGGAGGGAGTGGGAGGAATGTGGGATGCCAACTCAGCAATAGCGAGCAGATGACCAGGCTTAATGTCCCTGTTATTAAGCACCTGCCGGCCTGTTACAGAGGCCACCGTGGGCGGTGAGGCCCGGAAACCCGGTGCGGCTGGTTGCTTGCGCGTGGAGTGGGGATTAGTTGTTTTTTTATTTTAATTTCTAATGAGAGAATTTATATTGATATTTATTTCTTTGTTCTTGTTGTATTTTCTTACTATTGTTATTTTTTTATTCCTAGCTTAGATCTGGAGTCTTGTCTCACTTAGCTTTACCAAGCTGGTCTATACTCAGGGTACTAATACTAATCGTCTCGAGCGAGCTATTGTTATTATTTAAAATAATTTAAATAAATGCTAATATATTTTGGCCGTTCAACTGCCTTTAACTTATTTAACACTATTTAAATCATTTGATACAGATCCTCATGCACTTAACATGCGCGGCATTGCCGCCCGCATGTACAGCAACACCAGCGTTGACTCACTCACATGCCCCAGCAGTGGCAATGGCGCTCCAGTCATCTCTCTGGACGCCGACGACTCAGAACGTCGGTGAAGAATGCCTTGACAGTCCCCTCTCATCCGCAGCTGACGGCCCGTTTCTAGGTAGTTAAACCCAACCCAACCTAGCCTAACGGACCGACGACGGTACGCGCCGCAATGAACGGTTGTCCCGTAAAGCCGTACCCCCCCAGATAATGCGGCTGGGGTTTACACCGTGGCAGTGCGTGACGCACCGCCGCAACGAGGCTGTCTGCTGAGGTGCCACTGGTGATACACTCGAGCTGACTTGGGAATGACGGTGAGAGAGTGAACAAGCCATCCACGGATCTCACATGCCTTGAAAAGAGAGTGAGCATCAGACGAGCCGCCTGCTATGACAGACGCGGCATGCAGTCATCTTACCATCCAGTTATCCTATTAATCTTCAGCGTCGGAAATTCCCTTGCTTTTTCTTTTCTTTCAGCCGAGGATACAGTACAGCAAATGCTGTTTTGCCCGTTGAATTCTGCTTAGTCGTGACCCAAATTGGTCATGCTTCTCTGCAGGTCTCAGAGTCGCTTCAAGCCTCAAGCCTCAACACCATGGCGCGATACTGCCCCACGTCAACAGACCCCAATCATCTGCCTCAATTGACATCACTGTTGACCCAGTATGAGATCCTGAAGCAGGGTCTGAGTACACTTTTGTCCCGCACGCCCTCGATCATGAGTGCCGTCCGCAACGGCTAACGTCGGGGACCATGGTTCGATCATAGCCTCAAACCTCACAGAAACTGCACGCAGAAGAGTCGAAAGACTGGCTTTGTCCATGCGAATGCCCTCATCGCGTGAGAACAAGCAACACCTTGGCTCCGGTTATCTTTTAGCCTTTGCATCCGTCCCTTGTATTAATCCTTGTGCCGGCCCTTAATGTCATTTATACTAGATAGTCTCCGGGATTGCTAACGGGCTCTTGATACTCACATGCAGAGATCTCGGTTATAAGTTGGGTCCTTGCTTGTGATCAAGGTGACGTCCAAGAGCAGCAAACCAGTGTGGACTCTATATATCATGAAGATAGTAACTGTTTCAAAGAACTATTTGTGCTGATGCTAACCAAATCCTGTACTCTGATTGGGTTGCGTTTTAGACGTGTTTTTGAGCTCTCATTCATCGCTTTCTAGCCGCAGGCCGCGCAACTCCACCATGATGCGGCGTATCGTCCGACAACCAGACGCATCACGCTCCCCAAGATGGTGATTCAGGCGACAGCTTGTAAATAGCTACAGTCTTGGCTACGTATTCCTCGCTTTCAAACCGAGAAGAGGCGTGGCCTTGATGTCGAAGAATGTATATAGAATGGTTGCAAAATGTCCAAGATGTAGCAGCATAACAGGAAGACCATCGAGACAAGACAATTGAGACAAAGTAATTTCTCATTTCATCCCTCAATCGTTCAAAACAGTCGAGATGGCGGATCAAAATTCTGGTCTGGATGTACAATCCATCTTTTGCCCTTGCCGTGATTGGTACCATCGCATATAGCATCGTCTTTCTCGCCATCTCGTACCTCACCCTCATTAAATATCGAGCTTGGTTCTTTCTTGTCGTTGTCATAGGTTCAGCCATTGAGGTTGCCGCCTACATCCTTCGGGCATATTCCACCAAGAACCAATCCGAAATAGTAAGTATGTCGTCCACGTCTCTTCCTGGCTAACATTGCAGCCTCCCTTTGTCATGACTCTTATTTTACCGTCCTCGCTCCCGTCCTCATCGCGGGTGGTAACTACCTCCTCATTGGTCGTCTCATTCTTGCAGTGCTTCCTCCATCACATCACCGCATTCTCAAGATCCCCAGTCGGCGGCTCACACCTATTTTCGTCGCCTGTGACATTTCTGCCTTTCTCGTCCAGGGGAATGGTTCTGGGGTCGCAAGTTCCGATAACTGGCAGGGCAAAAAGAAAAAGATTGGGGTAGACATCCTCATTGGAGGTCTGGCATTCCAGCTTGTTGCGTTTTCACTCTTCCTCTGCGTCTTTCGTCGACTTCACGTCTACGCGAATCGCATGGCTGTGGATGATGCACCCAAAGACTGGAAAAAGGTGGTGCTTGCAGTGTACACCTCGAGTGTCTTGATCATGGTAAGTTATCTGTAGGCTCTGCCAACATAGCTGACGAAATAGATTCGCTGTATTTTTCGTATGTGCGAGTTTGCGGATATGGATGGCTATGCCTACCGTCATGAATGGATGTTCTATGCTTTTGAATGTTTGCCGATTATTGGTGCCATTGGGGTCTTTTGCATCTACCACCCAATTCGATGCCTTGGGAAGCATGGTGCTCGGCGCAAGACTGTCAAAGCTGAAAACGGTGTTGAGCTGGCTGAGAGCCGGAGGTAAGTCTTCTACCGTGACTCAGCTATCGGGACAGACGTTAAGACACGGAGCGGCCTGTCTAGTCAGGTTGCGGTTTACCCAGCTACTAGACAGGAAGACTGAGAAGTGGTTCGTTTCAAGGGCGTGCAGTAGGAAGGCTCTGAGGATGAGCCAGAACTTCGACTGTGTCAGGCTGTCTACATAGACTTAGCTTGGTTTAGCAGACAGAACAGTAGCCATACCTTTCAACCAACGAAAGTGTTTCCCCCTCAGACCAAGTTGCCCTACCATTGCTCAACAAGAAAGGCCTCCAAACCTGGTCTTCTTGGTTAAATAAGTAGTTGAGGCTCCGGGCAAATCTCACAGGCCACTCGGCATACTCGTGATATTCAGGAGGAAGCCGTTTCAGCATCTGTTCGATCCATAATTTGGACATGGCCTTTCTGCAATCATAACCCTTCTTGCCTACCCCACTCTGGCCACATTCTTCGATGGCTTTGCGGCTCATGACAAAATCGAGGACAAGCATGTGCATAATGACGAGCTGAGATACATGGTTATGTGGGTCAATGAATGAGGCAAAGTCGCTGGCTGTAAGGTCTCCCAGCCTATCGTAGAAGAATGAGAGTTCGCGATAGCCTGAAAGTCAGCAAAGCCCAAGAAGAGGAGAGGATTCATACTTTCAGCGGGATCTGTAGGCGCTAAACTTGCAATTCTCTGCATGTGCGCTAGATAACGAAGCTCCGGGACGCTTTTGCACAACGGGCCGATTCTCTCTGTGCTTGCACAGAACTCTTCTGCGACGAAGATGTCGAGGGAATGGTCCCTCTCTTCTTCTTGGACAAGTTCTTTGATCTTCTCGAGATAGCTAGCTCTTGCAAACGTCTTGAAGATGGTCTGCTCCATATCCCGCACAGAATGAGTGCCAACGAGCCAGCCTACAGTGATGAGCTTGTGTCCGCAGGATTGACAGGAAACTTACAGCCTCGAACCATTGTGAGGAAATCGACAAGCCCATCAGCCATGTAGGCTGACTGAAAGGTAAGAACAAGCATGGCCCCAAATGCAGCTTCGGTATCTTGCTTTGAGAGCTTGGGTTTTGAAATGTGGTTATTGAGCGAATTTATTGCGGTGACCCGATGCTTCAAAGCAGCCTTTTCGTAGCCAGAGGGTGCTAGGAGGCCAAGATGTGATGCCCCGAGGCCGAGCATCGAGTGTAGTAAAAACTCATACTATCCATGTCAGCGGAGCTCTTGAGGCTCATATTCGACCTACTTCATGCGAAAGCTGAGAAGCCTGCTGCCACACAATAAAACCATCAATTGGCAAAGGCGGATAGGCTTCGAAAAGGAAATGTCGAAAAAAGTTCAAGTCATCAGCGTCAAACATGGCTGGTGTTGTTCGTAACGGTCGAGCCACGGTAGACTCGGAGCTTAAGCTCTTCTTGTTCATATACTCGCAATTCAAGGCTAGTCGTTGACAAGGACCACATTCAGGCGATATTTCATCACATTTGACTCTGCGCCTCTTGCAATTGACGCAGCCGGCTCGAGACTTGGTGTGGCCTTTCCGGGGAATGGGTCGCCGTTTGGTTACAGCTGTGGATGCGCCCACGTTGGCCGGAGATCGTGATGAATCTGACATGGCGGTTTATCGGGCTGCTTCGAGATTGGAGACGTATGCCTCGATATGTTGGAGTCAAGCTTCAAGCTATTAAGATTCAGGTCTAAAGATGCCGAGTCTAAGTTGAAGTAAGCCAATGGAATTGAGGAGGGAAGTTGCTCCGTGCCGCGTCAGATCACTCGCAGGGGTCATCCCAATCACCAAACCCAGCTCAGCCCTACGACGCATCTCAACAAGGCACAAACGACATGGATGATATGAACTGAATATGAGGAACAAACAGCAGTTTTAGTTGTGTATCCATGGATATCATCTACTGACATAGCCGGTCCTCTGAATTAGATTGGACAAGCTTCATTCATTGCTCATCTACTCTAAAAGTCATTTTCATTCGACCCCGACACAATGACGTTGTTGACCTTCAAGACCATGCGACATAATTGTGTGGCAAGCTGAAGCTGCTGCTTCTTGCCAATCAAGGGGTCAATAACAAAGGCCTCCTTCATGTCGTTGTCACCTCGTCCCATGCAGTCAACACCCAGCTTTCCACGACCCTCAGGACCAGCCTTGACCTGCTGGCTCTTGATTTCTGCGAGTGTCGCAATGGGGTTGAGACCACTGTTCTCCGCCAGTGTCATGGGGACGGTATCAAGAGCTTCGGAAAAAGCACGCATGGCGTACTGCTCAAGACCAGGAGTCTTGACAGCCTCATCCTCGACAGCCATCGAGCAGGCAATCTCGGAAGCACCACCACCGTACACGACTCGGTTGTCGCGAACCAGGTTTCGCACCACGCAGAGGGCATCGTGCAGAGATCGCTTAGCCTCGTCGATAATCTAGAAATGTTAGCGTCATTCTCATACATGTCAAATAACCAGGCGTACCATCTTGTTGCTGCCACGGACAAACACCGTCACAGCTCGGGTGTTGGCGCACTCCTCAATAACCAGCATCTTCTCTCGTGTTGTGCCAAAAGACATTTCTCGCACAACACCGGCCATGCCCAGCTTCTCCGCAGTGAGGTCTTCGAATCGAGGAACTATTCGGCCGTTGGTGGCAATGGCAATCAGCTCAATCTCAGGCCCGCCCACCCATCGAACGGCTGGCAGTTCATTCTGGAGTAGGAGATGGTTGGCTTCATCATCAAAACCCCACTGGCAGATGGCCAGGTTGGCACCCGTGTCCTTGATCTGCTGGATCATCTCGATAAACTTGTCCTTCTCGTAGTTTTGCAACTTCTTGAACTCTTCAACGCTGGTGATGTCGAGGTGGTGCTTGGTCTTGGGCTTCGGAGGCTCGAATGCGCAGGTCAGGATGGCAATCTTGGCGTCGCGCACTTCCGAGGGCATCTGGGGGTGAGAAAAGTCCTTGTCGACAATAACACCCTTGACAAGGAGCGTATCCTCTAAGGCGCCTCCAACCTTGCCGTCAACCTTGATCAACTCGAAATCGACGTCTTTTCGCTCGAGGTCGGCAACCGACAGGACGGCGTCAACAGCAATGTTGGCAAACTGGTCGTGAGCCTTGGATACAATCTTGCTTCCCAAACTCGTCCGCGCAACCTTGACCAGGTTAGCGGTCTCCTCGCGCGAGAACTCGATCGTATCCGAAATCTTGTCGAGCTCCGCTACAGCGATATCGCAGGCTTGGTCGTAACCGTCGGCGATTCGGATAGGGTGGATACCCTTGTCGATCAGGTCGGCAGCCTGCTCCAACAGAGCACCAGCAAGGACAACGACACCAGTGGTACCATCACCGATCTCGTCGTCTTGCGATTTGGACAGCTCGACTAGTAGCTTGGCGACATGGTTGGTAATCTCCATCTGTTGTAGGATGGTAGCACCATCGTTCGTCACGGTGATGTCTCCATCGGGCGAGATAAGGATCTTGTCGAGTCCGCGAGGGCCAAGAGAGGACTTGACGATGTTTGCGACGGTGCGAGCGGCTAGGATATGGGACTTGACGGCTTCGTTGCCAAACTGGCGTCTCTTCTTCCCCTGGCTAGAAAATGTTAGGCAGGCTTCCAACAGACAGGCTTTGAAGGGAGTGATGAACGCACTCTCTCACGACAATGAAAGGTCGGCCTTGCTCATCCTTCATCACCGCCGCTATTACTGTTAGCCGGAAACCATGGTGGGAGGTCGTCGTAAGTACCATTTGACATATCTAAATCTGCCCCCTCGTTAGCTACCCCTCGCTTCTCGTTAACAAAGTGTGCGGGACTCACTCAATGAATCCATCTTGACTGTGAATTGTCCACCCGTGGGGAGCTGTATCCGCTGGAAAATAGGCGTACGGCGAAATTAAAAGGTCCCACGAAATATGGTGGCAGCCCAGAGCTTCTATCGCTTTCTTGATCGGTCCCGAATTTTTTGAGATTGGGGTTGCCTTGCACACCGATTCGGGCGCGGGGAATGAAAAGTCCGGATAATCAGGGGCTCACACCCCCGCTGCCAGGCTTCAGCCCTCCGGTGTGACTTCATCACTGAACCCCACTACAAGCTGCTGCCCCGCCATTCGTCGATGTATCATCTCGACCTTTCTCCGACGTTGACAAGAAGCAGTCTTGCAGCAAACTCAAAACTCTGCACATACTTCAGAGGTAGTTCGCAGCATACTTGGAGTTTATTCCTTCGACGTATATATAAACATCGGCTCTCATTCTCCAGACATTTCTTCTACATATCTTCTTTCGATCCGACAACCATCTCGAACCACAGTTGAAGCACTACCCCAATTCTAATCTCAAACGACTTCCTAGTACACCATGTCCCGCCACCGAATCGTTCACACTTTCAATCCTGATGATATCGTATCCGAATTTGACGGCGACGAGCATGAGGAGGGAGAAGATGAGCTTAGCCTAGAGGATCGCCAGGCTATGGACAACGGAACTGCAGAGGTCCGCCGAACGTTAGGAACCGAGGCCAACAAGATCACAAAGGCACAAATTGAGGAAGCTCTATGGCATTACTACTACGATGTTGACAAGTCAGTCACATACCTGATGAAGACATTCATCGCCCCAGCCCCAAAGCCAGCAAAGAAAGCCCCGGAAGGTATGTCAGTCTCTTTTTCTGCTTCGCAACGCCTCTTAGGGACTGGAGCAGACCATGGACGTCTGTCGAATGGCTACAGCCTGGGTATGGATACTTCACAAGTCATGAGGGTCCCGACATGGTATTTTGACGACATGCCATGGTTGAATGTGCCACGAGACCGCCAGACCGCCTTTATCGAGCCTGAGCGTCCACGAGGAGGTTTGCTAGGAGGAGGCGAGGGAGCGCCAAAGATGTCGAAGCTCCAAGCTCTAGCCGCCGCCAGGAAGAAGAAAAATGAGGAGAAGAAGGGACAAGAAAGGGCGGGAAAGGGCATCGAAAGGCTTTCCCTTGCCGATTCCAACAAAGAAAATCGACGACCCCTCCAGAGTCTAGCTAGACGTGAAGTTCCTGGGCCAAAACCACAGACCGACGCCCTGCTCAGCGAGAACCCTTTAAAGCGCGAGACTTCTAGCGAAGACACCAAAGGAACTGATCCAGGAGCAATCAAAGAGGAGCCTGTTATTGAGGCTATCCCAGAGGTTGCGCCCCAAGCTGGCCCATCCGCCTTTGCTCGGACACTCTTTGGATCTGCTCCGGCCAAAGCCCACAAACCCGATGTTTTTGCAATGCCATACACATTCTCTTCCTCTTTCCTCGCCCAAGCTTTCGCCGAGCCCAGTCCAGATGATATTGTGCTTGCAGCTCAGGCGAAAGGTTCGAACTTTGCAAGGACGAAATGATGGGCTAATCTAATTCCTTTCAGCGGGGAAAAAGCCAGTCGCCAAGGCTACGAAGAAGCCCCAAAAAGAGAAGGACGTCTCTGAGGCTGAAAAGGACGTTTCGGTACTCAAGATTGCCGAAGCGCCGCCGCCTAAAAGCAAGGGTCTTGATGTGCTCAAGGAGTTTGAGAACAGTGCCAACAAGAGGAGTATCAGTTTTGTAGTTGTTGGTGAGTTGCATCCCCTCTATTTGCGAGTTATGCTAATGAACTAGGACACGTCGATGCTGGCAAGAGTACCCTTATGGGCCGGCTGCTGTTGGAACTCAAGTTTGTTGAAAAGCACACCATTGATCGATATCGAAAGCAGGCCGAAAAGTCCGGCAAGCAGTCATTTGCCCTTGCATGGGTCATGGACCAGAGAAGTGAGGAGAGAGAGCGGGGCGTGACAATTGATATCGCCACAAACCACTTTGAGACAGAAAGGACCAGCTTTACCATCCTCGATGCACCAGGTCACCGAGACTTTGTGCCCAACATGATTGCTGGTGCCAGTCAAGCAGACTTTGCCATCTTGGTCATTGACGCCAACACCGGAGCGTACGAAAGGGGCTTGAAGGGGCAGACCCGAGAGCATGTATTGCTTCTGCGAAGTCTAGGCGTCCAACGACTTGTCATTGCCGTCAACAAGCTGGATATGGTCGGCTGGTCACAAGAACGGTTTGAGGAGATCAATCAGCAAGTCAGTGGCTTCTTGACTGGTCTCGGATTCCAGAACAAGAACGTCAGCTTCATTCCGATTTCTGGTCTCAACGGCGACAATCTCGTCCGTCGCACTGAAGACACAGCTGCATCTTGGTACACTGGCCCTAGCTTGATTGAAGCTCTGGAGGATTCGGAGCCATCAACAACACGAGCTCTCAAGAAGCCTTTCCGAATGTCCATCTCTGAAGTATTTCGATCCCAACTAGGCACAACAACGATTGCTGGCCGTGTCGACTCGGGCTCCATCCAGGTCGGCGATGCTCTTTTGGTCCAACCAAGTGGAGAGGAGGCGTACATCAAGTCCATTATGGTGGACTCAGACATGCAAGACTGGGCTGTCGCTGGTCAAAGCGTCAGCATCGCGCTATCAAATATTGACCCTATTCATATTCGAGTCGGAGACATGCTCTGCCGTGCCGCAGACCCTATCAGCTGCGGCGACACCTTCACCATGAAGGCCATGGCATTTGAGCACCTTATGCCCATGCCTGTGGACCTTCACCGAGGGCGACTGCATTCAGCTGGTCAGATTGTATCCATCACAGCAACCCTTGACAAGGCGAGCGGGGCGGTTGTAAAGAAGAAGCCTAGAATCGTTCAGCCTGGTGGTGTCGCGCGAGTGGTGATCAAACTAGCATCCAAGGTTCCTCTTGAGCCAGGACAAAGAGTGGTAATACGGAGTGGTGGTGAGACTGTCGCTGCCGGGTTATTGGAGTGATATTTTGGGCCAGACTAGAATCAAAAGCATTATCAACATCATTGATTATACATCGTGCAATTCGTCCTTTCATGTCGATTCAGAGAGGGGGCGCTGCCTGCCCAACCCATCCTCGCTTGAGTCAGCTTTTTAACTACCACGGATTTCTGTCTTGCGATGTTGCGTTATGGCAGAGCATTTCTTATAAGTGAGTCTCAACATAAAACCACTGGGTGCATTTCCATTCTGCCACCGCAATGCGAAGCTTCAGAGTTCATTCTAAGGAGGTGATATTCCAACGCTGACATCCATGGATACCAAACGTCTCGTTTATTGTCTAGTAAGTTTGATTATTATCTTAAAAAATCCTTATTAAACATATCAGATCTAGAACTTGATGTGGGATAATAATCTCTTCTCTCAAGGAACACCAAATCCACCTGAGGGTGATACAATCGTACTTACTATGAGGACTTGTTCTGCAATCCATTGTGTTGAAAGGGCGGTAAGCGATACGTAATAGTTAGTCAATAACCCTAACAAATGAGCTCTGTTCCATATTTCTCCCGTCGGGTCTTTTTCTTCGCCGCTGAGAACTCATCATGTTTTTTTCTTCATGCTTGTTCTTTCACGTTGGTATAAGATCAATGAGAGATTAAGAAATAAATATTCAGAGTTAAAATACCGAAAACATGCGACATGCAATGATTATCATGTATCAACTAATCATACATAGGATATTATAAAACACCCTAATCCATCAGGCCCTTCTTGCCATCACCATCAGCGTCCTTGAGGGGATTCAAACGATCAATCAGCGAAGGCTTCTTGCCCGTGGCCGCGGTATCGCTGGATGCAGTCTGCATATCAACACCAGAATCAGCTCGGCCCTATGGGAGTTAGGTGGGTAGGGAGAATGTAGTTAGGGGAACTTACGTGAGCTTTGTTGTTTAAGGGATCGTTGCTGAGAGCACCAGTCTTAGTATCCCTGTAGTCGTTCGTGCCAGTAGAGCCGAGACCACCAGTATTGGCAGAGCCCATGCTCCTATCAGTCGAACCAAGAGCATTCATCTTTGTTTGACCACCAGTGCCCGTGGAAGATCCGAAAGCAGAATGGCCTCCAATGCCTCGGCTACCAGACTCCATACCACCAGTGTTGGTTGAACCAGTATGACGACCAATGGATTCAAGACCAGTAGTTCCAGAACCAACACCGCGATTGGCGGACTCAAAACCACCAGTGTTGATGCCAATACCTCTATTTCCAGACTCAAGGCCTCGGTTACCAGACTCTACACCCCTGTTGGTAGAGTCATAGCCTCGGTTGGACTCAAGGTTACCGGTGTTGGTGGTATCGCGATTCTTCTGGTGAGAAGCAAGGCCTCCAGCCAAACCTCCAGCACCAAGGCCACGATTCTTGTGAGACTTACCAAGACGTCGAGACTCCTCGTCGCTTGAGCTAGAGCTGCTAGAGTTGGATCCACGACGTTCCTTGTTGCCATGACCGTGTCGCGGCTTGCGAGTAGCAGCAGTGCCAGCAGCACCGCCGAGAACACCTTCAGCGGTACGGCCCATGCCATGACCCTCACGACCAGATTGCTGAAGACCAGCGCCCTCTCGGCCCTGTGTCATGTTCTCGCCATAATTATCACCGTGGCCGTGCAGATGCATGCTCTTGTCGCCTTCGCGCTGCTCGCCCTGCAGCTCTCTCCTGTAGGGCTTGGGGCAACCCTCAAACTCGGTCAGCTTCTGAGCTGCCTTCTCCGCGATACCACCCCGTTCACTTGTGAACTCCTGTAAAGTTTTGGTAGGAAGAGTAGAAGTTCCGTGATGCACAGGGGCAGCGTGGTGAGTCTCGTGGATGGGAATAGTCGTGTGGACAACATGAGGCTGAACAGTCTCCTTCTGAATGACTGGCTGAACATGCTCATGGACATGATGGTGGATGCGCTCGCCAGTTACAACAGGTGCAGTTGTGGCAGAATGGGTAGCATTGTGCGTCTCAGAAGTGTCTCTGAACTTGGCAGCTTCTCGATCAAGAGTCGCCCGGGTATCCTGCTCATTTCCATGATGGAACTCCTTGTGCTCGACAGGGGCGAGATTGTGGTGATGCTTCTCAGGGCTGAACGTATTAGGAAGGCAACTATGAGAAAGATAGACGTTGGTGCTTACAGAGTTTCCTTGTGGGCGATAGGCTGAACAGTTGTATGGTGGTGCTCTTGGTGGACCTCTTTATCGAGAGCAGTGGTTACGTTCTCGTGTCGGTGAGGCATGACGTGCTCCTGAGTGACGTGAGGCTTGACGTCTTCATCGACGGTAGTCTTGTGTTTCCCATCGTGGGAGAGGAAGCTAGAGACGGCTTGCTTTGCTTTTTCCATTTTGGATTTGTAGGTTGAACGAGTTGATTATGATGATGATTGTGATGGTGATTGTAATGAAGAAAAGGATATTGATGAAGCTGAGGCACGCTTATCATTAAATACTTACAAGCACCGTACCCCCGACACATCCGCCTCCTCATCATGGCTGGCATCATGGACGTCATTCTGAAGCCTCAGCCAACGGGCGGCTCTAGACTGAACAGTCTGTTACTGACGTGCGGAGACGTTCAACATGGCAATGATGATGAGCTCAAGCCGTCCATGTCATCCCGCGATCTTCATTCGATGAACGCTTAAGCCCCTTAGGGCCGATATACACGTCAAGAGAGACTCCGGCCGGTTTTGATGTCTTTTCTGAGACCATTGCAGCTGAAGGAGAAGCACGATATCAATACCTCGACGTCATTGTCATTTTGACTGAGGAAGACCTGCTCCGGGCGAGCAATGGCATTGGATGTCTCGCAATCCGAGTCGGCGGGTCGGGCTTCATCAACCTCAATCGGTCGGTCGCATGAGCTTGCATCGAATCGACGCCGTAAATCATCCGCAAACGGAAACGACCGCGGCAGTAGCCAGGGATAGATTCGCCCATAAAGGACAGGAAGCTCCGATTGACAAGGAAAAAGGTGGTCAAGTTGAGAAGCGGCTGAGACTAGTTTGGATTGTGGGCATGCGTTAGCGCCAAGTGGCTCAGTGCAAAGCGTCATAGAGCAGCGGGATGCGCAAACTTCCGTACTGATCCTCGCTGTCGATCCGGCTGTCAGCCTGTCTCTCTGGCTGTCAGCCTGTCTCTCTGATGGCGTTTTGAACCATGGCGTGGGTGGTGATGCGCTATGACAACCTACTGCTCGATCTGATGATGGCATGAAATATGTCTGGATCACGGGATCGAGATGAATAGCCTGAACTAGACCGTTGATCAACCCGCACATCTCGCAATTGCTCGAGGCATGCCTCTCTCCGCTATACTTTGTGAACAGACAGACAACTTTCACGATTCACAAGTCGGTTACATGGCAGGCCGTCTCAAGAATGCAGTCAGGAAGAGGGTATCACGCCTTTTTCATGGAGACCACGCACAGGGTCCGTCTGAGGGATCAACTCCTTTAAACAATGGAGTCAATGTGAATGGCTCTACTGAAAATGCAGGGTCACGCCATCGGATCTCCCTGAGCCCGCTGAGCGGTAGCCGCCAGCCAGGTCAGAACAATGTTCAGGAGAATCACACAGGGCAAACCACAGCCGGAGTTGACAACACCAAGGATTTCATCGCACATCCAGCGATTCTTCCTCTGGCAGTTGAGCCAGCTCCACGAACACCCAGACTAGAAAGGCCGCAGCCTGGCTTGGAGTCGACAACAGCCGTTGAACCAGCTGTTGGATCAGTTACTGAACACAGGTCTACCGAAGACGGCGATACCTCATCACGTCGGACTCCACAGCATGCGACGGGCCAAAAAAGAAGGTTGAGTCGCTCGGCAGACCCAGAAGTTCTCCATGAAAGGCTGTCACAGCTAGCGACCGCTTATCAGCAACCGGAACATTCGCAGTCAACCACGATTAGACATGTAACCCAAGAGTCCGCCAGCAATGACGAGGCGCAGCACAAACTGATAAACCAAAAGGTTCACGCGGTCACGGATAGTGAAGCGGACTTCCATCTCCAAAACTCCTTCGATATTCGCCGTACAGTCCATACTCAGGCACCAGTCGTCCACGAAGAGATCAAGCCTCATGTTCACACCATCTACGAGCCGCAACGTACACGCTCGATACACCACCATGAGCACAAAACACTGGTTCAGCCAATCAAAGATCCGGATCCAACGATCCTCCCTGAGATACATTGGCTCCAAGACAACAAGACGGGCGACATACATGCAATCCCTGATGAACTGGGGAGAAAGTTGATGTGATGACATTGAGCAATGGCGTTTATCTTGTTGAAACGGGAAGCACAAAGGAGTATAGAGGATTGGCGCATATTTTACATAGTCTGCAATGCTACTCTTAAGATCCTGTTCACTCCGCGGCCGCGATTCAACGATTTATATTATCCAATGTGTTGTGATGGTTCAGGGTAGCGTGTCTTCAACTGCTATGCTTCACAACATAGTCTAAAGCGGCCTATCAGAGTCGACAACTCCTCCACGGTCGGTAATGCAGGGGATTTCCCAGGAGAGCACACGACTGACCGAGCTGACACTTGGCGATACGTAACTACAGTATTAAGGACGTAGGAAATCCTCCGTGTCACAGACTCACAGACATCCAAAAGGACACCTTCGGTAGCTGGGCTCCGAATACCCACTTTTCTCCGAAGCGAATATTCTCGAAGTTGAAAGAGGCCACTTTCCATGTAATACCTTGAAAGAAGCCAGCTTTCCATGGCCACCCATTTGATTTTGCCTCCATCGTTTTCATGTTTAGCATGACAATCCAGGCAAGCGCTGACATGACTCACATTCAGAACCCTATAGAATTATTCCTTTGATGCTACTCTTTGCAAAGCTCCAGGTGGCGTCTTCCGTTGAGTTTAAGGGTGTCAGGGGTCAACAGCCTTGCCTAATCAGCACTGGGGCGGCAATTCACAGCGCAGAATCCCCAAGAACCCCACAAGACCCCTGTCACGTGGGGCCGCGGATTGATGTGAAATCTGGCCTCTTGTGCAATATGGACACCTCAACTTTTTTGGGACAGTGGCCTTCATAAGTCGTTGGCTTTCCTCCCCCAAACCCGCATCTTCCACCATCACAAGATACCCCCTTCTCTTCCATACCAAGCGATCGCGCAAGGCTGACGACACCAAGAGCCTTTGCTTTTCGATTAACCTGTTTTCTTTTCGATTTGTCTTAGGTTGCTCGCCTAGAAGCAGCTGCACAGAGCTCATCATGGCTCGCTCAAGGAGCTCAATGGCCCTCGGCCTAGGACTCCTTTGTTGGATCGCCCTCCTCTTTTCGCCTCTGGCGTTTGTCCAGACTGTCCAGGCTGACGAGGTCGACAACTACGGAACTGTTATCGGTATTGTACGTTAACTGCGCCCCTGAGCTCGCAAATCAGCTAACTGGTTCAGGATCTGGGAACCACATACAGCTGTGTCGGTGTGATGCAGAAGGGCAAGGTCGATATTCTCGTCAACGATCAGGGTAACCGGATTACTCCCTCATACGTCGCCTTTACCGAGGAGGAGCGTCTGGTTGGTGACGCCGCCAAGAACCAGGCTGCCGCCAACCCTACCAACACCATCTTCGATATCAAGTATGCACAACCCAATTGTGTCCTTCATGCCCGACAATCACTGACTAGTTAGGCGTCTCATTGGTCGCAAGTACTCCGAGAAGGACCTCCAGTCCGATATCAAGCACTTCCCCTTCAAGGTTATCAATAAGGATGACCGACCTGTCGTCCAGGTTCAGGTCGATGGCGCCAAGAAGCAGTTCACTCCCGAGGAGATCTCTGCCATGGTTCTTGGCAAGATGAAGGAAACCGCAGAAAACTACCTAGGCAAGAAGGTTACCCATGCCGTTGTTACTGTTCCCGCCTACTTCAACGTAAGTCTAGAGACTCTTCGACAGCGCGACCAGATACTGACCAATCGCAGGACAACCAGCGACAGGCTACCAAGGACGCTGGTATTATTGCCGGTCTCAATGTCCTCCGAATCGTCAACGAGCCCACTGCTGCCGCCATCGCGTACGGCCTGGACAAGACAGGCGGCGAGCGACAGATCATTGTCTACGATCTTGGTGGTGGTACTTTTGATGTGTCTCTCCTGTCCATTGACGACGGCATCTTCGAGGTTCTGGCTACCGCTGGTGACACCCACCTTGGTGGTGAGGATTTCGATCAGCGAGTCATCAACCACTTCGCCAAGCTCTACAACAATAAGCACAAAGTCGACGTTACCAAGGACCTCAAAGCCATGGGTAAGCTCAAGCGTGAGGCCGAGAAGGCCAAGCGAACTCTGTCTTCTCAGTTGAACACTCGCATTGAGATTGAGGCTTTCTTTGACGGCAAGGACTTCTCCGAGACCCTGACCCGGGCCAAGTTTGAGGAGCTCAACATGGACCTTTTCAAGAGGACCATGAAACCCGTTGAGCAGGTGCTGAAGGACGCCAAGCTCAAGAAGACTGAGATTGACGACATCGTCCTTGTCGGAGGTTCTACCCGTATTCCCAAGGTCATTCAGCTCCTTGAGGAGAGTTTCTCGGGCAAGAAGGCTTCCAAGGGTATCAACCCCGACGAGGCTGTCGCTTTTGGTGCTGCCGTTCAGGCTGGTGTTCTTTCCGGCGAGGAGGGTACCAGTGGTGTCGTCCTCATGGACGTCAACCCCCTGACCCTCGGTATTGAGACCACTGGTGGAGTCATGACCAAGCTGATTCCCCGTAACACCGCTATCCCTACCCGCAAGAGCCAGATCTTCTCGACTGCCGCTGATAACCAGCCCGTGGTCCTGATCCAGGTCTTTGAGGGTGAGCGATCTCTTACCAAGGACAACAACCTCCTTGGCAAATTTGAGCTTACCGGCATCCCCCCGGCTCCCCGTGGTGTTCCTCAGATCGAGGTCTCTTTCGAGCTCGACGCCAATGGTATCCTCAAAGTCTCTGCTCATGACAAGGGCACTGGCAAGCAAGAGTCTATCACTATCACCAACGACAAGGGCCGTCTTACTCAAGAGGAGATTGAGCGCATGGTCGCCGAGGCTGAGAAGTACGCCGAGGAGGACAAGGCCACTCGTGAGCGCATTGAGGCCCGAAACGGTCTCGAGAACTATGCTTTCTCCTTGAAGAACCAGGTGCAAGATGAGTCAGCTATGGGAGGCAAAATTGATGACGAAGACAAGGAGACTGTAAGTTTACTCAACTCTCGTCTTTCGATGACACACGCTAACTTTACCAGATCCTGGAGGCCGTCAAGGAGACTACCGAGTGGCTCGAGGAGCACGGCGCTGACGCCGCCGCCGAGGACTTTGAGGAGCAGAAGGAGAAGCTGTCCAACGTTGCCTACCCTATCACTTCCAAGATGTACCAGGGCGCTGCTGGTGGCGAGCAGGCAGAGGACATCCACGATGAGCTTTAAATGCATAGACTGGGTTTAGGGAAAAGAACATAATTGCCCATTTCGGTGTTTGGTCGGTGATGGGATGCGCAGGATGTAAAGTAGATAGCGCAAAGCCATGATTTCAAGTCAAGTTTGTCCGTCACCATATTGCTCGTGGCCAGTGTGGTGCTCAAGTTATTGTGATACTTGCATCTTTGATCCAACCCTACGAGTTGTGAATAACGCTGCAAATTTGGGAGGTAGGGGGATCTTTAAGTGTTGACCAATCCTGAGAAGTCTCATCTGGAAGACGTTTGACATTGTGAATTTTCATTGGTGTGGTTTCGTTGCTCATATCTGCGTTTCCGTTACCTACCCTACCTAGGTAGGTACCTAGGTAAGTTTTCCTCCATAGGCAACATGAGTTTGCAGCTGAATAGTCTTGTCTACATGCCTTGACGGGTCAGGCTCCTTGAGATGGCCACTCGTAAGTACGGACTCATCTGAAGCGCATAACTCAAGATTGAGCTTACACTGCGGTACACCGACGGCCAGTTGCCATCAGTGGCTGGCAACACTGATGGCAGTCTTGGTTACAGCTCCGTACCTAGGAGTTGAAGCTCGCATTGCGTTTGCAACCGTCGCCAGCTGCCAGCTTGCAGGAGTATCGGACGATAACCATCTCGTTTCTCTTTCCTTTCGCCTTTCACCGTCCTTGTTTGAACATTGAAGGGCTTGCCTTTGCAACGCACTTCTTCCTTCTATACTCAGCACTTTCATCCGCACCATTACCAGACAGCTTCAATTAACAACACCGCAATTTAACTACTCGAACGCACTCATCACCATGTCTAGCCCGGGCTCTGACTTCATTCGGTCTCTGGGCATTCTGTTCAGCGAAGCTGGACGAAGCGGTCGTGATGGGGATATCGAGTTTACACACCTTCGCAGCACGCTCATTGAGTACGTCACCGCCTGCAGTCGCATGACTGCCGCCAAAGCGCGAGCGAGCTGCAACCTCAAGTTCATCGATGGAAGCGATCCGCAGACGGTGCTAGCACTGCCACCGGGAAAGCTCCGCGTCGACGATGAAATGCGTACTCAGCTCGAAACGAGCAGCACTGGTGACGAATTCGTTGAGATCCTGCGACACCTGATCAGCAAGCAGGTGTCTCCGCGCCGAAGCCCGAGAGGCAGTGCCTCCAAGAACAAAAATCTCAACAGCAGCCCCCCTGAGAGCCCCAAGAGCAAGGCTCAACGACGTGCTGAAAAGACAGCCAAGAGGAACGAGAAGCAACCGGTTCGCCTCAAGTTGCGACGTAGCGGAGAGCGATTAGCTACTGATGAGGAGGCACAGCAAAACTCAACTCATGCCGAGTTAAAGGAAAAACCTCACAGCGAGCCGCTTCCGAATTTCGTCCAGCAGTCGAACACTTCAGCCGTTTCTGAGCCCTCTGGCAATGGAAAGCCCACTGCCAATATCGTGCCCAACATGGCCGGTCCCATGGACCTCGACCCCGACCCTCCTTTCAGCGCAGGTGAAGAGAACTCCCAGTCGGCCCAGGATCATTTCAGCGTTTCAAGCATTATGAATGATTCCTCCTCCAGTCTTCCCGACGATCAAGGAGATACTCATATGGAGGATGTCTTTGGCGCAACTTCCGAGGATCCTCCCACCAATCGCAGACCAAGCGCGTTTGAAGTGGCCGCCGCGGCTTTCGACGTTGAAGCGTCTGAATGGGATGCCTTCAAGCCGAAGCTCCTGGACATGCTAGCTCGAATGCACGCAGACCCCACCCTCGAAGAACGTGAAGCAGCCGTAAAGCGTCTCGACTCGGCCATTTCCAAAATCGAACCAGAAAAGGCTCTCATCCCTGCCAAGACCTGGAAGAGATATAAAAAGCAGCTCATTGAAGCCGCGAAGAAGGGTTGCTTTGAACTCTCTTGGTGCGACCGATGCTACAGGGTCGGCCGAATCATCTACCTGAAAGAGGAAGAGGCTGTCATGGTGAGCCAAGACTGGAATCGTCTTCGGGCTGCAGCCAGAATCTGGGCTTTCCTCACCGAAATGACGGCGCCACCGCAGGAACCGGTCGACCCAAAGAATGTGGATGAGTGGTTGGTTAAAAGGCTAGGAGATATCAGCTTCTTGGAGAGACTATTCGCTTCCAAGGAACGCATTGCATCGATCAAGGGTCCTGGGGAGACGTGAATACGGCTCAACCCCTTGAAGGAAAAGAAGCTTGATGATTGACGACACGATGCTTGCTTTGAGCTAAAGATAATGAATGAGAGATAGCCTGTACGGATAATGACAGCTGAACACTTGCTTCTAGACGCTGGTCCTTAAACATGATAAGGTGAAGTTGGTGTTGGTGCTCCAAGTGAGTTGATGGATGGCCGAGCTAAAAGCATTACCCTTTAGGACCGTCTCCTGATTCATCTCAGAGAGAACAAACACCCTGTCATTTAGGTGGACAGTGGCCGTGTTCGTCGTCATCCCTGCTACAGAGAATTGTCTCTCATGTCCACCCACGTGACTTCGCGTGCTGACTGCGTTCCTGAAACGCGCAGATCGCGACCAACTCGACATCCATGACGACATTGATATTTATACCTTGATGATTGCGACTCTCAACAACACTTGACTGCCCGATCACCTTGCATATCATCTTGGACACTGACCGCCTCTCACTTATCATAATGCCACCCCGCAAGCGCTCTGCCGAGGCAATTGCCAGTCCTCGCCGAAGCTCCCGGCGCATCTCCACCACCAAAAGCCAATACTTTGAAGGCAACGACGAAACGGAAGAGAGCGACCCGCCACCGAAAAAGAAGCGTGGAAGACCTCCGAAGAAGCAGGCCAAGAGGGAAGAGTCTGAGGACCCTTATGAAGATGAGCTAGTGCAGCAACCCGAGGAGGAGGACGATGACGACGAAGATGACGAGGATGCGCCTCCAAAGGTCACCATCATTCCGCTGGAGAAGATGAGGGAAACAGATGGGGTGGACTACGAGGAATTTAAGCTCCACAAGAATACAATGCTATTCTTACGGGACTTGAAGGCCAACAATCGAAGACCGTGGCTGAAGTGTAAGTACCTCGTGGGACGATTCGACCAAGGCTGACTTGCCAAGCGCACGACGGAGAGTATAGACGTGCTCTAAAAGATTGGAACTCCTTTATCGAACGTACGACAGAATCCATCATCGAGGCCGACGAGACCATCCCCGAACTCCCGATAAAGGACATCGTCTTTCGCATCCACAGGGACATTCGCTTTAGCAAGGATCCCACACCCTACAAGGTTTGCATCTCTTCACTTTAAGTAACTTGTGTTAACGCCTACAGCCTCACTTCTCCGCTGCCTGGTCCCGAACCGGCCGCAAAGGCCCATACGCTTGCTACTACATCCACTGTGAGCCGAAGGAATGCTTCATCGGCGGTGGTCTTTGGTGTCCCGACAGCGGACAGATACAGAAGCTTCGTGCTAGCATCGACCAGCGGCCAAACCGCTGGCGTCGTGTTCTGAACGACGAGGCCTTCAAGCGTACGTTTCTTCCCAAGGTTGCAGCGCAGGCAGATCCTGAAGCTGCACTGCATGCCTTTGCCGAAAAGAACAAGTCGAATGCGCTCAAGATTAAGCCGAATGGCTTTGCCGTTGAGCATCGTGATATTGAGCTGTTAAAGCTGCGGAACTTTACTGTTGGGACTCAGATCGACGACAGCGTCTTTTTCGACGACAATGCGCAGGAGAAAATTAGCGAGATTATTCGTTCAATGGTTGGATTTGTGAGTTGCCTCTGCAGATAAGATGCCAGACGATTAATGTGGTTAGATTTCGTTCTTGAATTGCATCGTCATGCCGGATTCTAATCAAGACGACGATAGCGACGAAGAAGAGGAAGACGAAGGCAGCGATGGCGAGTGACGCCATGGCGCTCAGTTTGTACAACAATATTTGGCTTAATGGTTATTTGGATTCAAGATACCAAGAGCATTTCAATTGACGCTACGTACGATATTGTCCTCGTGAGCTTTTGCCTAACACAAATCGAACAAGGCCACGCTGGGATCGTGGTCGCTGACCTCCCCGGCCTTGTCCTGCCAAGTGTTGATGTGCAGATGCTCATACTTGACGCCCTTGCGCAACTCCTTGCTGATGAACATATGGTCCAGCGCCTGGCAGTTGCTATCAAACAGATACGTGTAGCGCTCCGTATCAGGGATCTTGGCAGCGTCGTCCAGATCAATGAGCCCAGACTGCTTGACAAAGGTTCGGATTGGTGCAACCTGGACGAACTCGTTAAAGTCGCCAGCGGCAATAATGTGCGCCTTTCGGTCCTTCTTGAGAATCTGCGCAATAAAGTCCTGCAAACTGTCAGTCAAATTCGGGACGTGGACTCTGAAACTTGCAGCAGTAATTTGTGCTTGTTGAGTTCGCTTCTCGACGCCCTTGTTAACAGGGGTGCGAGGGTCGCCGTGGATGGAGGTTGAACCGCCCTTACTGCCAAAGTGCACGTTGACAGTGAAGAAAGGTTTCTTGGTGCCCTTGACAGGCTTCCACATGGCCACGAGCGGCTTTCGGCTGTCCTCCCACGCCGCGTTTGCAGGATCGATGCGGCCGGGGTTGTACTTGAGAGACGGGCCGTCGAGCACCTCATTGGCATCATCAGCACCGCCAGGGTTAGGCTTGACGAGCTCGACCACGTCAGGTCGGTACAGATAAGCCGTGCGGATGTTGCCACCGGGCTGGCCGCCATCCTCGTTGTTATCAGGATCGACCTCGGCCCACTCGTACTGGATGCCGCTGGCCTTCCCAATGCCGTCAGCCAGGGCCGCGAGCGTCTTGTTGGCTGAAACGACACCATCATTATTGGGACCTGAGCTGTCCTGGACCTCCTGCAGGAGGATCAGGTCAGGAGTGCGCAGCTTCTTGACGATCTGGTCGACCACAAGGGGCAGGTGAGTCGACTCAGGGTTGAGGTTTTCAGTGTTGTAGTCGGCGACGGAAATGCCCTTGCAGGAGCCCTTGCTGGTGAAGCTCACGGGAGGATGCTCTGCGTTGGAGCGTTTCGTGGGCTTGGCGGCAGTGAGAGGGAGGATGCGGTAGAAGCCAAAGGCGTTGGAGACGACACCGGTGATGTCGCCAATGTAATCGCCGAGCTTGGTGTCGACGGCGTTCTTGGAGCCGTCCAATGGCGAGCCAATGATGATGGCCTCGGGGTTGGCGTCTAAATGGTCAGTGATTGCAACGAAGATTAATGTCAGGCATTCATTCATACCTTGGTCAAGCATGGTCAACCCCCCATGCTTGTTCAGGCCGGATACCTTCCAATCGCCCCTGACCCAGACGTCGCCAAAGTTATTAGGTCGGCTGATAGCGTACGCCTTTCGAACAGTCACAAGCTCACCAGAAAGGCTCTCCCAAAAGTCGAGACCGTACGAGGTGGGCTGCAGCTTGGGGTTGGCCTCGGAAATGCGAGTCTCGGCATTGGGGACAGCATAGATGTCACCACCATCCAGCTTGGAAAACTGCTTTCGCGGAGGATTGGATGTGTCTTTGCCAATGATCTTGGGCTTGAACTTGTTGTCGGATGACTTGACGACAATGTTCTGTGGGGAGGTGATCTCAGTGAGGTAGATGAAGTCCTTGTTGGTTCTGACTTGTTAGTGATATAACTTTGAAGGGATGGATTGCTTACCTATACTCCTCAACAAGACCATCAAGGGTCACAACATCTCCGACAGAGACCTTGCCAACGGCCGACTTGCCAAAGATGTACAGGCCTTCGGACGTGGCATAGTTGCGATCAGGCTTGGTTGATCGCAGGTAGAAGCCAGAGCTGCCAACAGCCGTGACGAGACCCTCGACGTCGGTGACGTTCCTCCCATTGTACGGCGAAAGGTATTGGTTACCATTGATCTCTGCAATGGTCAAGGCCGCAACCAACGGGCTGAAAAGGGAGGTGAGGAGGTGTTGGACCTTCATCGTGACGAATTGACCAGCTGTGCCGAGTAGCTAAAGTCAACGTCGCAGCCGATCTGATCGTCAAAGCTCCCGTCGTCTGTCGGGCGAGCTACGTATTTGTACGTCGCATTGCAACCATGATATTTGGTGAACCCACCGAGAACCAATGCTACGGCGCAGACACCCCAAAGCGTCACCGAGCCCGTCCATGTCCCTATTTCCCATCATTATCCTCCCATCTCTTCTTCCTCCAATGTCGTTGCCAAGTCGCTCCATCTCCATCGTCAATCGGCAGGGATGACGGACCCGCCTTATCGGCGTCCTATCGATCTGCCGCGCCCTGGCACGTTTGTCCATGCGGCGCCTCCCATGGGCCAGTCAGCGTGCGTGTGGGTTGGACGCCTTGCCCCTTTTCGCAGGTCGGCTTGTGGCTCATGGAATTGGCTTCTTTTGCCGTTGGAGCTCTCCCTATCCTGGCAGGACCGTGGCGGAGGACGGAAGATCGCCGTGCTCTGCGTATACTCCGTGCTGGTCGAGTCATTGAAGGTAAAAGAACAAGGTTGCCGGAGCTATAGTCCGTTCAAGGACTGGCGCTCAGCATCGGTTCCAAAACCATCATTCGTTCAACTCTTACATAATGAAGGGAGTCCCAAATCAAGCCAATAACATGTCATGATTAGCATTGACGAATAGGATGGCCAACTGGCCTTGGATTGTTCTTGAACAAGCATCTTCCTTTTGCAGGCGGCGCGAACCCCATCCGCTATAACAACATGGCTCAGCACGCTTGTCTATCTATCTTACATGGAATATACGGTAACAACTGTTACAGCGGACGCGACCGAGCCAAACCTCTGCCGGCCGGCGTCTGGAAGCTCGGCTCGCCGCCGTACTTTGGGCATCGAGTGACACGCATGACAGAAGACAGACAGGCAAAGGCAACCCGAATAGAGAACTCGAGCAATAGCTAGTCCTGACATACGGTAATGGCGAGCCAAAGTTGCGGGATATCCCGTCTTGCGATACCTCGATTCATGAGGAAATAACTCGGCTCAATAGTGCGCTCTATCCAACCGCTGACTCGACGCTTGTTGCGCTCAAGAGCGACGCGAAATAGGCAAGGAACTATTCCACCTCTAAGAGTTAAATCGTCTTCGATGTTCCCAAACTCGGCGCATCTAGTACCCAATCCATCTGATATGGGTTGGCACGCCGTCTATAATAGAAGACGCCTTGATCCTGAACTCCAACAACTCAAATCAAATTCCCTGGAACAGCCAATCTGAGTTGTGCCTCGGCTCTGGTATCTGGATTTTCAGGTATGTTCATCCCATGACTGCGCTGACGCTTCGCTTCGTCTTGGTGGGACCAGCTCAAAAGGGATGGTGCCGTAGTTTATGTCGTGCGTTCTAATCGGAAACAATTCAACCAGTGCTAGGACCGGCCACAACGCTATTTGTATCGGACTTGTCCTTGCCCTTGAAGTCGCCAGGCATGTCGAGGTCGCGGTACAGATTGTGCTCATAGATGTAGCTGATGACATCATCGGGGATTCTGTACAAGTCAGGCGTTGTCCCCAGTTTCCGTATTGCCCAATATCCATGAATCATGACTTACAAGTAATCGATACTCATATCACGCTTTAGCAGCAAGCGGACCTTGGTGCTACTAATGTCGTTCGTAACGACCTACATGGTCAATGTTAGCCACTTAACGCGGACACAAATTGCGAGGGATGTACCTGGCGAATAATGTGGATGTTGTGTTCCCATTGCTTGAGATTTGCCAGAGCTGAGTCAATTTCAGTTCCTGTGCGCTCTAGAGCAAAAACACCGTAGTTGCGAAGAATGTGGTCGAGATCCCCCTCGTCCCAGACGCCTGGGGTAGACATGGTCTGGATTAGGTCGAGGCCGGCAAGAAGGACAATTCGGGCGCGCTTTCGAGTTCCGTCGAT
Organism: Fusarium cyanostomum; assembly: GCA_014824385.1. Classification (NCBI taxonomy): domain Eukaryota; kingdom Fungi; phylum Ascomycota; class Sordariomycetes; order Hypocreales; family Nectriaceae; genus Fusarium; species Fusarium cyanostomum. Next base: position 267,446 of record JABCKW010000073.1, on the reverse strand, counting down.
GCATTCGACACCACCCATAACCTCGTTGATCTCGTAATCGAAATGGTCGAGCACTCGGGCGGTAGGGATATAAGTCGGACTCTCGGCTTCCCAGGGGTCGACCATCAGCCACTTAGACGTATTCTCGGTAGCAAGCTTGCACATTTCAATGCGGTCATGAGCAGGAGCAAGTCCCTTTTTACGGTAACTGTCAGAGACGTTTCGGGGGTAAGTACATACGGAGTTATGTGTAGAGGCAATAAAACTTACCAGGGCTCAAAACTCCTGCGACAACCTCAAATCCTGTGGCACGTTAGCAATGCGCAGAGCATTTGCAACCAAGGAACCAATTTACCCTCATTACGAGCATGATCTCGACCCATAGAACACATACGAAGATGCACTGATATTGTTAGTCTTGTTCTGTTCTGATCCCCCGTGATAGAAACCTACGGAACGTAATTGGGGAAACTAGAAACCGTTAGCTTGATGCGGCATCAGAGAAGGTCGGGGCATCGTACATGAGCCGCAAGCGACAAGAACTAAAGGGGTTTTGGTAGGATCAGATACGCGCTGCAAGCGATGAGATGGAAACTGGTAGTCATCGGGTGTTCTCTCCTTAACATATTGATAATCGCAGGCCATCTTGACTGTCTGTTAGGATGCGATGCTGTGAGGCGAGAAGTTGCGAGTTGTGCGAGAGGAGGGGTTTCGCAAATCAGAACGCAGCGGCCGGCGCCGATAGTTGGCGACGGGCAGAAGCGAGGTGTGCGACAGGATCGGTGCGAAGACCAGATCACGACCAAATCACGACCAAATCCCAGGGCGTAAGAAATCCAAACAGTTGGGCTTGTCGAAGTCGTGGCGTGGCCCGGCCAAGTCGAGATCAGAGATGACGAAGCTGGCGTTTGCTTGTTGAGAATGCGCACACGGTTGACAACCAGATAGGCGGGCGGCGACAGTGGAGGGTTACCAGAATACGTAACTTAGATGATCCAATGATATGGGTTCTAGGAAGAAGGCGAGCTGTGGCTTGTTGCGCGAGATAACTGCTGAGCTTGGGCGACAAGAAGTAAAGTGTGCGAGATTGTGAGAGAATGTGTCTGATTGTCAGGTTGCGTGAGTGAAAGTGAGATGGAAGAGTGAAAGGGTAAAGTGAGGGAGAGAAGGTTTTGTTCCGGTCGTCTCTGGAAGAGTCCAAACCCCTCTGATCCAGGCAACGCTGCGTGGGCGCCGAGAGCTCTTATTAGGAATAGTGGAGCCAGATATCAAGTCGGGTGGAATGGAAGACACGGAGCCAGCGTCTGGTAGGCCAGCTCCAGGACGCTAAGGCCAACACGGAAATCCAGACCTTTCATGCACCAAAACGCACGCCATGAGTTACTGCAAACCATCACGGTTTGTGTGTCAATTTGGCACCGGCCACTATGCCGGAGGATCCTTTACTGTGCCTTTCCGAATACTTTAACCGCCACATCTCACATAATGGAGCTTTGACAACTGGTGCTCTGGAGTCTCCCATCATCGTTCAATGACTGTACGGATAGGACCGGCTCCTTTGGTTGTTTTACGGCCTTTTTCTTCTCACCTCAAACGATCTTCTGTTAGCCCTCAACCAAGACACTCACAAACATCGGCTCCTGCTTGGTGGCGGGGAATGACGACGGCCCCTCCACCGACGCCCGGATCGAGGGAACGCAACAGTACAACACAGCGCAACCCAAGGTAACAGGTTCCTGGCAAAGCTTACCCCATAGCGGAAGACGGCTCGTCCATGGCCTTGCGACCCTAACTAGAGGGGCATCGATCTGCTCCTCAGTCTTCGACATGGTGTCGCAATCTTGATTGTGGTCACCTGCCCGGGTAGTTCTGCGGACTATAACGGCACAAAGCTCATGGTACACCAACGGCAGCCGCTCACGTCTTTCCATGGTCAGCCTGTGCCAATTTGATACATGCAACTTCCGGTTTCGGTGGGAAACCGACTCAAGTCACATTTCTCTGCCACAAGGCAGCTTTGTCAGCGCCGTAAGTCAATCAGCTCCCACACCAACGACCTCGGACGATCGGTAATTGCATTGCCTCGACTCCGCGGGAAAGGCATTTCCGCAAGGTACCCAGGTAGTCAAGAAACGCGGGGTCTCTATCTTTGTGTTATCTTGGAGGAATTCCGAGATGCTCGTCGCGAGAATATTACATAAACGATTTACACCAACAGCTGGGTCGAGCTATTTGTGTTATTTTCTGCTAATTGTGTAGGACAACGACGTCAACAAAATGTCGATAAATCTCGCAATTCAACAACTGGCTCTTGTGCCTCGAGTCTCACTCTCACATCAATGATCTCCACGCGCCATTCTTGATCCCCACGACGCGGGCCCCAACCTGCTCCACCTTCTAACGGCTTATTGTCCACGCGTGACGAATAATGCACCGTGTCTCAACACAAAATGATGTGGTAATCGCTTCTGGGGAATCATATCATGGTCACCTAAGGATGCCAATGGCTTACGTACAGACTCGTGCAGCTTTCTAAAAGAGGAACAATCGCGAAGCGTTGATAGCTCTGAATCCACTTGGAGGCCGCCGAATCACCGGGTTCGAATTCCTGGGCTCAGACCGGAGCTCAAGGCCGACTTGCCAAGGTCTAACTCGATCTGACCTCGCCTATAGTAGCAGTTCCGCCATTGTCTCAATTCGTCATTTAACTCCGCGGTTCTTGGTTGTGTCTCTGCGTCCGTGATTCCGGAAATGGTACAGAACGATTCCCACCGTCGATTGCTCAGGAGAAGTCCGTTCCGTCATCTCCTATATTCGACTCACTGAAGGTTTCTCGTTCACAACCGATTCCGCACACTGTTTGGTTAAGACTGAAATGAGAATTCAGGTCTTCTTTATTCTAAGCGAGCCAACTGACAGACCAACTAGTCTAGAGGCCCACTCCGCCGCGGCCAGAATTGTCGTCTTTCACTGTCTCTGTCACGATACGTGATCCAACTGGCTCTGTCTTCGGTGACCTGTGAGAAGGCGGGTCTGTCAAAAAACCGCAATTCTTGCCGCCGACAGCGGACCTAGCATGCGAAACTCGGACTTTGGAATCATTCGTCTTCGAATAAGGAACCAGAAAATTCTGGGCCTTGTTCTCTCCTGTTGACTCGGCCAACGAATTGCTCATGGACATTGAGGTCTTTCGGCCACTTGGACGATTACCTATTCTCGTGCTGAGCGACAGCATGGTATCCACTTCCTGAGCATGCCGTACGCCCAATGCAAAAAACAAAGATGGAGTTTCAGCTGTTGTGCGAAGCTCGAGGTATGTCTACCGGCATGCTGATTGGTTTAGTGGCCATTCTGTTAACTTAGGTCAAGAGATCTCGGTCAATATGCCTGAGCATCATGGGCGGCCAACTATGCAATTCACAAGCCCCTTTACTCTATTAAGGTTGTTCGCCCACGGTGTGCACTCTTTACCCTCAGGGGCCTGCGGTCCACGGACATTGAATCGTGATTGTGATTGATGAACCAAGCTCATTCCCACCTACCCCGACAAATGGTAGACAACTCAGCCACCTAGCAAGTCATCGATCTCTTGATTGTCTCCACGCGGAAAAGGTTAGATTGCGGATCCGCAACATCCAGCGCGGGGGAGTGGGACTCGGAGTACTCCCACGACTCCGTACCTCGCAAGCATGTTTGCGGGGAAGAAGCGATTTGATAAAACTGGTTGATGATGAATTCAGTTGAAGGAAGCCTAGGTCTGGGCCTAGGGCTGTGAGGACTTGGCAATGCGTGTTTATGTCCACTGTTCTGACCACCAAGTATCGTCCGAGCAGTTTGCTACACCCGCGAGATCGCACGACCTTCTCCTCAACCCCGACTTGACTAACCCGTCATTGGAACGACTCCCCACATTCAGAAGCAACTTCAAGGGTCGCCGATTTGATGCATCTCTACGTAGTAGTTCCCTCTGCACCGCTGCGAGCTAGTGCGAACCTCCGGCCAGCCGGCCAGGTCCATCGCCACAATGAGATATGGGACAAATGAGATTCAAGATCTTGGAGTTCAGGAGAGTAAGTTCTGTTATGAGAATGCTGAAGGGAATCGGCATTTCTGAGTGAGATCTAGAGAGCATTCATTGCCTTGCTGTCCGCCTTCAGTAACCAAAGTCTTCCCACACAATCTTCTCCCCCTGCAGCCACCCTTCGAGAGCCGACAACAAGGCTGGCCCTGTGCACAAAAAGAAACGAGCACCCTGTCTCTTGAGCGTATCGACATCACCAGGCCCTATCCGCCGCTCCTCTACCTCTGCGCCAGCCCGCCTTACTTCATCTACAAACCCCTTGCCGCCTGTCCTACCCGTGATGAAGAGCTTGGTCACGCTTGCAAGCCCCGGGATTTTGGAAAACGTGTCTACTGCAAGGGGCAAGTCTTCGAGGCGGAGACTCCACAGCAGTTGCAAGGGGACGTTTCCTTCAAGGACAGCTGGTGCTTGTGCGATAAGAGGGGTGATTCCCACGCCAGCGGCAATAAAGAAGGACTTGGAAGCTGGAGAATTTAGAGGTATGCGAAAGCCCTCCTCGCCGCCAAAGCCTATGACAGGTATTTCCAACGGCACCCGTAGATTATGCTTCCACAAAAAGTTCGTTACTGTACCATGTTTCCGTACTGTGATTTGGGCCTCGTTGTTGTTCTCCGGTGTACTCGATACAGTAAACGTACGCACATAGTCATCGTTGATGCTCTGGGGGTCGTGGTCGGCCATGTGGCTGTAGCCACCAGACAGCTCTGGTTCAAAGTCCAGTGTGATGTACTGGCCAGCGTGCCAGCTTACTGTCGGCACCTGCGATGACAGTCTGAAGGTGAACCGGTTTATGGATGGGGTGAGTATCTCGCGCTTGATCAAGCTTGCAGATATCGTCCGTGAGGAGCTGGCTGGGATGTGTGCGTCGTGCTCAGAGAGTAGATGGCGGACGGGCGGGTTGTAGGGCGAATATTCGAGCAGAGATCCGCGGAAAGGGAGCCCCGACTTGACAAACTTGGCCGAAGTGATGGACATCTTGACAGCGAGTTGAGTCCGCGCGATGATGGAGGATGCTTCCTCGCCGACTAGCACCGAGGCCGTGCCTGTGAGGTAGACGACATTGGCGGTGTTGAAGTCTGGGATCGCAATGCCCACAAGGGGGCTGACCTTGAGGTTTCCTAGCGTTTGGTACAGCCTATTACCAGAGTCTGGCTTGTTAGCTCAGGGTTTTCCGAGAAGAGGCTCGTTGAAACATACACTCTGGATAGATCAACTCGAGCACGTCCTCGTCATTCTTGACAACCCTTATAAACCCAGGGCTTCCACCACGATTGTTGGTGTCCATTGTCGCACCATTTGTGCTCGATATGAAAAATATATCCGCAGACGCAATCAAGTCTATCGCCTCTTGTGACAGCAGCAGGGTTTCTGAGACAAGTTCTGGCTTCATCTTGTTCAGCACAATGTCTTTCTTGTTAATGTACTTGGGGCAATTGCCCAGGCTCTCTGTCACAGCCATGGCCATCTGAACTGTTTTCCCTCCATCCACTGTAGCACCAGCAATCATCTTGCCCGCCAGCTTCACACGGTCTCTTGTCTCAAGATCGATTGATAGACCCGCCATTCCTTTGCCCTCACCGTCATTTGGCCTGTTGATGGCGCCTTGCTGCACTCCTTCATCGTCAACACCAGCCCAGAGCGCTTTGAAGACTGGGTCGTACTGAGTATCGACAGCGCTGTTGAATGCTAGGACGCCCTCGGCTACAGGCCGTGCGAATCCGCGCTCTCCGCCCCAAATTGTCGTCCATGGCCGGCCATCGTTGTCGAGAGTTCCCAGGGCCACTAGAGAAGACTGCATCACTCTCATGCCATAGCGCATGAGAAGGCCGGGCACTGTAGGATTTTCCAGTCGTGGTACCTTTAACAGCTGGTGCATAGCACGCTCGCCGTCATGAAACTCCGAGACTACGGAGGGCATGGTGTTGGTCAAATCTGAGGCAATTTTTTTTGTAAGTCTGACGAGAGTCGAGGTGAGATTGAGAAGTGGCCGAATGATAAGACGAATATATTCAATTGTGGCCGCCTTTCAAAGGCTTCGGAGATGCCAATTGTCATTCTATTGTCAGCACCCAAATGTTGACAAATCAATAACTAACTCTCATAGGGCGTGGTTGATTACGGTTCCGCCCGTGACATCAGCACAAACAAGGTGTGGTCAGCGGGCAAACTCTCAGCAACCGCAATCAAGCAACATCGTGAACTCCGTCACCATATCTAAAATGCAATGCTGCGCCTATTTTTAAATGTATAATATGACAAATGCCACTCTGAGCCCTCGATTTCAAATCGTAAAATCATTAATAACGCCAAACTCGTCCAAAATTCTTTGATCCTTCACCAAAAATCGCGTCCTCGTTGTGATTCAACGTCGTATTTAGGAGGAGCCCTTGAACCAGGGCCTGCCGTGGATGCACGAGGTGGCATAGGGCCGGTCAAATTTCTTTCCGGAGGCATTCGGAAAGGCATTGGGCCTGTAACACTGCGAATCGGGGGGTTCATGGGCCGTTGTGACGCCGGTCCACCCAAGTGAGAGCTTACCGAAGGCGTAGAACTCATCCCGCCGTCGGGATTGTAGGCCTGATATCCTCTTGGAGCAGGACTCGATGTCGGCGCAGGCGCAAAAGACCCCATGGGCTGCGAGTAGCTGTCTATCGGTCGAGCACTAGGCGCGCGGGCTGGAGGAGGGAAGAGTGGCGCAGTATCAGAGTGCATTGGACCAGGGCTCTCTGTGAAACGGCTTGGAAGAGAGGGATAGGAGCCCGCCATCATATGAGTTGCTGGAGGTTGACCATAGTTGCCTTGGGAGGAGATCGTAGATCGCGACTGGGAATAGTTCAGTGGCGGCACCTCAGGAACAGGAGATGCAATCCTGCCGTAGCCACCAGCCTTGGAGGTTGCGCGAGACGCGTAGCTTGCGACGGACGTTGTAGTAGGAGTTCTCGATGGCATAGGTCGCTTTGCATCCACGTAATCCGCTTCCATGCCTCCTGGGGTTCCTGGTCGCGACGTATAAGGCGGTAGCGTCGTCATGGTGTCGTTGCGACCCAGCATTGGCATATGATCCGTCTTGCTGACCGGACCAATGTTTGGTAATGTTGGTAGAGTGGCGAGTCGTTCCATGCTAGGCTTCTCACCATTCTTTTTGGCTGCCTTGAACTCGGCCCTGAGTCGATTAGTCTCCTCTCTTGCCAGAGCTTTGTTGACCGTATTGGTGACAATCTTCATCAAAGTTTTGGTGACTTTCCGCTCGCAGTACCCAGAAAGTCCACCGTCGGCGGCAGGGATCCAGTGGTAAAGGAAAAAGACCCAAAAGAGGACGGCGGCAAGGAGAAACAGGGCAGAAAATACCCAGACCAACAGAGTAAAACACATGCCAGATAGAATCAGAGCTTGCTGGTAGTCTTCCTCTGCAAGGATCTTGATCTTATCAAAGAAACCAGTGATGGATTCACCAACATTGTCCGCCGTGGGTGTCAGCTTTGCCTCGTACACCGACTTGAGCGTAAAGGCGTTGAGAACCTGACGGGGTCCCGAGCAGATAATAACACGGATCCAAGCTATACAGGTCAGTAAAGACTATCGCTCAAAGAGGTCAACTTACATTGAAAGCTGAAGTAGGTAAAGAGAGCAAGGTACTGTGCCCCCTCCTTACTCTTGGTGAGTTCAGCAAACACCAGAAACCTTTTCCATCCTTGAGAGCCAAATCGAATCGACTCCCATCGAACAGCAAGGTTATCCAGGTAACACTCTGCAACATTGCCTCGCTTCATCACCCGGATGGCACGAACACCCTCGTATGCCAGGTTAATGAAGGAGAGAATGATACAAATGGAAAAAATCCATTTCGAAATGTCAAAAGAGATGGCAGGGTCAATCTTAGAAGACCAGCGGTCAAAAGCAAGCAAATTGACGGCGGTGAAACTGTCCACAACATAGACGGCAACCGAGACGATGAGCATGAGCCAGAGGTAGATGTAAGCGAGGATGGTGCCGCATCCCCTGCTCTTAAAGTCGCGAAGGTTGATATATTCCCATCTTTGGTCGGCAATCTCCTCAATCTGCTTCTTCCGATGGCTGAGACAACCCATTTTGAAAACCCAAATGGCGTGCCGAAGGGTATAGCGATTGAAAGAAAGTGTCGTTGATGGGTATCTAAGCTGAGAGCTCCGTCGATTGCGATCCTCGCCAGCGAGGGTCGATTAGGCTGCTATCCAGAGCAAACTCGACGAGAAAGAACCGAGGGTAAAGGTGAAAGGAAGCGGTCGTGATGAGTTTGTGCTGCAACCGGTGCGCGAGTGGGCCAAGGCTCAATGTAAAGGCGGACACATGTCGCAGATGTTGATGTAGATGTTGCTCGATCAAAATCACTCCGAAATGATGTACAAACTTCGTCAATAGTATCTGATGTAAAAACAGGTAGCCAAGAGGGGCACAATAGAAGACAATGAACAAAGTAGATGGCTATAATCAGTGGCTGAACGACAGGCTATTGTTCAAGGTGAAGGCTGAATGGAATGAAAGAACGACGAAAATGAGAAAAGAAGTACTTCCAAATCAAGAAAAGCCGTCAAGGCCGTAACAATCGCAGGCTGGAAGATGAATGAGAAGAATCTGGAACCAAAAGAAGAGGGATGGGAAGGCAGAGGTTTCAAATGAAAGGGACCGAGGACGTCGCACGCTGCTTGAACCTCACTTCAAACGGGAAGGAGCGCCATGGGGTCGATCAATGGGGAGGTGCAACCCGGGCGTGGCGCCATCGCCTGCAGGTACCAATCGCCCAGCCTTGATGGGGCTTAGCGCCCGGGGCAAAGACATCAAGACTCCAAAAGAGGAGGGACTTTGCAAGAGATCATCTCCAAGAAATCATCGCAGTCGTTGATTGGTTTCGCAAAACCTACGCCGCGATCGACGGCCGCTGTCAGCAGCAGGTTGAGAGGCGTTGAGCTTCTGAGCTGCTTAGGCCTCGGACCAGGGCTGTTGGCGCTGTGCCCAACCGCTTCCTTTGAGTGGCTGGCCTCTTTGTTCTAGTTCCTCCAACCGCCAAAGGAAACTCAAGAGATCACCTCATCCAATCCCGCTGCGTCGGACCAAGGCAGGCGAATCAGCACGATTAACCGCCAACTCTTGTCGCGCTCTCTTTGCTGCGTCCTAGGCGGCAAGAATAACAAATATCGCAGTGCTTCAGTCCTCCTGCGCATTGCCAACTGCTCGGTGCTACCCGAAGACCCTTGCCGGCCTCCAGCGACAGACACAGTTTCAGCGCGGTTGCATCACAATGAATCCCACAAATCTCTCTGCCCCTCGGACGGATGAAACGTGCTAATTCTCGGGCTGCCTCCCCCGCGTCAATCCATGCCACAAGCACGAGACATCGTCGCACACGAAGGCGGTCGCGCAAGTCGCGGTCTTGGATCGTCGGAGTTTTGGGTCGTCAGCTTGTCAATCGCCATTTCCGGTCATGGACACCTGACCTGGCGGGAGTAGAAGCACCCTGACGATCAGACTCTCCCATTGCGAACCGTTCTTGATCGTCACGGGCGCCAGAATTCCATTTGCACCAAAGCCTTGACCGTACTTGAAGCGTTTGAAAGGGATGCCGGGTTTCATATGCTGAGCGTTCATTATGACGTTACGCCGAGGAAAAGTTGTGGATTTCTTTTTTGTTTGAAACAACCCGACCTAAGGTACAAGCGAGAATTATCCTTGCCTTGGGACTAGAGACACTGCAGCCTGTCCGAAACCATGCTGAACGTACAAAGCGATAATTAATCAAGCAGCAGAACTCTTTGTGAGAATGGCCATCAGGACAGCGCCATCATCAGGGTGATCACTCCAGTTGACAAAGAGCTAAAATGCACAGACAAGCAGTTCTTTCAACATGTGGCGGAGCGGTGTTCTTTGTTGTCTGAAGGGATGGCAGCACCCACCCACGATAGTTGTCAGCTGTCACACACCAAGATGGCAGATATAATACACTACTGACCCTTTATTGCTCAAGTGAACAACCTCGTCAGCTTCGTCGTCACCATGGATTCTGAACTCGAGTCGATCCTCAGCTCTGACCTTGAATCACTTCACGGTTCCTCATATGAACCTGAGGAGCCCGTGTTCGAGCTCCTCAAGGAGATCGGCAAGGACGTATGGATTGCGGTCAGACGAGAAGATCCTCGTGGAGAACAATTTCTCGCCAGCCCCAGCCCATTTGCAACGCAGCTTAGCGAAGGTACTTTCGACTCTAGACAAGATCATCAGGAGGCCAAGGCCTTTCATCAGTTACTGTTCAAGCACAACCAAGCCTACACTATCCGCCAGGTCCTCAATCACGAGAATCTCATTTCGATCGTCGGCTCTCTTGAACATCAGACCTTCACCAAGTCGCAGAAACGAGACGATGCCGAGACCAACAGCGTGCACTTTCTGGTCTGGGACTTCTGCGATGCCGCCAACCTCAGCGCCCTGTTTCGGGTGCATCCCCGTGAGGATCCTTCATATTATCTACCGGAATCCCTTTGTTGGCACGTCCTCCGCTCTTTGACTCGGGCGGTGACTTACCTCCACGATGGCAAGCGACTCTATTTTGACGCGCAGCTCTCTCCGAATCACGCCAGGGAGTGGCTGTCTGTCGACACGGATTGGTTCCCCATTCTGCACCGTGGCATTGAGCCGAAGAATATATACTTTCAACATCCTCGCGGCACTGAAACCTATGGCCAGTGTAAGCTAGGTGACTTTAGCAACGCGGCTGTGACATGCCACGCTGTTAATCATAAGATTAACTTCTCGTTTCGGGACAGACTTTCAAATGGCATGGCATTGGCTACTCGAGAGGGAACTGTACCACTGGACGACATCCGAAGATGGTTCAAAATGGATCCCGAGAAGCTCCCAGAGGTACTTGCCCTGTCCCATGTGTTCATCATCATCTCACATCTCGCAGGTAAATCGTGCCTATACTCTTGGCGATGAAATGTGGTCTGTCGCTGCCGTCATCTTTACCATGATGACCGGCTACTCGCCTACTTACCTTTGCGACGAGTGCGGCTGCTCTCACGTCTACTTCTGCCAGGCGGGCGGGTGTCTTGAGAATGATGTCACAGCCAAGGGATGCAAATGTCTCCTTGGTGGCTGCAGCCATGTGAGTAAAGGATCGTGCGGCGAAGAAATCACACGATGGTCGCGGTGCCCTCCTGAGCATAACTGCTCGGAACCCAACATCAACATCCACTCGTACCTGGCGCGAGCGCGATACACCAAGATGTTGCGCACAATTGTCAAAGAGTTGCTGCTGCGCGATCCTCAGGAGAATCGAAATCCGTGGGCGCGAGTAGCTGATTTCGCCTCGCTGGTGGAAGACGCGTATCATGAATGGAAGATGGAAACGGAGGAGGGAAGAGAGTATGTTGATATTGACGATGATATGGCCGCAAGATGGAGAAACGCTCAAGACTGGGAGGTTCCCTCGTACGCAGAAGATGATGACAAGCTGGCGCGATAGGATTGTATTTGGATCAGTAACACTCTCTTTAACTCTCTTGCGTTCTATTGACGGAATCTTCATTACGACGAGACCATGATAGCTGTTGAATGAAAAACGATAAACATGAGCTCTCAGACCTTGCCCTGAAACAACCAATGATCTTACACGACGCATCCCAATCAGCACGGCCAATAACGTTGGCTTGCCACTGAAAGCATTACGGAATACCCCGCTCTGCCCGCTAAATTATCCCATGTTGTGCCTTGCCACTAATTAATGTTACAGCGTTCTGGCCTTCGGCCTGGCCGCCACTGGCCCCGCCATCGGCTTAAGAGCTAGAGCCGTTTCTCCATTCCACCTCATCCGTCGTCAAAGCTTCACCTCAAGGCGTATCCTATCAACATCTGCCCACTCTTCCAGGCATCACGGCGGCGACGGTCACTTCCTGCTAAAGCTACATTTATCTCTTAAACCGAAGAGTCGTTCGGCATTCATAAAATCGCCGCCTCGTCTTATCAACTGCCGACGTCCTCCCTCGACATCAACACATTCACGCCTCCGCCATGTCCATCTCACACCCTACGCCTCCTCTCCTCCTCACAAAGCGCCTCACTGCCTTTCTTCACGCAAACCAAACGGCCCAGCTGCCCACGCTACTTCTTACAACTCCTCACGGCAAGCTTCTCGCCCACGCAAGCCCCCAGCCCGTCGCCGTCCTTCGAACGCACGCCACGGTCGCAGCATCCCTCCTCGCGATACACTCCACCTCTGCGCCAGCTCTGGCCTCTTCTCTACCGGGCTCGCGCACTCCCGACCCGATCGGTAGCTCTCCACCTGAAGATGACGAAACGGAGGACGACGAGACAGATCGACTTTCCCAGAGCCAGCAGCTTGACTCGCATCGTTCGGCCAATGGCAGAGGCATCAGACCCGCTACCGTCACCGTTCAGCTTACGAACGGCACTGTCGTCATCCGCCGATTGAAGTGCGGTCTTCTCCTTGTCTGCGTCGGACCTGCCAATCTGGACACAGAGCATAGCACTCCTCATGTCAGCGACGTTCACGTCCCCACCGGCGAAGCCTCACTCGTGGGCAGCCCAGACGGAGCCGACAGCATCCTCAGCACTGGTGCGCAGACGACAGCTAGCCTTGAGAGCACTACGGGCACGGCTGCCGTGGTAGCTGTCCTCCGCCGTCATGCTGCTGAGCTTTCACGCTGGCTCGACGACAAGCTCGGCACGCTCACCGTCCCGGAGGAGGGCGTTGGCGTGGAGTCATGATTAACGATTCGGTAGCAGTTGGACAGCATAGGCGGCGTTAGGGACTCTGTTTGTTTGATGGATAATGGTGGGAGCCAGTGCTCTTATTATGTGGGCGTTTGGGATGATCTAGTAGATCCAAATCGATATCTAAATCGCGCGAGGCATTTCTCGAGTCTAGCTCTGCTTAAATTGAGCGTATTAATAAAGGAAAGCCACCTGAAATGGCTGATAGTCTATCAATTCATGCCAGTCCTTAGATCTTTGCCAACAACCGCCTCGCTAAACAACGCCGTCCCCCAATAACGCCTCGATATGCTTTTCATTTACTCCGGCCGGTCAGACTGAAACGCTTCCGACGCAAGAAAATATTTGTGCAAGAATGCGGGATCACCAAACTATTCGATGCTCATACGCATGATACCATCATTAGTGTCGATCATCCCCTGGAATCCGATCCGGCCTTTGCTGTTGAGCCTTCCTGCTACAGAGCTGCCACCAGAGAGATTCCCTGGGGTGCTGCCAGATTCACTTGGGGCACTGCTACCGGCCTTGTCTCCGCCGTTGCTGCCCGGACGAGATCCCCACGACATGCCGTCGCGTTGTAGAGGGCTCTGCATGATGGGAGAGTTGTGAACGCTCATGCCAGGACTGACGGCACGGCGCTTGAAACTGATAGGGTCAAAATCGTCATCGCGTCGGCGCTTGCTGTTGATTCGGCGGGTGATTTCCGCAGCGCTCGGTGGTTGGGAGCCGCTATTCTGCGAGGCCTGAGAGGTTGGGATATTGACTTGTTGGCTGGGCAAGGGACTTACAGTAGCTCCACCAACCGACGGTGAGTCCATAGCCACGTCTTCGCTGATACCCGAGGATGAGCCCCGTGGAAGAAAGGCAGCGGGAGGCGGTGTGGTCCTTGCGCCGCCAGTGCTGCTGGACTCGGAGAAGGTGTCCCAGAATGTCTTGCCCTTGGAATTTTTGATAGCGTGCTGCTTGAAACTGCTGGAGAGTCCCATGGCTACGTCGCCCATGATATCTTCTTCGGGAACATCGTTCAGGCCTTCTTGCTGATTCAGGTTTGGCGAAGAAGGGGCAGTCGTGGCCTGTGTCGACTCTGCAGCCGGTGGCATCCTGGGTTCAAGCTCCATGTCGCTCTCGCGGACTTGTTTAACCACTTCGGCTTCTCGTCGAAACTCGGACTCGGCAGGGGTGCTCTCTTCCATAAGAGCAGCCCGGATCCGTGCAAAGGTTTTGGTCTTGGGCTGCATGGTGTTAGGTTTAATAACGAATAGAGCCAATATACTCACCAGGAGATTCCCTCGCCGCGTCACAGCCCTCCGAATGACATTGCGTTGACCATCCCCAGGCCCGTCGGTGTCGCCCATGGCTCGTGCCTCATCGGAATCCGCACCAGAAATGTGCAACTGGTTCGCCTGCCAGCTGATGCTCTCTCTCCTCGCTCGTGTGGAATTGCTAGGTGGTGACTTGGAAAGAGATGCACCACTGAATCCAAGACCCAGGGGCCCACGAGCCTTCTTCTTGCTTTGCTTGCGGGGCCTTTGACGCTGCTGAAAACTCATGAGGCTGCTCATTGCGGGGGAACCAAAGGTTCCACCAGACCCTTGAGGCCCCAAGATTGGGCCAATCTTGTTGACTTGAGGAGTTGTCACGTAGGTCTCATCCATGTCCTCATCCATCAGGTCATCGTTGTCGGAGGTACTCGAGGAATCAGAACCTATGGCTTGGCTTCCAAGTGAACTGCTAATGTGCATCTTTTCCTGGTTGCCCATGACACCCCATAGAGACGTCGATGTCTGCTCCGGGCCTGCATAGCGACTCCTCCGACTCGGTATGTTCATCGCCCGGCCACCGGCGGTGGGGGACGAGTCGGGGGAAGATTGTTCGGCAAGGGTCGAGTGATGTAAGCTCGTAGCGGCGCGGGAAAAGTCGAGGCCGCGGGAGCGACGGGGCAGGATATTCGTGGGAGAGGCGTAAATCTGAGAGTGGTCGAGTTTAGGGGATAGAGGAGCGGGCTTGACGTATGGATTCGCGGCGGGCGGGGTGAATTCCCGAGGAGGCATCTGTATTGAGAAGCTGCGGTTTGAGAGTCCTGGGCGACGAGGCGTCACGGGCTGGGCGGGGATGCTGCTGTCGTCCTTTGATGTCCGGCGAGATGCTTCGATAATGTGTGGCGAGGGCGACAGTTTCGAGGGAGTTCCTCCACTATCGGACATGGATCTTGTCTTGGTGGTCAAGGGCGACCGGAGTTTAGACATATCGGTGCCTGCCTGCTCCTCAGGATCTTTGATATCCTCCATGATGGCCGAGTCATCATATTCACCCGCAAGATTCCGAGGTCGCTCCATGATGGTCTAATCGGTCGCGGTTGTCGGTAATGGGGGTCCGAATGTTTATCCACCCTGATTGCAGCGTTGATCAAGGCGCGATAGATAGGAGGACAGGCGAGAATATCATGGCATCAAATGCCACAATGTGGGAGAAAGGGTTGGAGTGTAGAGATGCCAAAATGATGCAAGTGAGGGAACGCGAGGTAATGCGACGAGTGGGCGGTTAACAGCAGCCCCAGAGTAAATAGAGACGGGATTCCTAGCACCGATGCTCTTTTAGGTTTGGCTACTACTTTAGAGTCCCACAAGCGGACGGCGGCTGAGAACGACCCCGCAGTGCCATCAGCGTCAGCATTGAATATGACGATGTGAGTCCAAATAACTGTGTTTTCCTCCTGGTACTTACGGTTTAATAATGCAATGGAGCTTGTGGGTATGCCTCTCGAATTCCTGGCCGCAATGCCTTGCAGGGATACAGTCAGCCTGTTTCCGAGAAATGCGGGGCGTTGACATTGGAGAACTCACGCAACCGAGTAGGATTCATTGAAAAATAATAGCAGAAGTCAGGAGAGTCCAATAGGAACTTTCTGGCTACCCTATACTACCCGGCTTTTGGCCAATTTTCTATAATGCCGTTTTTTAATAGGATATCCAAAAGGTTTTATTACTATATGGTTAAATATCGTTCAATTTGACTCAATGATTCACAAAGCCGTTGGTGGGAATTTCAGATTTCAACTCACGGCATTTCGTAGTTTGACGTCAGACTTGATACACCTCGTAGAAACTGACAAAGTGGGGTATAGAGTGGAGGGGAACTACCTCAACACCACAATTCTATCTCATCCGCATCAGTAACCTTCACGAGAATCACAAACCCCACCTAAGCATCCCAATGAGTATCGCAAGAGCTGTACAGCGAATCCAAGCAATCCAGAACTTTCTAACGCAATCAACATCAACGCTTCCTCGCATCTTCGCTGCCGCTGGACAATCGGGATTGGTCACCATGGCAGCTACCACAAATACCAACAACTACAAGTTCAACCACTCGATGTGAGTGTGGATTATCCCGCTAGTTGAAACAATGAGAAAGCTTACAAGGCAAGGATTCGAGTCAAGGACCCCAAGGAATCCGGTACGTAAACAGACACCTTGATGACCCAAGAGTCCCAACGGCCCGCTGACCTGGACCAGTCAAGTTCTACGAGTTCCTGGGCATGAGCGTCGTCAAGAAACTCGAGTTCCCAGATGACAGGTTTGATTTGTACTTTCTAGGCTACGATTCCCCCAATGCTGTGTCCCATGGCAACAGTGCCTTTGACAGGGAGGGTCTAATCGAGTTGACTCACAACTATGGCACCGAGAATGACCCCGAGTACAAGGTCAACAATGGAAACAAAGACCCTCATCGTGGTTTCGGCCACACCTGCATTGCTGTGGACAACATCCAAGCCGCCTGTCAGCGAATTGAGGATGCTGGCTACAAGTTCCAGAAGAAGCTTTCTGACGGCAGAATGAGAAACATTGCCTTTGCGCTGGATCCTGATGGCTATTGGGTTGAGATTGTCGCCCGAAATGACTACAAAGAGACTGAGGATGTCAAGGAGACTGACGTGTCGACATACACCATGGTATGCGCCCGAGTTGATCTTCTGGAAGATGCAGCTAACAACTCAGAACCACACTATGATCCGCGTCAAGGATGCCGAGAAGTCTCTCAAATACTACAAGGATGTACTCGGCATGTCTCTTTTCAGAACGCTTGAGAACCCTGATGCCGGCTTTAACCTTTACTTCCTGGGCTACCCAGGCGACAAACCCTTTACTGAGGGCGAGAACCAGAGCGACATCACTCATCGCGAGGGTCTTCTGGAGCTTACCTGGAACTATGGAACCGAAAAGGATAAGAACTTCAGCTATCACGACGGTAACAAGGAACCCCAGGGCTTTGGTCATATCTGTAAGTTGTAACTGTCCAGCCGCAGTTGTACAGTCTGACATCCCAGGTGTCTCGGTCGATAATCTGGAAGCTGCCTGCCAGCGGTTCGAGGAAAAGAATGTCAACTGGAAGAAGAGACTGACAGATGGACGAATGAAGGACGTGGCCTTTTTGTTGGATCCTGATGGCTACTGGATCGAGGTTGTGCAGAACGAGAGATTTACTGGTAAGGACAACTTTTGAGTTGACGCTGGACTCGCTATCCTCACAAAGAGACATGCAACCAATGGCGTAGAATGTTGATCAATACAATTTACAACGCCGCAGGGGATAACCGTCTGATGTATGATAAGCAAGATTGACATCTGTTTCTCGTCGTAAGCAGCCACACGGAAAGATGTGTCCTGACAACAGTTCGATACGGTGAGCAGCATGCATTGTTTCAACGTGGCAGACAGCCCCACGACGGTTCGTGGCTTGCAGTACCGGTACTGTAGTTCCATATAGAGAAGTGAGGGGTTGCAACTTCAGGCTAAGGTTCGTGTGCCCCCAAGCTTCTCCAA
Source organism: Fusarium cyanostomum (assembly GCA_014824385.1). NCBI lineage: Eukaryota > Fungi > Ascomycota > Sordariomycetes > Hypocreales > Nectriaceae > Fusarium > Fusarium cyanostomum. The sequence goes on along the minus strand of JABCKW010000073.1, from coordinate 249,800 downwards.
GCCACCTCCACGAACAGAGTTGCCCCACCGCCTCGTACTGTAACATTCTGCCCTCGTCACCTCTCACAACTGCTCAGCTCTGGATTTGCGCGCGCAGAAAAGGACCCCCGCGTCAAGAGGAAACATTCCTGGGATTATTGGCGTGGGTATATTGGCCATTGGTTGAGACGGAGACGGACCTCTGCATTCCGTCTGCACGTTCTTATTGAGGGGATTTACTTTAAGAACCGGTGACCAAGGCTGAGCTGGGCTCTTTGTATTGGATAAGAAATTGCGGGTGGCGGTGATCTCGCTCATAGAGGACAAGGGCGGAGGGGGACGTCAGCTCGACTTTTACTTATACCGGCTCGTCGCCCTTCACCTTGCTGACCTCTAGACTACGCTTCTGTGGAGATTCGTTATAGAACATAGAAACTCACCATGACTCCCTCTGCTACTCTTGAAACACCGTCAGGCGAGAGCTCAAATCGTCCTCGGATTCTCGTCCCTGAAAAGGTGTCTCCTGATGGCCTGGCTCTTTTAACACCTCACTTTGACGTCGATATCCGGAAAGGTATATCGCCAGCGGAGCTCGTCAACTTGATTCCAAACTACCATGGCCTCATTGTACGCTCCGAGACGCAAGTCACGGCGGAAGTTATACAGGCCGGGAGGAAGCTCAGGGTTGTCGCTCGAGCTGGCGTTGGCGTCGACAACATTGATGTCTCGGCTGCAACAGCCCAAGGCATCATCGTCATCAACTCTCCTTCGGGTAACATTCTTGCTGCGGCAGAGCATACCATTGCACTCCTTCTCACAACGGCCCGCAATGTGGGCCAGGCTGATGGCAGCGTAAAAGGTGGCCGCTGGGAACGAAGCAAGCTAGTGGGCGTTGAAGTTGGTCGAAAGACGCTCGGCATCATTGGCCTGGGCAAAGTCGGCATGAACGTTGCCCGCATGGCCAAGGGCCTTGGAATGACAGTCGTGGCTGTTGACCCCTATGCGAGCGCTGACATTGCTCATCAGGTGGGAGTGAGGCTGGTGTCTTGTTTACAAGAGCTGCTCCCTATTGTGGACTTTTTGACCATTCATACCCCCCTCCTAGCTACAACGCTGGACATGATTGGCGAGGAAGAGCTGAAGAAGATGAAAAAGACAGCTCGCTTGCTCAACGTAGCCCGGGGTGGTGTGTACAACGAATCGGCTCTGATCAAAGCGCTGGACGAGGGATGGATCGCTGGAGCCGGAATCGATGTATGGTCTTCAGAACCACCGACCGCAGACTCAGCGGCAGCCCAGCTTAGCAAGCATCCCAAGGTCGTGGCAACACCTCACCTGGGAGCATCGACAGTCGAGGCACAGGAGAATGTGTCAATGGACGTCTGCACGCAGGTGCTCGAGATTCTCCGTGGTGGTCTTCCTACCAGCGCCGTCAACGCACCCATCATCATGCCTGAGGAGTACCGCAAGCTGCAGCCGTCGGTGCAGCTCGTCGAGAAGATGGGCCGTCTTTACACACAGCACTTTGTCCGCACCAAGGGCGGCATGATAGGAGGCCGGCGATTCGAGCTCATCTACCACGGCGACCTGGCTAGCATGTCCAACACGAAGCCGCTGTTTGCCGCACTGGTCAAGGGACTGGTCTCGTCGTTTAGCGACTCACACGTCAACATTGTCAACGCGACACTCATCGCAAAGGAAAAGGGCATCGTCATCAGCGAGACGCACTCGGGCGACTCACAGTCAACGTACGCCAACCTGGTAACGCTGCGGTCTTACCAAGCGGGCAGCAGCAATACCAGCGAGCAGGTGATTGAGGGCTACGCGAGCGACGAGCGGGTGTTCATCTCTAAGCTGGACCGATTCAACGGCGTGTTTACGCCCGAGGGCACGCTCATCATCCTCCACAACTACGACGAGCCGGGCAAGATTGGAGGCGTGGGGATGGTGCTCGGAGTGCACGGAATCAACATCAAGTTTATGCAGGTGGCTAGTCTGGACCCCGAGGCGTCCAAAGGAGCTGACACTCCGCCGGATCCGAAAGGTAACGAGGCATTGATGATCCTTGGAGTTCTTGGGCCGGTGAGTAGTGAAGTGATGGAGGGATTGAAAAGTTCCGAGGGTGTGCTTGATGTGAGTTTGGTCAAGCTGTGAGCAGCATCTGTGATTACCTATCCGAGGATACGCCTCTGGCACGATCTCAGCATTGACGGACCTCAATTTAGAGATGAAACACACCCCATTCTTCAATGTTTATTGAAACTATTAACCCAGTATCCGTAAGCCCTGTGACCACCACATTATCGCAATATTGCCCTGCTGCCATGACTTCATCGGACCCTCCAATGAGCCCAGCCCAATGTATTAGTTGTGAATTAATAAGGGCGGCGTAGCACTGTTAGCTGCTGCAACCATGGAATTTCAATGAAATGTGCTGGAAACATCGGGATTTGGACCCTGGGATAGTATTGTCCCGACCAATCACATTCTCCCTCGACGCTGCTGGGAGCTCCCCTGTTGGCGTCATCGGCGCGACATGCTAACCTGGAATATGTCGATGCTCATATAGTCTACCTAGCTCGAACCGTTCGTCCCACTTCTTCTTGCCGCTTCAGACTTTCATCTTCACCAGGCTCGCTTTGGTGCGAAGGTCGCAGCGCCCGACAACGACCATTACAATTGATTCTATTCTATCTATATCTTGTTGCCAATCCTTCTGGGTATTTTCCCTACTTGGCAGCTCCTGTCTCGGACACATTCCAGCCTCAATTGCTGAGCCTCACAAGATCCCTTGCCCATATCTGAGATTACCTCATTCTCGTCGAATAGCAGAGGCGAATTTTCCAACCCCAGTTCTATCCTAACGACGATATTGACGGGCTCTCCGCGTCACCGTTCGGGACGAGATACGAAATCTACGACAGGCGCTTTTCCCACAATGCGACGCGCGCCTGGCTACAGTGGCGCTATCCGGCCGGCAGTCATCGGCATGGGTCGAGTCTTCGGCGCCAGTTTGACGGCCGTGTCGGCTCACCCAATCGACGCCAAAGACCACGATCACTCTCATGATGGCGAGGGCACCAGTCTCTGGGTGCTTGCCGTAGCTTCAATGGTTCTGGTGCTTCTGGGTGGTGCTTTTGCTGGATTGACAATTGCGCAAGTTCCCCTCTCTCTTGGCACCACGCGATGCATGCTGACCAGCAAAGCTTGATGGGACAGGATAGCATCTATCTCCAGGTCGTCTCGGGCGATTCCACGGAACCGCAACATAAGAACGCGAAACGTGTGCTGAAACTATTAAATCGAGGAAAGCACTGGGTCTTGGTCACGCTACTATTGTCAAATGTCATCGTCAACGAGTCATTACCCGTTGTGCTCGACCGAACCTTTGGCGGAGGCGTTGCTGCCGTCATTGGCAGTACAGTTCTTATCGGTATGCCAGGCACAAGCCTTGTAATTCGCGACGCTAACTTTGGTAGTCATTTTTGGTGAGATCGTCCCTCAGTCTATCTGCGTTCGATTCGGTCTGCCTATTGGCGGGTACATGTCAACACCGGTCCTTATGATCATGTACCTGACCAGCCCCATCTCATGGCCCATCGCTAAGCTTCTCGACTGGATTCTGGGGGAAGACCATGGTACCGTGTACAAGAAGAGTGGCCTCAAAACGCTTGTCACTCTTCACAAGTCCCTCGGCGAGCTCTCCGAACGATTGAACCAGGATGAGGTCACCATAATCACGGCTGTCCTAGATCTCAAGGACAAGCCTGTTGCCGAAGTTATGACGCCCATGACCGACGTTTACACCCTTGCCGAGGACCACATCCTCGATGAGAAGACGATGGATGATATCTTGTCCTCGGGTTACTCGAGAATCCCCATCTACCGATCCGGAAACCACGTGGACTTTGTTGGCATGCTCTTGGTCAAGACGCTTATTACATACGATCCAGAGGACAAGATTCCTGTCCGCGAAGTGCCGCTTGGTGCCATTGTTGAGACGCGACCTGAGACGAGCTGTCTGGACATCATCAACTTTTTCCAGGAAGGCAAATCCCATATGGTCCTCGTTTCGGAATTCCCGGGATCGGATCACGGTGCCCTGGGTGTTGTTACTCTGGAGGACGTCATTGAGGAGCTAATTGGAGAGTAAGTTGCTTCACCCGCCTACGGACGATCTCTACTAACCGATCAGGGAAATTGTCGATGAATCGGATGTCTATGTCGATGTTCACAAGGCCATCCGACGCCTTACTCCCGCCCCCCGAGCCCGCCGCATCCATGCCGGAGCCGCCGCCGTAGCAGCTACTGCCAGCAAAAACATGCCTGAAGCTGCTGTTCTTGTCGACGTTGGCGAACACAACGAGGAACCCAACATCGAGACCGCATCCTACCACAGCAACTACGAGGGTGGATTCCACAATGCGGCCAAGACGGCCATCCACATGAAGCGCAGGACGTCAGACGGCGGCATCGAGGGAACACCGGTTGTGGTCAAAGCTAGCTTGGACGAGATGAGGCAACACCTTCGTCTTGGTCCCGCCAACCGAGCCGCCAACCCACGCAGCAACACGCGCGGTAGCGTCTTCAAGATCAAGCAGGGTCTTGGTGCGAGCCAGTCGATTTATGGAGAGTCCTCAAGGCCGTTGCCGCCGCGAGCAGCATCACACATGGGGTTCACAAATTCCCAACAGCGGACCGGAGGACACGAACGAACGCCATTATTAGGTGAAGACCACGAAGAGGTGGGGGAAGAGGAGGAAACACATAACAGGCCTAAAGTCAATGGGAAAAATTAGGACGGGGAATCTAACGCTGTATGACCGTTACCAGCGAGCAGCTGCTTGGGGCAGTTGTATGTATATATATCAACGCACCGCATAGTTTCAAGCTGCCAGAAAGCGGTAGAGAACTGTTGCCGAGGGTGTCACTGGACATTTGGTGTCCGCTACATTTCGTAATAATATGCTTGTTCTTCGGTTTTGTCCAGACGTCATGCTTGCAAGCCTCAGCTCGCTTGATACTGTCGGTTATTGTTTACGGCTTCAATTTGTCTATCCTCGGCTCGTCAATGAGCCTCAATCATACCAGATTGCATTCATGCCAAATCCTGGCTCAGGCGTCCTCACCCTTGCCACACGTGCAAGAAACTCATCCTGCCAGCGGTAAATCTCCAACCAGCCCTCCTGATCATCTGTAATGGCCACCCACTCGTCGGTCCATGGACACGGCGCGACGGCGTTGCTGTGCCCGCCACTCGTAGGTGTAGGGTTCAAACAGATCTGGCGCTCAATGGCACCAGTAGGCGACAGAGCAAATGCGGCAACATAGCCCGTCAGGTCAAACGAGTTGGCGCGTGACGACGCAAACAGATATTTACCTGACGAAGACAGCACACACACGTCGGCGCGGTACTGAGTCCACCGATCGGGGATCCCAGGCGGGATCAATGGGTACTGGCGATGCGTATACACGGGGAGACGGGTGGCCGGGTCGACTAGATACTCGCAGATGCGGTTGCCTTTCTCCATGAGTGCGTAGAGATAGTTGCCCGTGGGATGCATGGCAACCCAGCGGGGATGGTCTCGGTGATCGGGACACTCGACGGAACCCACGAGGTCAAGGGCCGGGTCATCTTCTGCTCGACGGCGATGAACCCAGAGCTTGTTGGCGCGAAGGTCGGCCGAGTATAGGTATTCCTCTTTCGGGTCAAAGACCATGCCGTGGATGCCCGTGTTTGGCTGATAGGGGTAGTTTTGAACGTTGTCCTTGAGGGCTTTCGTGGCAGGGTCGGTGGTGAAGACGGCACCGTGGCCGGCATGGTCGTAAAATGGGTTACAGTAGACGGCATAGGGGGGCTTGCTTGAGGCGAGGAGAAAGATGGCGCGAGTATTTGTCGTTGCGAGAGAGGCGTTGGCTGAGAAGTTAGCAAACGAACCAAGACGTTGAGTGGAATACCTACCATCGTGTTGCATTGGATGTGAAACTTGGTGGGTGATGGAAGTTGGCGACTCGACGGCGAAGCTGGACCATTTCTTCATGGCCGCGCCATAGATGGCTTTTCGGTCGTGCTTTGACGGTCAATCGCTGCCTGACAAAAGCTGATACCCGTTGACTTACACTGAAGGTCATCCATGAGATGGGTTCTTCATGAGGAATCTCGGTCCGCTTGACAAGCTTGAGAGTGAGGGCCTCATCGTCAAAGGCAAATGTAAAGATGGCTCCTGGAGGGGTCCAGGTGCCAACCATGAGATGATGGACAGGCATTTTTGACGCGATTGATGTTGCTCTGAGCCTGGAGATGACTGAGGGTCTCATACAAGCCCGAGGTCCAATACCGGCGGTTCAAGATGGAGACTGGATTCCACAGGACGGGACTAGAGCCTCGATCAACCTGAAGCAATAGGTTTAGAAGATTAGGTTGAAAATCAAGGTATCATGAGCTAGATCAAGTGTCTTGCAAAAGCACATCCAAAGTCTTTCGTACGAGAGTCATATGAGAGGGGCAGTGGTGGGTTAAACATTTATCCCGAGACCCCGCGAGATCCCTACGTCTGGAGAAGAGTCTCGGGTTTAAAGACTCCCTAGGAGATGTACCTATTGACGTGGATGGCGGGGCATCACGGTGGAGTAAAATAGCCGGGGCTTCGGTAGCGGGCGGCGGCAGATGGACATGACCAACTCTCCTTGGCTTGTCTTTTGCGTCGTCTTTGTTCCTCGTTAAATCTTCATCTTCCATGAACCCCCAATCGAGCCGGACTCTTGCCCGCTACCCCACATCCTCCACCTCTGCTTAAGCTCCGCTCAGAGCACACTCTTGGTTAAGACAATGCAACTCCGAACTGTTCCTTGCCGAGGTACCCACGTCGAGTTTGCTCTTGTTGTTCACCAGTGAGTGTCTCTCACATTGAGTCTGATAACCAGCTCGCCGATTTCTTGGTCGACTGTTGCTGTCAGTCGCCGAGAGAAATGGAATCCCGCATTTGTTTGCCCGTTCTTTGAATGTGAGGGTAGTTATGCACTTTGTCACGTTGCCAGCCAATCTCCAAGGACGATATGTTGTATGACTTCAAGTCTCTCGAGTGCGGCCCTCAGGCTGAGCTGGGGCTCGAGTAGAATGCCATCCTTGCACCCAGAGGTTCCCAGCAATTCTAGGGCAAGCAGCTTGACCAGGTTCGGCGGCAGTAGTCAATATCAGGGGTATCATGAGCGAGGCAATATAACATGCACGCTGAATTGAGTATCATCTAGCCATAAATAGTGCCCAGCTCATGATGCTGCGATGCTGGTCATGACCTAAGTAATAGACGTGACGTGACAGACCCATGTAAATTCCATTCAAATATACTCCGTACGTCCGATTCATATAAAGATAGTGTGTAAGGTAGGTACCTACGTACCTAGGTATGGAGTTTAGTAGGATTCTATTTGCAGTGTTTCGAGATCCAGGCGTCAACACACGAATCACCCACCATGGAACTTCGACCATAGAGCTTCAGACGTAGACTCCATTTTTTCGTTAGCAACAGAATAAAACAACACAAGACCCGTGGTATAGGCTTCACCAAAATTTGCATTCATCTCCCACTCATACTTGTCCACGCCATCGTGCATCAGCACCATCCACCGATAAGATAGCCTGGCCGCGTCTCCCGGTCAACGCGTTTCCCGATAAACAAATCCACATATGCATCCACCTGCGCAACGGCCGGACCGTCCTGTCTATTCGTGACTTGTCAACGACCTGTTATCCCGGGGTTTAACTTCTCTTCTTCTGCAATGGCATAGTCCTAGCCTGCATCTTAGTTTGCTTCTCTTTTCACCGTCGGTGAGAGTTTCGTTGTTTTTTTAATTGTTCTTATGTTCTTTGGTATTCTTTCAACCAACGCTCTACCGCTCGTCCTTCATCGGTGCTGAGGGTGAGCGCCGCTCAGCTATCAATTGAAGCTGAACTGTACAGACGACAATGGACCCCAGTGAGGTCAATAGCATGGAGCCAGGTCGACGGCCACGACCCAAATCCTCGATACTGGAATCTTTCATGCACCGCCGCCAGTTCTCGAACCAGGATCGCTCCCCTCAGAGTCCCTTTGACGACAGCACGACTCCGATACAATCCAGAATCATGACTTTTGAGAACTTCTCAAACCCCGGTGCTCTGTCTGAGCTGCAGCATAACCAGCAGGAGCCTGCTCCTCGCTTCCCGAGACGAGACGATCGAGAAGACCGCGGCCGATCCCGATCACCGGTCAAGAATAATTTTGGCAACTTTACCGTTATAACTGCCACTGGCAAAGACACCAAAGAAACCAAGTCTCGTGAGGTCTCGCCGACCAAACCTCACCAGACCAAGTCTGGTACCAACTTGGCTGGCCTATTGAAGCCTAAAACCCTGAGAACCCTAGGCAGACTCAGGTCTGACGAGAGCGTGAATTCCTCCAAAGACAAGGAAAACAGGACGCCGGACGCGTCAGTGAATACATTCGCACCCACACCCATCTATGCCCAGTTCACATCCAACCCGGTGAGCCAAGAGCCACAAAGTGGACGTGCGAGTATGGACGGAGGAAGAACACCAAGCAGCCAGGACCTCTACATGAGCAATCGACCCGCTGTCAGGGAGAGACCGAAATCATTCCATCCCATGCACATCAAGATGGATTCACCGCCGTCGCCGACAAAGCCCCGCTTCCAGAACGAGTCTCGAAAGGGCTCCAAGGACTCGACCGAGGCTAAGAGTAAGACCAGCCGCGGCAAGGTCCTGAGCGTCTTCGCCACGTTCAACCAAGGCCGATCTAAGTCAACATCGACCGCGGCCGAGCCGACAGAGGCAGTGCTTGATCATAAAGATATCGACAAGCACCTCGAGGCCATGTTGGATCGACGAAATATCCCAGAGAACCAGAGGTACAAGATGAGAAACTTGAGCGACACTATCAAGATGGAGTTTATCCGCCAGGATTGGGCTGAGACACAGGCTACTCGATCAGAGCGGCCTCGCTCTACAGACAGTGCCCAAAGCGGGTCGGCCATCGATTCGGGCACATACACGGAAGAGAAGCCGAAGCGATCGCGAGGAAAGAGCTTTACGCTGTCTCGAGGGAGAAAAGAGACCAAGGAGCCGAGCTCACCGATCAAAAAGTCCAAGGGAGATGGGACGCTCGGCCGTCATTTCAGGAGCAAATCGACTGATAGCCTAGTTAGCGAAGGTCCTCCTGGGTCCAGCGGATCAGCCTCCAACTCGGGCATCCTCTCCAAGATGAAGCTTCAGCAAGGACCAGGTGAATATGTGGCGTACCTGAGAAAGGTTCAAAAGCCCGAACTTGTCGAGGTTGGCAAGGTCCACAAGCTTCGGTTGCTGCTGCGGAACGAGACCGTGGCATGGATTGAGGATTTTATCCAGCAGGGCGGCATGAAGGAGATTGTTGGTCTCCTCAACCGGATCATGGACGTCGAGTGGAGGTGAGTAAATGTACGAGGTTGCCGAGAACTAAGCTGACATCGTATAGGGAGGAACATGAAGATGCGCTCCTACACGAGAACCTCCTCTGCCTCAAGGCATTGTTGACGACAGCTCGCGCCATGCAGTATCTCGACACCATCCAGGGCGACCTGTTTCCTAAGCTCCTCCACATGCTGTTTGACCCCGAGAAGAAGGGCCCCAGCGAGTTCACCACCCGCAACATCATTACGTCGGCCTTATTCACTTACATCGAGTCGGCAGCCCCGACCGAGCGGTTGACGAGAGTCAGGAGCGTTCTCTCCCATTTGCGAGACCCCGAGCCAAAGGAAGATGAGCGTCCGTTGCCATTCGTTATGGAGATGAGACAAGAGAGGCCGTACCGCGTGTGGTGCAAGGAGGTTGTCAGTGTGACGAAGGAAGTCTTCTGGATCTTCCTCCACAATGTCAACGTGGTATCCCTTCCCTCGGAACGCCCCTCAACGGCAGACTCTGGCCCTGGCCCATACAGCTACATGCTTCGGCACTTTCCTCAAGAACGCCCTCCTGTCCCGGCAGCGCCGTACGTGGGTGGAGTTGAATGGGATGCGACCAACTACCTGGCTTCCCATCTCGACCTCATGAATGCGATTCTAGCGTGCACACCCAGCATGGAGGAACGCAACGCTCTTCGGGGACAATTTCGTATTTCAGGATGGGAACGCTGTCTCGGCGGTAGTCTACGCCTCTGCAAGGAGAAATTCTACGGAAGCGTACACGATGGCCTTCGCACATGGGTTGGGGCGGCAGTCGAGGACGACTGGGACGTTAAGGACGTGCGATATGGACCGCCGCCAGATCTTCGTGCTTCGCCAAAGAAGGCTGGAGGTGGCCAGAAGAAAAAGGTCGAGCCGGCGCCAAAGATTGAGATGCCCAAGCTCGACTTTGGTTTGGACAAGCCGCCGACATCAAAGAAGGACGAGTGGCTGTGATGAGCTGGCACACTGTGATTTGCCGGGAATGTTTTCTCTCCTTTCTGTGTGTATTTGCTTGTTGGTTTGGGAGCTAGGCTTTATTGTTGGTAGTCATGGTTGCGGTTCTGCTTTGATGATGGTATGTTAATGAACTGATGACACAGAGCTGTATTGAGCTTGTGATGTCGAGCCATTCACTCTTCAAGTCGTTCACGGTACAGGCTGTTTGTAGGCCGAGCGTAGTCTTGCGATTTCGTATGAGACGTCCAGGGTCAGTCAGTTACAGTGAGTGCTGTGTGAAAGACCTTTGAGGCACTCCTCAAACTTCTGTCAGTGAGGCTTGTAGCCATACTGAGCAGTTAAAGTGCTGATCACAGATTACTCCGATGCAGTTTAAAGGCCTCATGAACCGTCATCCCCTTGAGAACATCCTCCTTGACCTTATCATCGGCCGACGTCAGCTTGGGCAGTAATTCGAGCACGGCAGAGACCTTGTCCTGAGGGATTACGACCACCCCGTTGATTGGATCGCTAAATGCCAGGTCGCCTGGAGAGACGAGGGTTCCGTCAATGTCGAGAGGTACCTGAGTCGCCCAGGGCACGCTCCCACCGCCGGCTCCGACAGTGGATAATCCACGAGCCCAAATCTGCAAGTCTCAGAGCTTGACCGGGAAGATAGTTTATGGTACTCACCGGCAGGGAAGTACTCTTGAGTTCCTCGAGATCCCTGGCCCGCCCGGCCACGATGATGCCCTTGGCTTGGCACACCTTCATGCGAACTGCCATGATGCCCCCGCAGACAGCATTCTTTTGACCATCCGATTGTTTGAGGACCACAATTGTTCCTGGTTCAGTCAGATCTGCCCAGTGAACTCCGTTAGGGATGTTTTTTGGTGGCTTGGGGAGGCCCTGTTCCTTGGGAGCGAACAATACTGTCGAGACCGGCGCGACAGTAACCGAAGTCGGATTACCCTCCGGGTGGCTGTAGAGCTTGAGGTCGGCAACAAAGCCGGCACCAGGGACTTTTAGTTTGAGAAGTGCATCTGAGATATCGCAAGCGGAATACTGCTGAAGCTTGGCTATGTCCTCAGCCTGGGAACCCATGGTGATTGCGTCAGAAGGGAACAGCAGTATGTAGGCAGGTCAGGCGAAACGTGGACAAATCGGCGAACAATGACCATCAAGACGTTGTGGTTGCCAAGAGCTGATGAAAGTATCTATAGCGTTGTAAGTCTGTGGCCAGTATCTGGAGTTTGCCGATAATCGCTGGAGGATCAAGGTTGCGGTGGAGCAAGGAGCTCCGTGCCTCCGGAGCCTCCATCAACCCGGATATCCAATTAGATTTGATACCAGCACATGTCTGGATGCGTGACCTGGTCAGGATGGTGGGGAGGGTATGTAGCGAGGGACTGGCAGAGGCCAATCATGGTGACGTGGGATTCCGCATATGAAGTTTGACGAGGAGCTAAGTTACTTTGTGGTTGAGTGCATAACGTATTGCACAGAGCTGCGGATTACCCTGGCAAGTGGTTACAAAAAGCCCTGCATACTTGGCGAGATTCGAGGAGCTTTACTAAAACAAAGTAGACACCTTAGGACGATTATCACACCAATGGTGCTTTGATTTTTATGTTAACCCTCCTTGTGAGCAGTGTTTTTTTGTCACCACCTGCTGTACAAGAGCTTTGGCGGAGCAGCGTCGTAGCCAGATGACGTCCCTTGTTGGCTCTTTTCTCTTGATCCTCTCGCGAGATATTCGAGCGGGGGGACGTGGACGCGACGGAACGCACTGACGTTGGCTATCAATTCCAGGAGTCAATCGGTGACGACGAGGCTCAACCGGTGAGAAAGTGACGTGTCTTGACCTAGCAAGGGATGTGGTGGTGGTGACGAGAAGGAGAAAGTATCTTGGGTCAACGGCCGAGTCCCTTGCACTGCCGAGTCATGATCAGGTATTGTTACCAGGTTGTTGGTGTTTCAGGGAAGATTGAAAATCAACCCCGCCTTGTAAGCGGTTGAATCTGAATGGTGAACGAGGTAGGTGCATCTGCAGGGCTCAATGGAAGGAGGGGTTCGAGAGACGACTGAGGTGGTTCCGAGGAAGCTGCAAATACATTATCCTGCTCTTCCTAGAGATTCCGAGTTTCGTCATCATACTGATCAATTCTTATCCTACTATAATTTCGGCGCTGTCACGCAAGTGTATGCTCTTGGACGGTACCTAGGGAACATATCAAGTGGTGTGCAAAGAAGCAAGGGACGTCGTATATCAGAGGAGTTGACATAAATATTAGCGTGGTGTTAGTCAAAGGTCCCGGATAATATCCATGGATGTGCTCTTGTGCAGTGTTTTGCAACCACCTGTGTGGCTCCAACCCCAGATGCATGGAACACTCATGGCTCAACTTATTAACGCACTGGAACCTGACCCGAATATCATGGTACGTATAATAGCGCGCTTGTGCTGCTAGCATCAGCTGTTGCTTACTGCTTCCAGTCATTTAAGTTAGACCCTTCTAATCCTGCGGAGCGGGGCCCGTGGGCTAGGATCCATTGTTGGAGCAGTGTTGGCTTGGATGTTGAACCGCCATCTGGTATGGACGAGAGGAATGTATGTTGATCAATTCCCTCTGCTTGACACTCTAGGCACGATGAACCACAGGATCCCGGACTCAGGTCCTCTCGGTTCGAGGTCGGCCGCTTCTTGGCGTTGGCTCGTTGGATGAAGAGGTTCCTGAGCGACTTTTCAACCATGGTATGGGTTCTTCAAGACGATCATATCCCGGTTGTCTCGGTCTCGGGATAACCGCGAGGCCAGGTCCAACTGCTGGAGTCAATGCAGCTAGATGATGCATACCATCGCAACTAGAGTTGGCGTGAGAATAAAAGACGGCTGCCCCCCTTCCGAGGCATCGTGATCCGTAGGTTGGCCGCTTGATCATGTCGAATTTGGCGAGGAGCCACGCGCCTCCGCATCAAGCATCACCGGCCGTATCGTTAGGTTGCGCTGAAGGCGAGTTGGCGGATGCCGGTTCTGGAGCCCTAGCTTTCGCTAAGCTGCCAAGACTGTTGGGTGAGAATCCTGAGGTTGGCGGGTCACACCTCGGATGCCTTTCCACGAAGCTTCAAGAACTGTTTGAATGCGAGGTGATGATGGAGTTGAGCTGAGCTCATATAAGCACTTCTGTCGCGTTGTTGGCGCCGCCTTCGGGTCGGAAACCGCAGATGACCAACTAGAGCTGCCGGATCTTGCTTGATAGCCTGTGATAGGTAAAAAGTATGGGGAGAGGAGGGGAGGGGCTTTTTGGGTCCCTGCGAGGGGCATTCATCCTGCGAGAGGATCCTCGGAGTTGAGTCTCGTTCAGGGTTGCAACGAGTTGAGCTAAGCTTCAGGGGTTACGACAAGTGTAGCGAGTCAGGGATACATACTTAAGGGTGATTGTATGTACTGTGCCTTAGATATGTTGTATCAGGCTTTAAGAGTGTTGGTGGCTGTGCCGGTTGAAGTTGATGTAGAATCTCCTGGTGGTCCTGACTCCTATCCAGTTGCTTCTTTTGGCAGCGGAATGTCGTTAGCCGTGATGCTTTGCTGTCGTATGTACATACCTAGGACCTCTGCCGGCTCTGCAGGTACCTAGCTGTCGAAAAGCACGTGGTGGACTGTTTCAAGAGGACCCAGGACGCAGGATGATTGTATTCATTGGTCCATCATGGTCCCGGAAAAGTGACAGAGCTGGACCGTGACCGTGGACCATGGGCCATGGATGGATGGATGGACCTCAGATCAGCAGCGCGGCTCGGCCCAAAAATCGATCCGCAGCGCCCAACTTTGCATCTCCAACCTTACTCCATCCACTGACACAGATTCCTTCACTCATCCCTCCCACCACATCAGCCCGCTTTAGCCCAGCTTGTCCAGCCCGTGCTTATTACCTAGGCTTGCTTCAGCTCTGTTCCTAACAATCTACAGTCTGCGTACTCCGTACCGTTCGTTCTATCCGCTGCAACATCACACCATCGTGCGTCTCGTCCGCTGCCACGCCGACCCAACGCCCACAAATCGACAAATCGCCCGCCAACTCGATCAAATCGCCGCCTCCCCCACCTGGTTACGGCATCGCTTCCAGCCACCAACCACCCGCTCTCTGATTCCGTCGCCTCCTCTCTGGTGCTACGTCTGGTCCCTCTGCCTTGGTCCTGGTCTTCTGGTCCTGGTCTTCTGGTCCTGACCATTAGTCCTGGCTATCGGTCCTCGCCATCCAACCATCATTCATCACCCTCCCGCTTGGAACTTTGGTGTCTACCCAACTCGCAACAGTCTCCAAACGACCCACCCCCCACCACAGCACCACCAGGCCCAAGGCCAGAGGCCAACCCGGCCACAGAGCCACTCGCTCCAAGATCTCGGAGCTACTAAAGCTGCCTGCACGTCCTTGACCTGCCGGGACGGAGCCTGGAGCCATTCGTCCACGAGCTAGGGTCGCTTGAACCCTGTCCACGACAATGTCGATAAAGTAAGCCTCTTTCGCGAGCCTCTTCTCTCTCCCCTTGAGCCTTTCCTCTTCCCGTCTCGTCTACCTCGGCCCTTGGTTTTTCTGTCAAGTCTCTGCCCAGCCTCCGAGGCCCATCCTTGCCCGTGGCTCCCTTATCCCTCTCCGCTCCGTCCCAACACCAACCCCCGTCTCCCTCCCGCTCCCGCTCCCTCCTCCCGTCATCTCTCCGTCACCTCCGTTCTATCCCCTCCGTCCACGGCGTCCACGGCACAGTCCGCCCGTCGACTGCCCCGCCTTCCCCGGCCCATGGAGTCATGGACCCCGCCCTACAATGGATAATCCTCACGACTATCTGATTACGAGCCGTCCTCCTTCGCGGCCCGTCGACCCTGACAATGCCGATAGCTGGGTTATGCTTAATCAGGGTGGCTTCGTCAAACTTGGCAATGAACGCATCTTGATGAAGCTCGACTCAAGAATCTCATGCGACCTGTCTGTGCCCCAGGAGCTGAGATCACGATGCACCTCGTTTCAACGGAAAAGCGATAGGGGCACCCTTTTCCTGACCAACAAGAGAGTGAGTTTCAAGCACCCGAGTGTTCTGTCTCCTGAAACCCTTACTGACGCCTTCAGATCGTATACCTTCCCTCCAAACCTACTCAAGAGCCAAAATTCGAATCTTTTAGTGCTCCAATCTTAAAGTTTCAAGACTCTAGCACATCATCCTCCATGTGGTGGGGATGGGTCTGGAAGTCGGATTGCATCCCAGTATCTGGAGGTGGCATTCCTCCAGATATTCCCCGACTTGAGGTCAAGTTCACCTTCTCGGATGGCGGCATGATGGATTTCAATGAAGCCTACATGCGATTGAGAGAGCGTCTATTCCAGTATCAAGAGATGCGCCGCGAGATGGGCCCCGGCGCCGATGTTCCTGATGAACCTCTGCCAGCCTACGAGGCCCAAGCCAGTCAATCAGCCCCCACATCCACATCGCTTTTGGATACGCGGCCAGATCGATCTGACAGCGCCGCCAGTCGAAGGGCGCCGGAGGAGCCACCGCCAGGTTATGATGAGGCGCAAGCGCAGCAGTTGAATATCCGACTGGAGGATCACATTCGAGGCGAGGTTGACAGGGGAGTATACGAACGCGATGATTAACGGCTGCATTCCGACCACATTGAGGGCTGTGGTCATGTTACAGATACCAAGATTTGAGCACTGCACTCATTCCATGGACTGTCTTTTGCTGTACTGTCAGACTCGGGTCTGTCTTGGTGTATTGTGACGACAATCTTGAAGACCTGAGCAGTTAGACTTGTTGAAGACTTGGCCATTTTTATCTTATTATGATGCTACCAGAGATTAGAGTCAAATCCTTAGATACCAAGCAAATCTCATTCCAGAAAATGTCTTGAAGCGTTTGCTAATGAACTGTTCATCTAATGCGGCTGAATGGAAGTCTGGATACATCCGTGCTTGCTGACAAAGGCGCTCGGATTGCTAGATCACGTGCGGCATCGGGTAGGACCAATCAAAATGTCTCAATTCCGCATCAGTTTTCATTTCGTGCCTTTGGCCGAGAGCTTCCGACTTCTTACGATCAGGAACGACGAACGACACCTCAATCGAAACCACCACTCGCCATTGTGAATTCTTCCACCTGTCGCAATGGGTATCTGGGACGCCTTCACTGATATTGTCGAGGCTGTGACGCCATGGAGCGTCGTTGAGGCCGAGGCCCCTGCCGAGGAGCCCAAGGTACGGTTTTTTCTGGCAAGGCATTTTCTCTCACCGGATCGCGGATCGCGGATCAATTGCGACACCTCCTGGATGAGAGCGCAATCAATGCCTCGTGCACTGTTGATCGGAGCTGACAAGCAGTAGGAGGAGCAGCCCGAGACCGAGACCGAGACTAAGGAGGAGCCCGCTGAGGAAGAGGCCAAGAAGGAAGATCCCGAGGCTGAGGCCGAGGAGGAAGGCGAGGAGGAGGAAGAGGAAGAGGAGGAAGATGAAGAAGAGCTCGTCGATCCTAAGGATACCCTCGAGGAAGGTCCGTCATCCCTACAACTACAATACCGACGTCGGATCTCGACCGCCGCGAGCGATTTAGTCATCGCTCCGAGTCTGGACTCGACGATTACCTTTCCTTCCAATACATGCTGACGTATCAACAGAGTGCCGGAACTCTCCCCAGTGCGCTCCCGCCAAGCACCACTTTGACGAGTGTGTCGAGCGCGTCCAGCAGCAGGAGGAGAAGGAGGGTGGTGCTAAGGAGGACTGCGTTGAGGAGTGTATGTTCGCCCTCTGCATCATGGATCACCGCGATCCTGGCTATCCACCTCCGTTGTACCAATTGCTAACATCTGCAGTCTTCCACCTGGCTCACTGCGCGACCGCCTGCGCTGCCCCCAAGCTTTGGTCTAAGCTCAAGTAAATCCTCGATAACCTGGATCATCCGATGCGAGCGATTCGTACCGCCGAGATGACCATACGTATGTCGAAAAGACGCCTAATGCCGGGACAAGGCAAAGGTTACTCTCCCCGAGGGCTGTTTCCTTGTACGATTGCTCGTCTGTTGGATGCCAATTCTTCCACAGTTCTGTCTGACAGCGGCCCTCTCTGTATCATACGCTGCAACGCCTGAATAGATTTCTTCCACACTATCTTGGGTATTGCTTCCGACTTGATGTCGTTGGCTTGAATTGCCGCTTGTTTGACTCATGACACTGCCATTGCTGGGCATTGAGATTGTATCCAACAACCAGTATCGTCGGATCCCTTTTCTCTGCTTTTCCCCCCCGCATTTCTCCGCATGCATTATCTGCTCAATAACCGTTTTCCCTGTGAAAATCCTCCTTTAGTCTGACCTATAGTCAATGTCTTGAGAGTGCTCGCCAAGTCATCTCATGAGCCAAAATGCCAATTGGCTGGTGAAGGCTCACAAGCGTCGGGTCAGTGTGACAGCCGAGGACAACAATATCCCGACGTCATACCTCGGAATCCGGCATGAAGCTGGTGATACAGCCGAAACTGCACTGCGTTGGACGACGTGAACTGGTGGATGTGAGCAGGTAGATGCGTGAGCAACTCAGGTGGCGAAGGAATACTAAAAAGGACTTTGAATGTCACATAGTAAGCATCCCAGGTCTTGAATCTGTTGAATAGTCACCTGATTCTCCTGCATACAGCTGATTACCAGCTCGTCCGTTCCGGACAGAATCAATACAGACATCAGCTTCAGACGCTCAGTAGAGTCCAGTCCACAAGCTCCAGATTTAGGATTCGCGAGATCTCCACAGAATTCCGGATCAAGAGCCGTCAATGCCGGAAACACTGGTCGTACAGATGGTTGAGGATATCACGTAGCCCATTGCGAATCTTGTTGGCCATATTTCACGAATCATGCGTCCTTGTCGCAGTCTTGCAGGATCTTCTCGAGATCCATGGTTTGTTGCTGTGCCCTGACTAGAGCTAGGCCCGGCCCCATCGCGGAGACGGAGCCAGATCGAGGCTCTCGGGTTCACTAGTGTATGGAAGAAACTCAGCTGCGGCACGGGCAACATCGATAGTCTGGCCATCTTGTGATATTATTGAGACGTCGCCAACCGAGGCACCTAAATCAGGCAATGTAGCCGGTGTGATGAAACCCTGAACCCCCGCTACGAAAAAGGTGCATCGAGGAGCAAGATAGAGGCACAGAAGGTGCATGGCCTTTTGTTAGAGAGACCAGAAAGGGAGATATGGCTGGGTATCATGGACTTGATTGGCGGGAGCTACGGGTGCTGTGACTGGGGATCTTCCTCTCTGGTCTGCAGTGACCTATCGGAGCGTCCAAGCGCGGGCCGCTACCGTTGCAGTCTGCTGTAGACTTCAGGGAGGTGGGTGTTCGTGAAGGTGCAGGTGCCCAGGTCGAGACTTCCTTTTACGATTGATGGCATTTAAGCGGTCTTGCCTCCCGGGATGTCGTAGAGGGCTGTTAAGGGAATCTTCCCCTCTTCTGAAGGAGATTCAACTCCCCGTCTCTTCTATCATCTCTCACCACTCGGATGTTGTTTACTGAACTCTGTGGTGTTTGGAGAGTCTGTACCCTAGCGCCGCCAAGCTGAAACACTCCCGCGACCACACAACACGCGACCGATCATTGAAACGAGTCGATCCCGGCCGAGAGCCAACACTGCACAAATCCGGTGCTGTCTCCGTGGGCGACGAGGATCCCAGCGGCGACTCAGGCAATAAGTTCCTGGGTGGGACCAACGGCTTCGGCACAGACCCGAAGACTCGACCAAACGAGACGGCATCCATGAGGCGATTGTGAGGTGAGGTGATAACTGGCCTTCAGAAATTTGCGGCGTATCCAGGAGCGAATATCCTCCGTTGAAGTGCAGCGGCTCCAGTCTCCTGCTTGAGTGGAATTTCCTTTTGATTGTAGTGGCTGTGACCGATCAGACTGTTGCTGCTCAACTTGGTCGCAAGTCATTCTCATTTCCCTTGGTCTTCTGCGACCGCCGCCGCCACAGTACAAGTCCGCCGACACTGCTCACACCTGCTCCTTGTCACTGCCGACTCCTTTCTCGAATTTTCACTCTTGTACTCAAACCTTACAGTACCGTTCCGAGCCGTGCGAGTGTCCCTGGAACATAACCTATCGCCTTGCCTCGCAAACCGATCAACAGCAGCACCACTCACAATCACTCACAGCCGTTGGCTTTCCTCCTCGACGTCCACTCTTTTCCCCACAATCGACGCATGCCCGGCCAGGAAGAGAAACAGGAGCATCCACGGCGGTCCTCTGGCATCATGAACAACGACAACGTTGGTGGTCGCTTCTGGCGAAAGCAGAAACTAGGATCGCGCGACTTCACCCTTCAGGAACGCGGAGAAATAGGTGACGGCGAGGGAGACGCTAGCATCCACCAAGGCGCCTCGACCGAGTATCGCACGTACAAGCGTCGCTGGTTCGGGTTGGCTCAACTGACGCTCATGAACATTGTTGTGTCGTGGGATGTAAGTCGTGACCCCCCTGACCATGACAATCAGACGCTGACAGTAGTAGTGGATGACCTTTGCGCCTGTCGCATCTGACGCTGCTACCTATTATGATGTCCGCGAATCAACCATCAATTGGATCAGCACCGCATTCTTCCTCTCTTTTGTGGCAGTCTTTCCCATCAGTATTGCCATCCTTCACCGTGGACCCAAGCTGGCCTTCATGACGGCGGCCGTCTTGATTCTCATCGGCAACTGGGTTCGCTATGCTGGCTCTACCAAGTCCAGTGGGGGTAACGTTGCTCATGCTATGGCCGGCGAGATCATCATTGGCTTTGCGCAGCCTTTCATTCTTGCTGCCCCGACTCGCTATTCGGATCTGTGGTTCACGAACCGTGGGCGTGTAGCGGCAACAGCTCTGACAAGCTTGGCTAACCCATTTGGTGCAGCCCTGGCCCAGCTCATCACGCCCTTGATGGTGAGCAAGCCGGGTGATATTTCTAAGATGGTCCTCTACATCTCCATCATTGTAAGTGGCTGCTTCTTCGTCTTTGGCCCAACTAACATCGCCAGTCGACCGTCTGCGCCGTCCCTGCGTTCTTCGTCCCGGCCAAACCTCCTACGCCAGTTGGTCCCGCTGCTGAGACGCCGAAGCTAAAACTTCGCGAGTCCCTCGGCGTCATCTCTGGCTCTCTGGAGCTCTGGTTGATCCTCATTCCGTTTGCCATCTATGTCGGCTTCTTCAACTCACTCTCCACTCTCCTCAACCAGATACTCTCTCCTTATGGGTTTTCCAACGACCAAGCTGGCATCGGTGGTGCCGTTCTGATTGTCGTTGGCCTCGTCACCGCTGCCATCTCTTCGCCCATTCTAGACCGCACAAAGAGTTTCCTCCTCGCCCTCAAGCTTCTCATCCCTGTCATTGGTCTCTGCTACCTGATCTTTATCTGGATGCCCGAAACTCGATCCATCCCGGGACCTTACGTTGTCCTCGCCCTCCTTGGCGCCTCGTCCTTCTCGCTTGTTCCCATCGCACTCGAGTATCTGATTGAGTTGAGCCACCCGCTTAGCCCCGAGGTCACTTCGACTATTGCTTGGGCTGGTGGCCAGCTCTTTGGCGCCATCTTTACCATCATCAGCGACGCACTCAGAGGGGGGCCAGACGCCAACCCTCCGAAGCACATGAAGAAGGCCTTGATCTTTCAGGCGGCCATTGCTCTCGCCGTGGTGCCACTGCCATTGTCTTTAGGTCTCTTCGGTCGACATGACAAGACCACACTTCGACGTATCCGTTCTGATGAGGAGAATCGCCCACGGACTGTTGTAACGACGAACCCCTGAGTGACGGGCCACAAATCAGTGCAATGGCGGGAAAGTGCGCAAATGACCAAGGCCATCTCTGGGTTTGCCAGTATTAATGTTCTTTGTATACCAATCATGTATGTCTGTCGTTGTCGCAATATACCCTTTCGCTTTTGATTCAATGCCGTTTACCTCCGTGTCCTTTCTATGTCTTTTTGACCTCCAAGATACCCTCCCATTCGTTTCGCAGCTCTTCCATCCTTTTCCAGCACTGAGCGCCCAACTCCTCAAACTCGACGATATCCTCCTTGGTCACGTCCGCTGCCCCCCTCTTGCGACCAACCGTCTTCTTGAAAACGCCTGGAGCCGTGTCCGCCTCAAAAGTTGCCGCATCCTCCACCTTGCCCTCCCAACCCCAGCCTTCGACTTCTGTCTGCTTGACCTCGACTTCGAGGTGCCGGTTCGAACTGCTGCCCCACTTGATGCGCTCGGCGGCTAGCTCGTCAAGGGCCGACTGCTCCTGCAGGGCGATCCAGGCGGGCGATTTGGAGCCGCTATAGCTATCGACAGTATGCCACGGGGAGCCTAGCCAGCGACTTATCACCAGAGCGAGCTC
Organism: Fusarium cyanostomum; assembly: GCA_014824385.1. Lineage (NCBI taxonomy): Eukaryota > Fungi > Ascomycota > Sordariomycetes > Hypocreales > Nectriaceae > Fusarium > Fusarium cyanostomum. The sequence continues at coordinate 228,011 of JABCKW010000073.1, read as the reverse complement.
ATACGCCCACATGAGGAACCAAGGAACGGGAAATAGGGTACTAGCGACGATGCCTGGGTGAGTAAGGTACATGCAGGGCCGAACGGGTTTGTCACGGGCCTCGGCCGGATCGTTGGGTGTGAAGAAGCGGTTGGAGTAGGGCAGAGCGGAGGGAAGGGTCGCGGTAAGGGAGAGGATATCGGTGAGGCGCTTGGCGGACTCATACGGCCCATCGCCACGAAAGCACTGAAAATCGGACATGTCAAAGATATTGCGGACAGCTTCGAGACTGCTGGACCAGACAATTCGGCCGGGGGCTTCGGAATTGGATCGGCGGCTGAGAAGGGGGAGCAATTGGTGGGCGAGGATATAATGGCCAAAGACGCAGGCAGTAAATACTTCGCCAAGCAGAGGTTTCTCGGGCTGCGTGCGTTAGCCAGTGCGCTCGGGGCAGGGTGTTCCGACATACGTAGTTGTACTCGGACCGCTCGTTCAGAATGCATGTGGGCAGCGCCATCTTGAATGTCGGCCAAGTCACAGACTGCACCAAGCCTTGAGTCAGTATGACCCAGACGGCCTTGGGGTAATTGACTCCCGACCATCCACCGTATGCCGCATTGAAGATCACTGTATCCAATCTCGGAATGCGTATATTTCGAAGATATTCTCCCTCCAGGCCCACGGGATTGCTCACGGGCCGGCGCACCAAGTCTTCAGCAAAGGCATACACCTCGCGCAGGTTCGACAAGTCAAGTTGCAAGCTCAAGACATGGACCCGCGCAACGGCATCCTCCCAACGGTAGGTATCTCCGACTCGAGACCGTAGCGCAGTCGATGTCCGGGCGGCGTGCTGGGCGTAGTTGCGCAGGCACCGGATCGTCTGCAGGGACTTTGACTTGGAACGTGTGGTGGGGATAAGGATAAGGTGGGATCGTAGAGAGCGCGTAGAGAGAAACTCGTCGATGAGACGTTCGCCGATGCTGAGACCGATGCCGCTGAAATCATTGTAAGAGCTATTATGCGTAGAGCTTGGTTTACCTACCTGTTAGCACCCGTGATCAGAACAAAGAGCTGGTCATGTGCCGAGACAACATCCCACGGTGCCTTTGCAGGAGTCAATTGAGACCCCATTTGGCTAGTTCTCTGCTCAGTTGGTAGACTGGACGTTACCAGAAGGGCAACTTGAGCTTCGCAAGCTTCCAAGCGTGTTTGCGGAGAGTCGAAGGCGGTGTGTGACGATGAGATATCTCGCTATGGTCTTTAAAGCGGACGGGCGCTTTGTCGCGCACGTGATGATGCCTTAATTTCCACCCCTCTGCATCACGAACACGAATAAGAGACACTTTTACCACAAACCACCTACCTACGTATGACGACAATCCATGGCCGCAACCAAGACAACTGATCATTATTCTTATTTATTACAAAGCTTACAGTTTCTGAATATGGGCTTTGAGTTACGGATATGCATACTTCCCTACAATGCTCCGTATTTCGCCATGGTCCCAATAAGCATGCTTCTTATCCCAACATTACTCCCGAGACTTGCTGGTGCCCTCCTGCACAGCAGCGAGGATGAGGTCCTTGGCCAGCTCAACCCCCTCCTTAGTTCCGATAATTTCAATAGCCTCATCCTTGGCCTGGTCCCGAGGCACCTGGATCTTGCAGTTGCTCTGTTTGCGGATCGAGTTGACCTTGGAGCCGTTGGGGCCAATCACATGTCGGTAAGTTCGGGGGTCAGGGAGAACCAGGTAGCCCGTAGCATCGCTCTTCTTGGCCTGATCGAGAGCCTTGGCAATGGCCTCCTTGGCCTTCTCCACGTTCTCAGGTGCACCGCGCAGGACCCAAGGGAAGTCACCGTCGTCACCAGAGTCGACCTGGACAACCTTCCACGAGTGGGCATCGGTTGTCGCATCATCGTCATCGGTAATCAGAGGCAGAGCACCAACATTTGAGCGGGTAGACGAGTCAGGTTTGGGAGGAAGAGGCTGGCCGGCATGGTCGACAGTGACCTGGTGGTTGTTGCGGAGCTGGCGGAAGAACTGGCCGCCATTGGAGATGGAGTGGTGAAGGTTGCGAGGAACCTGGATGGTCTCGCCCTGTTGCTGCTTGACAAGAGACAGAATGTGCTCCTTGGCCTTGGCCACGTTTTCAGGTCGACCAGCCACCTTGACACCAGTCTTGCCGTCGCCTTGACGAGGGACGTCAATAGAGACGGTAAACTTGGACTCGAGCTGACGCTTGGCATCACCACCACGACCAATCAGGGAGCGGTGGTTCTCAATAGGAACATCCACAACCTCAGTCACCTGGCTCTCACGCTCACCAACAATCTCCTGAATACGCTCAACAATCTTTTCCACAACATCAGTGCGGCCCTCAATCTTGATGGTGTTTCCGTCAGCCTCTTGCTTGGGGAACTGGATGGTACGGGCGAGCTCCCGTCGATCGTCAGAACCACCAGCCTTGACGACAATGTCGCGGAGGTTAGAGCCTATATACAGTCAGTGAGTGGACATTTAGATGTGGGAACAAAACTTACCGCCAGCCCCAATAAGAGCCTTGTGGTACTTCTTATCAACCTCGATGGTTTGAACAACAGTGTCGTCAAAAACAGCTCGCTTCTCCTGGAGAATCTTCTTGGCCTTGGCAACCTGCGCAGCAGTACCCTTGATCTGGATCTCCACGATAGGGGTATCCCGGTCTGCGGGTACGTCAACCCTGGCTCCGGTGGCCTGGCGGAGTTCATCGAGGGCAGCACCACCCTGGCCAATGAGAGATCCGACTTGCTTCTGCTGGACGGCCACAGTAGCGGTGGCAGAGTGTTCCTCAAGGTACTTATGGAGAGAAAAGATTTCGTCCCGGGCTTCATCCGCACCCTTCTTGGGACCTCGGATGATGACCTCGTCAGCAGGCTGCTGTCGGCGAGGCTTGCCAGCTTCACTGGCTGCATCGGCGTTGGACTGATCATCGGCAGGCTTAGCAGATCGAGGGAAGAAGATGTGAACCTTGTAACGGGTCTGCAGGCGGTTGATCTGACTTCCCTGGGCCCCAATTAGCTCTCTATGGTACTTGGGGTCGATTTTGAGGGTGTGAGTCGTCTCGTCAGCCAGACTACGGGCAAGGCTCTGAATGTGCGAACGAGCAACCTCGGCCTTTGCCTTGGGACCCTTGAGCTCAACCTTGCCGTCCTGGACCTGGATCTCGACGTCAAAGCGGTCTCGGAGCTCCCGGATATTGCTGCCACCCTTTCCGATGAGGTGACTGGCAAACTTCTGGGGGAAATCAAAAGTCAAGGTGAATCCGCGCTCCTTCTCGTCCTCTTTCTCCTGCTCAATAAAGGCATTGGCCTTGGCAGCAAGGGACTCAACGGCTGAGGTGGGACCTCGGAGAGTGACAGTCGTGCCGACCTTGGTGACTCTAACGGGAATTTGGTCAGCCGAACGGCTCTCCTGCTCCTTCTTGATGAAGCGTCGGAGCCTTTCGTGGAACTTGGCGGGCACGTCGAGAGTGGTAGTGGTGATGGCCTCCTGCTTGTTGATCAGGTCAAGGATGTGCCTCTGGGCATCCTGAAGTCCTTGCTGGAAAGCACGGACATCGGCATCAGTAGGCTTAGCGCGAGGCAACTGGTACGGGCCATCGGCGGGATCGGGGCCTTCGTACACGAGGAGAACTGGGACGTCACCCTCCGAAGCCTCTGGAACCACAATTTGAACACCATAGTCCTGCTTGACCCTGGGAGTCACATCGTTGCGGATGTGCTGGTGGAAGAAAGGATCAATGGGGACAGAGCTCATACGTGAAGGAGGTTGAGCATTGATGATGCCACTGATCTCAGATTGAGCACGGATGGCATTCTTTCCCTCACGCGAGTAGAGCTCCCAGGGAAGAGCACCGCCCTCGGAGAAGGGGGTGTTGATGTGGGTGCTGTAGAGCTTCTCGAGGCGCTCAATCTCCTTGCGCTGTCGGAGATAGCGGGTGACATTTCCAGCGTGGGTAGCGGCACCGCCAGGAGCATTCCGATGGAATCGAGCAATGTCGAGGTTGGACATTTGCATGCCCATGGCCAGGTCCATGGCCTTTTCCAGGCCAGCAGCGACCTGATCAGAAGGTCCGATAACAGTGATGGTGTCGTCATCCTCGTCAGTGGGCAGCAGGATGGCGCATCCGGTGTCGACAAAGAACTGCTCGACAGGAACACCGCGGTCACCAATGATGAACTGGTGACGGCCGCGCTGGATCGACAGCTGCTCGGCAGCAAGCTGTCTGTGGAGCTCGGCAACCTGGCGCTCAATCTCGGCCCGGACCTTCTGGACGGCGGCGCGGTCACCAGCAAGCTGGATGTGGTTCTCCTCATGGCCAGCAGGGGCAAAGACAGGTGGCTGGCCAGGAGTGGCAGTGACGGGGATGGGGCCGGCAGAGTAAGCCTGCAGAGGAGGAACTCGAATCTGAATACCATTGTTCTCCTCGAGAGAGTGGGCGAGGGCATTGTCGGGGCCGGCGATGAAGGGATAGAAAGCGGCAGGAATGCCCCGAACCTTAGTCTGGACATTGGCGGATCGCTCACCAGCAATCTTCAAGATCTCATCTCGAGCAGAAGCAGCAGACAGGGCATTACCCTCAATGGTGACATCAATGGTGGCTTCGTCATCTTCCTCGTCGATGGGGTTGTTCTCGTCAACCTTGGGTAGCTGGATCTTGGCACCAGTCTTTTCCTGGAGGGCCTTGATCATGGAGCCTCCTTTGCCGATGATGTGGGCTCGAATAGACTGAGGAATCGGGACCTTGATGGCAGTCTAATGCATGTTAGTTTGTATCACGAACTGACGGCACGATACTTACGCGAGTTCCGATCTGGGCCACCAAGTCCTTGAGCGCCTGTTGAGCAACGTCTTGAGGACCAGTAGCATCGAACCTGAAGCGGCCATTGGAGGACGTAGCCATGGAGATGGTGGCGCGAGACTTGCGGTTGATATCCTTGATGATATCAGGAATGGGCCTCTTCAGCTGGCCACGAGGCAGAATGTACTGAGGATCAAGGGTGACAGTCTCAACATTGCGACCGGGGATGAACATGGACGGCTTGTTGGGAGTAGCAGCTCCAGAAGCGGGAGTCGAGGAGCGGGAAGGGCCGGTAGATGCGACGCCGTTTGCCTTTCCGTTGGCGTTCTTAGCTCCCCAGACGGGAGCCACGTTGGCGCTCTTACCCTTGGGAGCACCGAGCTCAGGGAACAGTTCGTGCGATTGGGTGTCCAGAGTGGTTGCAGGAGGGGGCTGCTTGGGAGCAACCTTTGGGGTCGGGACGTCGGCAGAGCTCGAGGCTTCGGCGGGGGCGCGGATTGGAAGATCTTCATCCGGCGCATCCTCCACAGTGACGTGGTGAGGAGCCTCGGTGTGCTTCTGCATGAGCTTCTGAGCAGTAGAGAGCTCACCAGTAGGGATCTCGGAAGCCATTGTGAACGTTTCGAAGGCCGAAGCTGGAGTCGGCTGGCGTGGTGGGATGAACTGATTTGGAGTTTAGAAAGGGGCTAAACAAGCATGACAGGTAAACGCAAACGTAAAACGTAAACGAGTGAGTGCGCAGCTTCAAAACGTACAAGATATAGTGGCTACGAGAGCAGTGAAGCCTGCGGCCAAATATGAATGCTGTATACTTTGGAGATTCGATAGAAGAGGGATGATCAGATGTAAGGCGAGTCTTGTCTCTAGAACATTGTGCAAGAGACCAACAGACGGCGAAACCGGTAACCAGAAGGGAGAACCAGAGCAGAGCTAGAGACCGTAAACCGGGGAGGCGACGGACTCGAAGAAGATGGTTGCAGAATGGAGATGGACTGAGATTGAACAGTTGAGGGTGAGGTGGAAGTTTCTCCAGGCGACCTCTCCCCACGGAGTAGTAGGCCACCTTTACCAGCAGCAGGGATCCAGGCCGAGCCAACTAGAATTTACGCGAAGCTTGACCGAGGCAGCGGGCGCCAGGCTTGTTTGGGAAGGCGATAGCTCGAAAGGGGAGGTGGGGTACAGATCACGGGGAACGGCATGTGATGTTGACAGCTAAGTTAAGTTGGAGACGAGCCGGCCGTCGATCATCCATCATCGTTGTCGAGCGTTCGCTTGGTCGTGTCACCGTCGCAGCAAAAACACGCAGCTTTCCTCACTACCCATGATGTACTAACGACGGATTGAAAGCTTTCCAGGTTGTTGAAAGATAGTTGAGGCCTGCCGATAAGTGGCCAGCTGTGGGGTTGTTGCTCTGGTTTCTTCGTGCTGCGGAATAGATATTCTCGGCTATGCTGAGACGACAGAGACGACATGTCCAAAATACTGTATCTCTTTCAACAAATATGTAGGTTTCAGGTTTGTCGGCCAGCGCATTCATGTGGATGCAACATCCCCAGGGGTTCAGGAGGCTCTCCGAGGTGACATCGGTGCTGCACTGCCGCCGGTACAGGCTTTCAAGTGGTTGAATGCCGTAAAAAACGTCTGTTGCTGCAGTGTCCGCGCCAACATTCACATCCAGGACACGCTGTCAGGTACAGTACTTGGCGCGATCCCCGCGCTTACAGCTTTACGACCATCATCGCTATTCGCACCTCTCATGTCTATCGCATTTCACAACCAAAGCAGGTGACCAATTCATCCTCCACACAGTATAGCGCGAAGTAGCAAAAGTGACTGGTAAGTTTACCACCTCAGTTTGTGACTGACCTCGATGCATAGGTATGTAAGCTGCGGCACCTTTGATATTTGCCGGCTGCTGCAGGTACCGTCCGTGGATAGCATCCTCTGCGCTCTTGAGGCGGACAGTGCTGTGCACACGATCTAACTGGCATTTCGGGGTGTCAATGCCGCATCACACGAGCTGGCTGCGTACAGAAACACGAAAGAAGCTCGTATGCTGAATTGGACCAGCTTACTTGCGCCTAGGCCACTGTACCGCCGCGGACTAGATCTATTTACGTTGTCGTTGAACATGCCGACTCGAGAACTGCTCATTACGTGCCTATCTCAAACCTTATGCAGGGGTGCAGAGCGTTGTCAGAAGGATTCGGCAGGCGTCCGTATCGATGGATGCCGGGCTATGAGATGCGGTCCCAGTGCAGCAGAGTATCCAAAGAAACAATCGTGACCAACAGATAAGTTGTTTGGTGCCCGGGAGGGCTGCCGAGTAAGAGCATCCTATCGCATTAAACGCTCCAATCCATGGCGACTCGCCCGGGCTGTCGATAACGGCATCAATCTCATGAGGCTGCAAGGGTTATCCCTTGAAGTGCGAGGGTACTGGGCCAACCATAGGCAGGTGTATTCACATTCCTCGTATTGCTTGATAGCCTTGACGCGGCCTGCAGGAAGCTGCCGGATCTCACTCAGAAGCACCCGAGCGACCAGTATCGAGATTTCAGGACGGTGATGGTTGAATGGCGATGATAGCTTTGACTCTGAAACGTAACCGACCGTCCCAGAGACTCAGAAGCAGCCGCTTGCGGGACCGCTCATGTATGTCTCGGCTTGACACGCCTAGCGAGCCGCCAGAGCCAATCGTAGGGGTCGAGTCGCTCATGTCTTGCTGCTACGCTGGGGAAGACAGTGTGGGGTTCAGATGCTGAGACTCCCGGTAACTTGAAACCGGGAAGCCTTCAGGAGAAAGGCGGGCGGCCAGAGTCACAGCTTGATGACTTCATCGGCGCTTTGACATGCTAGCGAACAAATGGCATGCAGCTCGCCTTTGAGGAAGCTAATGACAATGCAGATGGAGATTGGAGCAAAGGGAGAACGTTGGAGTCGTCGTTCGGTGATCAAGATGTAGGCTACGCCTAGGAGGATGAGATTAGATGTGATGAGATGAGGTGACACGCCGTGCGAGCAAAGAGCAAATAGAAGTAAGCACCATCATTCGCAAGGGCCAAGCATCACCAATAGCTGATGAAGGCGAAGGGATAAGTTCAAAGTCTGCCCCATCACCATCTCAAGCTGTACCTGTTCCCGGGCGCAATGTTGCGGTTCCTGCTTGTCGCCCCACACCAAATTTTCCTTATGTCAAGAGTCTAAGAATGATTCGGCTTGAGCAAGATTTATTAGAGAAGCCTCGGGAGATGCAGAATAACGTTTGCGCGGCGCCTCGAAGACAACGGGTCGGCCAGCCACGGGCACATCGCCAATGCTTAACGTTAACTCCCACCGGATAGGTATATGTCTGTGAAGGCGTCCGCCAGCCCCACCAGCCACGCGACCCACGGAAAAGAAAGACGCAGCAGTTAGCTTGAGCTGATTGACTTGTGCTGGGCTTGTCCTTGCCGGCTGTCCTAAGATTGACCAAGGACCGGCACCCCAAACCTTGATCTAGGGCGTCTGTTGGATGTCTTTAAATCTTCCCACTTGACCTCTGAGAAACTTGGCAAACCCCGAAGATGCTCCACCAACGGCGCCCACTGATTCCACTCACACTTGATCGTGGTGCGTTTGGTGGTTTGCTTTGGACCTTCGAGCAGAAGACTGACTCTACGTGGGTGGTCTAATGCCACACCCCTGATCCCGCCGTGCCCTCTTGTTGGTGAGTCACTGTGAAGAAACCGAGCAGATCCGGGACTCTTAAATGCTATCGAAGATGCAAAGCTTCAAGACAGAGAAGACAGAACGCTTCAAGAAGAGTTCCCCCCAAGTGGGAGTACATGCTTGCGTAGAGAACTAGAGAATGAAGGATTCGGTTCAATTCATACATTGAGGACAGTGTACAGCACGTGCAGTTCTTAATCTCGTCCATGGACCCAATATCAACTCGACTTCATCCCCATTTTGCAATTGACCAAACCACCGAAGACAAAGACGACGAGTTGACAACTAGGCCAACCAAAGGGTTCAACTTTTGACATAATGAGTTAACTTGGTAACAAAGGCCCCAGTCAACTCATTCTCAAGCACCCTCCACCCTGCGGCCACCGTGTGTCAAGACGGTAACCCTTCAGCCAGCCAAAGTTTGGGATTAAACTATCATATTAGTCTTCTCTTACAAAGAATCAAATAGTCACCCCACATCGTCATTCTGAGGAATTCAAGCAGACAGTAAAATGCGAGGCGCCCAGGGGAAATCAGATGCCGTCCTACCAGCCGTGATCCCTCCAACCATGCCGTTGGTCCAACCACCAAGTGCTCGGAAGAGGCTTTCACACTGTCGAGTCGCGCCAACGGCCCGAGGGACAAGAAAGCGCGTGTGCGTTGCAGCGACGGTGGAGGGCGTTGGGTGAGTTGGGAACCGGAGTTGGGTATCAGCGCCAGGTACCTGTCAAGTGCGTTGTCTGCCCCGCAGATCGCATGTACCTCGCGCAGGTGGGCTGCCCAGTCCAGGGTCCAAGCCATCCCCTAGGTAGGTATCGTCAGCATCGTCAGGTACCCGACTGAATTGATTGTTGCGATGTGCGTTTTCAGGGGACTGCAGGTTATTGTTTGGGTCTACTACGTAGTATGATCCAAAGCCAAAGTCAATGGGCTTTTTATCCATATATTAGTTTCACTTGCGTTATTCTCGTTCAGCCTTTCAGGTGGACCCTCAGACGTGCACATTGTCTTCATTTGTAGATGGGCCTCTCAGGGCCTGACCACGACTACAATTCCTCGACAATCAATGAAAGCCGCTCTTGCTGAATTCCGTCAGCACACGGAGCGGAAGGGCCTGGAAGCATTGGCGGCACGGCCAGTATCACGGCCCCATTCCCCGTTGATTCCCACAGGCCCATTCTCACGTTCAAGGGCCTGTATCTTATCCGCAGTCCTGCATTCCGATTCATCTCACCCTCTTCATCTCTTTGAGGTACAGCACAGTGTGCGTGTTACTCTTGTGCTTCTTCTCTTGCCTCCCCCCAGCTTGATTCCCCAACCCACTTGACCTAAGGAGCAGCTCATACTTTGACTGAGCCCGGGCAGGTTTCCCAGAACGAACACCTTGGAGCAAAGCAAGCACCTGAAGCAAAGCAGCCGAAGCGACGGGAAGCAGTGCAAGCACTTGATCAGGACCAGCTCAGTATCGCCACTCAGCTTCTTCGCCCACACCACACACCACTCACCACCCCCGCGTTGTGTCCCCAGTCCCCGTCAACTCTTCCCATGGTTTGGCTTTGTTGGCTCTCCCCTTGATCCCTTGGTCCCCTTGGTCTCTCTCTGAGTTCTGCGAGGTCTGGCCGCCGAAGCCGCCTGCGCCTGCACGCGTCTTTTCCTCTCCCATCTCGTCCTTGCACACACACCCTGTCCTCCACCCGCTCGGCCCATCGAAAAACCTCCGTACCTACCTAGTAGCCGTTCTGAGACCTTTTTTAGCCCCAAGGGCCCCAACTCGTCAGTTGCAAGGCTGCTCTGCTGCCGCTGGATCATGGACGGCCCCGGATACACCTCTGCGTCGTCTGCGTCCGCTCATACCGCAACTTCCCACCGTCGCAAGCTCATCAAGAAACCTCCCTCTCACCATTACGCCCGCTCCTCGTCTGGCTTCGATGGTGGTGGTGGCTTCGACGCCCAGTCCCTCGACAGCAAACGCAGCTCGCAGAGCCTGAGACGAGCCCCCAGCGCTCCCCCAGCCCGCTCCAACCCCGCGACCGTGTCCGACCGGCACCCCAATCAAGAGTTTGATCCATCTCAATCCTCCTCCAACACCTTGCGACCGATTCCATCCCCCATCTTACCTCACGGCGACTTTGCCCCCGCTAGCCACTGGGCCCCCGTGCCTCGTCATCCCGACCGCCTCTCCGACTCCCATCAGCGCCCTCTCAGCAAGACCGCTGCCCCCGACGACCTGATCGGCGCCCCCTTCGACGGCGCTGCTATCCTCAACCGCATTGAGTCTATAAAGGCTCCGAGCCCGCAGACTCCCGTCCACCGTCACTTCCCGCCCCAGCTCGTCAAGTCACCCACCGACTCGAGGCTCGCGAGTCCTGTCTTGCGATCCTCGGCCAGCTTCACCGCGATGGATCCGTCCCTGTCCGAGAAGGGCCTCGGCCCAAGGGTCCCGACTGATGGCCCCTCCATCAACCCCAAGCGATACTCGGACGACGGCAGGGACTCCAAGCCCGCCGTCCTGCGAAAGAAGTCGGGCTTTTCCGGCTTCATGAATAGCTTGGTCGGCTCACCCAAGAAGCCCGTCATCTCGGCGCCAGAGAATCCCGTTCACGTCACCCACGTCGGTTACGACAGCTCTACCGGCCAGTTCACGGTCAGTCCTCCCGTATCATCAGACTTATGTCCGTTAACAGTTCCCAGGGTTTGCCTAAGGAATGGCAACGGCTCATCAATGAGAGCGGAATTCCCGAAAAGGAAAGGCGAGAGAACCCGCAGACGATGGTTGATATTTTGCAGTTCTACAAGGAGACCACAGAGAGGCCCCAGGAGGACCAGGTCCTCGACAAGTTCCATCATGCTGGCACGTACGCTACCTCTCCAGCGACTGCAGCATCACCGGGCATGTACCCGTCAAACTATATGGGTATGTCACCGAATAATAGTCCATCCACGAACCCCAGGTTTCCAACTGTCAATCATGAAGGAAGTTTTGAGAATCCCCGGGCCCCGCCGCCCGTTCCTAGAGGCCAGGTGCCTGGTAAAGACATGATGCCCAGCCGCCCGGCCCCGAAGCCACCCGTCAGCATGAACAACCGACTGCCTCAAGGGGCTTACACCGCCAAGGACTCTGGCATCGGCATGTCCCAGCCTGGTGACGAATCCTATGGCATGTCTAAGGAGAGTGGCCCCATGCTCCCCGAGGAGCACCGGTCGAGGTCCAACTCGCGTGTCGCAGGTCCAACCTACGCGCCAACAGCGCCCCAGCCCAACCCGCAACTCGCCCAGGCGCAGGCCGCCGCCTACCAGCAGCAGCTTATGCAACAGCAGCAAGAGCAAGCTATGGCTCAGGCTCAGGCCGCTATGTCTGGTGGGCTTGGTCGGGCTCCCAGCAAGAGAACACCTCACCCCCAGAACCCCAACGTGCAGCCCGCTGCTGCGTATGGACGTGCCCCCGAGGCCAACGGCATGGCGAATGCCCCCCGTCAGCAGGCCGGTCCTGGGGCGGTACCCGGGGCTAGGCCACGACACCGAGCTCGTCAAAGCGCGGCCATCGATGTCGTTGCCTCGCTCAAGCGCATATGCAACGAAGGCGACCCCCGAGACATTTACCGCGGGTTCAACAAGATTGGCCAGGGTGCGTCTGGCGGCGTCTTTACTGGCCATGAGCGCGGCACGAACCGACTTGTGGCTATCAAGCAGATGAACCTCGAACAGCAACCTAAGAAGGACCTGATCATCAACGAGATTCTCGTCATGAAGGACAGCTCACATCCCAATATTGTAAACTTTATCGACAGCTACCTCTGCGGCGGCGAGCTGTGGGTTGTCATGGAATTTATGGAGGGCGGCAGCCTTACGGATGTTGTCACCTTTAACATCATGTCCGAGGGTCAGATTGCGTCCGTATGCAGAGAGACGCTCAAGGGCCTGCAGCACCTGCACTCCAAGGGTGTCATTCACCGAGATATCAAGTCGGATAACATTTTGTTGTCAATGGAGGGCAACATTAAGCTGAGTAAGTGCAGACATCCGCTCAAAGACGGTCAAGAGACATGCTAACCGCAACAGCCGACTTTGGCTTTTGTGCAACCATCAACGAGGCTCAGAACAAGCGAACGACCATGGTGGGAACACCGTACTGGATGGCGCCTGAAGTAGTCACTAGGAAAGAGTACGGGCGCAAGGTCGATATTTGGTCACTGGGTATCATGGCGATCGAAATGATAGAAGGCGAGCCGCCATACCTGACCGAATCTCCTTTGCGCGCCCTGTGGTTAATTGCCACCAACGGAACGCCTCACATCAAGAATGAGCAGGATCTATCCCCCGTGTTCAAAGACTTTTTATACTTTGCACTCAAGGTAGATCCCGAGAAGCGAGCCAGCGCCCATGATTTGCTCAGGGTAAGTTCTTTGTCCTCTCTCTTTATAGTGGCATACTAACTCTGGCAGCATGAATTCATGAAGCAGTGTGTTGACCTAGTCCAACTCTCGCCGTTGGTACGAGCTGCCCGAGAACAAAGGGCACAAGAAAAAGCTCGCAAGGGGCAGTAGGTACGCCCAAAGCGAACCATACCTCCCGAATATCCCCCAGTATCGGGGAGGGAGAGAGTACACAATCGATTATCAGCAATTTTCAGAGGATGATCGGCGACAGCGGAGTGACTTTACCAAAAGCCCCGATCACGAACCTGGATTCCCAACTATCTAATGACCATTTTCTTCCACAAGTAGTTCAACAAACATAGCAGGCCTTGCATCTTGAAGTTGGAATTGTCATGATGCTGCGTCAAAGACAGCCTCGGATCATGCGCATAGACGCAAAGCCGAGATCCCCCCTCCCCCCCAAAAAGGTGCCAGCAGGTGGACGCGATGACGACGCCTAGAGGCACATAGAAATGACACGCTGGATATACCCCTGCATACGAACTGTTTCTTGCACGCCGAGTTCACGCTCGAGGTTGGGTCTATTACGTTGCTAGACCTGGCCCTCTCTCCTCACCAGCTTTGAATCATAAAAAAAAAGTTTGCTTTGTTGCTTTTGGGTGCACAGTGTCTACAGGGTCTGGAATGTGTTTAATGACGAGAGATGGAAAGCCTGTTTCCGTCTCGATCTCATTGAATTTGATGTTGTTACCGTTATCATGATGGCCGTTATCACACCGACCTAGCCAAACGAACGAAGCCAAATATGGAGCAAAGCACAGAAACGCAAAACGACAAAACTGCTCGGCCGGCACATTCAGGGTCCTTCAGCTTAGACAAACTTGCTCGTCCCATGAATGAGGAAGCTACCCTGCTCCCAATGCTGATAGAACGGACTCATATGCTTTCGAAGTCTTGCGCAACCTTCACCAGCCTTGACAGCGGCGTGGCCCTCCATGCCAGCGGGCAGCCCGTTCCCGAGAAGGGCGGCGGTGCCGAGGGCGGCGGGCTGGTGCTGGTGCTTGAGCTTGTCATGGTGCGAGTGCAAGTGGAAGGGCGATGAGAAGTGGAATGAGTTGCGGACCGAGGCGGCGGCGGCGGCGGCGCGGGCAGGGAGGAGTGTAGACGAGTCGAAGAGGCGGTTGCGCAAGGAGCGGGCGGCGCGGAAGAGAGAGATGGGGGGAGTGCAGAGGAGTTGCATCTTCGTGGTAGAGAGTGGTGGTGTTTATAGCTTGCTGTTTGTTGCTCGGGCCAAGCGATGATCAAAGCAGGCAATGGAGGTCCTGGATAGTCTGCGCAGTGTTTGTATATCGATTTGGAATATGGCTGACGTCGGAGGAACAAGTTAGAGAATCTAGACTTGCGAATACTCTGAAAGACAGACAGACAGACACAGATACCAGTTTATTCATTATTCATGTCCAACCCCTCCCACCGCATATGCTCATCTCTCATGAGCCGAGGAGCGAAGAGGCGGGAACCGGCCACTCGCGGTCTGCCGGCGTCTCTTCGGGGTCCCCCGTAATATATTATCTCATGTAGGTAGGTGTGTTCTGCGGCGGATGCAGACCCTGGTGGAACGTGGGTGGACTTGGTTCGTTGGTTTGAGGAGTATGGGTGAAGATGGGCAGTTTGCGTCTGAAGTTGATATCCCTACTGATGCTATCCATGAGGTGGATATGGAAGAGATGGATGCTAGGAGTGTTTGTCATGTCCGTCTCAGTTCCTGCGTCGTCTGCGGCAAAGCGAGACATGCCAGCACGGGGTGGGCTTCTTTGGTTCAAACTCTCTTCAACTCAAAATCGCCTTCGCCTCAAGTTGGCTTTCCATGCTGGCATCAGCCCATCCCGTCTCCACCGCCTGCAATTCCGCGCTGGCGAATGCTGCCGTGTCCCTCACCATGTTGACAGATGAAGCGGTGAGCACGGCTCTGCGCATGGGCTGAGTCCGATTGCCGTTTTCAACTTGATCGGGCTGCCGTCATTGGTGGCTCGGAACTGCGGCCAATGTGAGGCTAGGAATTACATGCGTCGATGGGGACGTTAGTGGAAACGTTATGCATGCTGCTTGGCGTTGTGGAATTGACGATCTACACCAGGACAGCGCTTGCTAGCCTCAAGGTGGGTTACCTTTATGCCACAGTAGTTAGGTAGTCTGTAAGCTTGCACAGAGATTTACCTTGGGTAATCAAGGCACAACATCACAGATTACTTAGCACAGACAGTTGATCAATGCCAATGGCCATTAAATTCAGATCCCTCTTCCGGATCCTGTTGCTACCGCGTCTAATGCGGGCAACCTCTCCCGCTCTATCTTATCGGAGCTTTCTATGTGTATCATCACGCTTCCCTTTTTGACCCTTATCAAACGGGTAGTAGCAACCGTCAATCCATGCCCAAACTCCAAACAAACGAAAAGCAAGTCCTCTTCTAGGACTGCGCCATCAAAGGCTCTTAGAAAATCCACGTTGTCGCAAAAATCAAAACAGTTGGTTGCTCAGTAGCAAGTGTAGCCACCATCAATGATGCAGTTGGAGCCAGTCATGAACTTGGACGAGTCAGAGGCAAGGAAGACGCAGAGGCCGTTGAGCTCGTCAACGTTGCCCAGGCGGTTCTGAGGAGTCATGGACTTCCAGATCTTCTTCTGGGCATCGAGAGCAGGCACTCGGTTGAGTGCAGTGTCCATATAACCGGGGGAGATGCAGTTAACTCGGATATCGTACTTGGCCCACTCAGCGGCGAGGGACTTGCCGAGCTGGATGACACCGGCCTTGGAGGCGTTGTAGCAGCTCTGCTCCTGAGGGTAGTTGACGATGGAGCCAGACATGGAGGCAACAAGGATGATGCTGCCAGGCTTGCCAGCGGCCATCATGGCACGGCCAACAGCCTGGGACATGAGGAAGGATCCAGTGAGGTTGATGTCGATGAGGCGGCGGAACATGGCGGGGTCATAGGTCTCAGCCTTGATGTTGGAGTCGGCAATACCGGCAGAGTTGACCAGCACGTCGGGGGCACCGTAGCGCTCGACGACCTCATCGACAGCAGCGTTGATGGCAGCGCCGTCACGGACGTCGACCTTGAAGAATGAAACGGGGAGGCCAGTCTTGTCGTGCAGCTCAGCGGCGGACTCGTCACCAAGCTCCTGGTTGGCATCGAAGATGACAATGTTCTTAGCACCAGCCTCGGCACAGGCGCGAGCCATGTAGTTGCCGAGACCACGGGCAGCACCAGTGAGAACGATGGTCTTGCCGTAGACGCTCATGTTGCGCATGGTATGGGGGAGCTGCTCAAAGACCTTGCGGGTGAGGGGCTGGATGGCATCGTCCTCGACAGGAGGGACAGGGCTGTCGTGGGGGATGCGAGAGGCGCCCTCAGGAACGTTGACGGTGTGCTTATCGCCAGTACCTTGACCAGCGCCGTAGACGGTGACGGGGACCTCCTTTTCGCGGACGACGCTTTTCTTGTTGGCGGTGTCATGGACACGGTTCACGTGCGTGACCGAGAAGCATCGGACAGCGGTGCGAGGGAATGCAGGGGCAGCAGCCCGGGAGATGCGGAAGACGTTGCGAGCGGCGGCAGACATTGTGATGTGTTGTTGTGAAGAGGTCGAGCTGAGCAGAGAGTGTACAGAATAGTTTAGAAGGGGGGGAGGCGGGAGGACAAGGTCGGGTATATATTAGGATACCTTTGTGTTAGGTAAGAATTGTTGCTCCGAATGAGAGGAAAGATGAGGATGCCGAAAGAAAGTTCAATCGGCAGTGGGAGGCTTGATATATAGTCGGGGTGATCTCACTGGAGTTCGGCAGTGGGTCTGACCGTGAATCACTGTTAGAGTGTTCTGAGGTGTGGAGGAGGTGAAGCAAAGAAAATTCTGGACCGGGGGCGACCTTTTTTTCGGGGACGTAGGCGACGTGCCTTAGGGGTCGCAGGGATCCGCTGATACAGAATTTAGTGCGGCGGTAAGTCCGTAAGGCAAAGAGTTCTGGCTTCTTCAGCTGGGGCTAGAATCCAGAGATCTGCTGCTTAGGCGGCTCTGGTGCCAGGTTCTGGGGCTTGGAGCTTGTAGTGCTTGCTGAAGGAGGGGGGAGCGGGGCCTGGATTGATTCAAGTGGAACCGGAAGTAGCAGAAATGCGTGTGCTGTGTTGCCGATCTTGCGAGAGGAAAACTCCGTGGGTAAGGTAGCAGCGGAATTTCCAGCGGGATGATCCTTTGTGGTGGTGGAGGTATCTAGGTGACGGCGGGAGGACCGGTACTGTTTTCGGGGCTCTTCAATAGCGACTCCAGAGCGGCAAGTTATGTCTTTTGTCTTGGTTGACGGAGATCCGAGCTCGAGCCTTCGGATCCGGACGTTGCTTGGTGGCAAATGTGCAAAGATATCTTGACAGGTGGTGTGGAGGATTGGGTGTCTGCGCAGCAAGCATTAGCTATACGTTGCCCTTTGGTTCTGGCCAAAACGCCATCAAGGCATCCATTGGATGTTGACATGATCTCGTCGGTCACTTGCGGCCAGGAGGACGCCCAAGGGAGCTGCAAAGGGGTCACATACCGCTTGAATGCGGTCTGTTTCAGGGGGAGAGATGTTGCCTAAGATTGCAGTCACAGAGAAGAGTGCGATGAAGAGCAAAAAGGAGAAAGGCTTCGACTGCCCAGCTACGCATTTATATAGAGATGCCAGTCCGTGGGTGGAGCAACAACAGGCACGCTGACCGTTTCCCAAAGCAAGGGAGAGCAATGGCTGGCTCACCGACTTCGGTGTAAAACGGTGAGCTCAGGTCTGCAACATCCTCGACGACGCATTGTCCAGACGCTCAGCCCGGCGGTGTCGTGCGTGCCCCGTCCCTGGTAGCTCGTACTAAAAGAGGACGCACGTACCTTAAAGTTGCAGGGGGCCGATGTCGCATCAGCTGGGCCAAGACACGAGATTTTGTCTGGTCACAAGATCGAGTGCCAGGGCCATTGCGTCCAAGGCCAAGGGGGGGTGGAAGAAGCAACGAAATTCGAATTGTCAGGCCAGGCCAGCAGAAGCCGGGGTGTAGGCAGTGTGGGGGATTGCATGGCGTTTCGGCGATAAGGGACCAAGCTGTGATGGGGTCTTTGTTTTAGGGTATCAACTTTGTTGTGTGGATGAGAATGAGGGTGAAGTTAGGTCATCTTATTAATAATTAACTTGGTGATCTATGAACTTGGTGTTTTCCCACTTGTGGAAGCTTGCCCGGCCTTCTTCCCTCTTGCCTCCACCTCTATGTTTAGATCCCGTCCATTAGCCCAGACTGGAATAAGGTTCGAGCCAGATTGCTCTTTCAGGAAGTCTACGATGATACGATGCCTTTCAAACAGCATCATCAATTGATAACAGGCTTTCCATGGCGCCAAGCAGAATACATCTAGATGTCCTCAACCCCGGCCCGGCTCTGTCGTCGCCTCCATCTCTGGCCTGACCTCCATCCCCGGATGTTTGGCAAGCCTGGGGGGTGGTCAAGTTGGCAACATGGGTTGGTCGCTCCTTCCTGATATCCACATTCGGACTGGGATTACGGTGGCTTCCAATTGTGCGGCTCCTCTCCCTTAGCTTCCCCTCCATCTTCTCTCCTTCATATCACATCATCTCATCACAACATTGATACACAAACACTGCCACATCGTGCCCTTCAACACGAAGTTCGGTGGAACCAGTCACTTGTTGATGCTATCTAACACGGTGAAATGACCGCCATATTACACCACGGCAGTGGCCCTTGTGGACGACGACCCCTCGCGCTTGACGACAGCAAGTAAGTTCCATATCATAGGTTGGAAGGATTCCATGGGTCCACTGCCCCAACGGACGATCAATCCCGCCGCGACGACCCATTTCTGTGGAGAGCTATGGCGGGTCTTCAGTGCCTAGTGGACCAGGGCAGGTGGCCCGGGCTCTCAAAGCCAGGGCACTCACAGGGGATGACGCCCATGACGCGCTAAATCTTAGGGCTTCTCGGGGGTTACAGGGGTAGCTCTGTCGGTAGCTGCCCACAGCGGCCACCGGCACGCCCACTGCTTGATGCCGTGAGTGGCAAAGAAACCCTTGGACCTCCGAGCGGCCCGAGGCACAGCTCTCTCCGTCTAATTTTGGAGTGCCGTGTTTCTGCCTGGTTTCGGTATGCAGCTACCCGGCCACCCGACAAGATAGCCGTCGAGACTCCTGGCCAAGGTCAACCACAACATCGTCGAGCCTACGAATCGCGGCTGCGCTCAATCGCAGATATCGCCAACTCAACAATTACTCTTCAGCCTAGGTACTGATCAATGTATTCTTTCCCCTCTTCTGGTGATACCTGCTGCGGCTTGCAGTAGCTTGGGATAATGCAAAGGGGGATGACATTTGAGTGTTCCCCCTTTTCCCCCATCCATATTTCCAGGCAGACGCAGTCTGCCCCTCCACCACGGCTGTACACCGCCCATCGCTGAATGACACCAATCCAATTCAAGAGCTGACCTTGGACCGGTTCAAATACTATTTGTGAGCCAGCAAGATCCGAGATGAGGCACAGACATGTAATTTTACATATCCCTAGACACCAGGGTTTCAAGTCCCAGTGACACGGCCGCAATCGCATAATCCCAGTAGATCTCCTCCAAGCCAGCGCGTGGGGTGCTGATGTCGCAGGCGCAAGTCCGTCATGCTCACCGAGACTGCACTTTGATTTCAGGAGCCTGTCATGTGGACATTTCGCTCTTCCCCGCGGACCGCCATGATCTGTATCGTCCAACGACCGACCGACACGGGGAACACACGCTTCTACTCCCTTGCACCAAGGTCATTGGCTTTAATGAAGCTGACAGTCTCGCCAATGCCCGATGGCTTGCCAACGTGTATTAGTCCTTGTTTGCAAACGAATATTGGCCTTTTCGACCAATTGAGGGGTTGCACTGAGAGATTGAGACGAGAGGTGAGTTGGGGAACCTCCCAATCCCAATGTCACCCTACTTCAGAGTTTTCATGTCTCAGGCATGGTGCTCATGTTCACCTCTCGGTGTGCGGTGTAATATCCTTTCCACACCTGCTTACGGCTAGCATTCCATCTCCCTGGATATGTAGACCTCGTTGCACTAGAGATTGCCAAGACAACCTTAACGCCAGCCCGAGAGGTGAGGCCCACTCGTTGGAGCCCGTTTCCACCCCACCCCTGAGGAGAATTTCCTTCTTTCTTCTTCTTTGGTTGCGTGTCCTCGTCCTAGGAAGCGATAGGAATGGTGGCTCAAGGGTAGGTAAGCCAGTTCCATTGCGGGCTAGCAAGATGTGACGAGAATAAATGTGTTACCCACTGTTGTCCGAGTCTTCGAGAAGTGGCAGCAGTTACTCATGACGACACATCACTCTCCGTCGCCACTTATCACCGCTGATAGTTGTGATCGATGGTCGGCGTCAATCTGGCAGACTTGGCAGGTCTGGATCATCAGACGATATTCCTTACTGAGGGCCGCAGCGCATCCCTATGCATCACGTCTGCACGCCCGCATTGCTTAGACAAACTCACCCCTGGTAGCTCCTGTACGCATTTCACACATTGCAGCTTCGGGCAAAGCCCATATCACAAAGTCCATCACAAGCAAAATTCATTGATCAGAGCCAGGACCAACTTCTCCAGCCAAGTGCCCACTGTCGTCAAAATTCAACCTGCTAGCCTAGGCAGCACAATTACTGCGCGGAGCGGAGCGGACTTGGATATCCTTCGGTGGCACCTCTACGCCATAGCTCCCCACAAAGGACTTGAGATCCTCCTCGGTATCAGATCCACATAGGGCAAGATTCTTGATCGACCAAGCTCGAGTACTCCGAGACCTGCTCGACATCCGCGTGGTGGTAACGACGGCTTTTGGCCGAGACCAGACACATGAGATAGATCTACCACGCATCTAATCCGCTTTTCTGCAAATGTCAAGTTGAAGGGTGGTCAATCCACGAGGCTGAACTACCTGGCGTGGGGCCTCGCGGTAGTTGTTGGCTTACTGCGAGGGCAGTAACTTACCGCATGGGGGCCTCATTCGCTAGCCCGTAGCCCTCCTGCGGCACTTTGAGGCACTTTGAGCCATCGTGGTGGTGGGGAGTCCACTCCTCTGCATGCATTGAGCGGATTCCAGAATGTCTGCAGAAGCCCGTCCTTCCCGCCGTTGGTCCAGGCAATCTGCGATACGCGTGGGGAGCAGCCGAGCAGGGAGGGCACGATACCTACCTAGCCAGGGGTGGACACGGACCATGGGCCGACCAGAAGTGCCAGATTCCGGGGTACGGGTGGATCTCGGCCTCAAAACCTCGACTTCGCCCAACTTGTCGTGATGCCACGAGAATGAGCCGCCGATGTCGACCAGCCACACGTGGTCTTCCGTGCCATGAGCTGTCTGCGTCCGCCACGCATGACGGCGGTCGCCGTTTCGGACGAGCGCCTGTCAACTCTTGAACAAGGAATACAGACCAACTGTCACTAAAGAACCGGCCCGGCGCCGTGCAGCAGCTCCGAGACGGCGCCAAGTATCACCAAGCTGCCCGGGCCGGTGAATCAGCGATTCGGTCCTTATGCCAGATCTCTTGGCCTACACGATCACGTTACCAGAAACCCAAGTGCTCCAGCCGCGGACTTACACCTCCACCAGACATCATTAGCAGGGTGCCTATTTACCAAGGCAACATTACATATCGATTGTCGTCTATCTATCTAGCTCACTTGGCTAAGGTAGGCACCTAAATTGCCCAACGTAATGATCCTCAGCCTACTCGAGCCTCTTCAAACTTCAGTATATCGCGTGCCACATCCAACACCAGTCAGCCCAAACGCCCATGGACATGATTATTACAAGCCAATCTAGACAAAATCACAAGCAATGCAAAGCCACGCTGATCCCTTTCTCTTCCGCCCGCGCGAAACAGCTCTTGCGGAATGAAATAAGATAGTTCCCTCTCATCACCGTTGGACTTGGGACATGTCCCGCCACAAAAGCCTCGGCTCATCTCCTCCTGCACCCCATTACTTCTTGCATTGAGCGTCATCTCCGCTGAATCTCCGTTTCCCCGGACTGTCCCCGGAGTCTGTCAGATCTATCGCGGGGTAAAGAGGGGAAGAGGTTGTTTGTCTGGGGTTGACACCAACATCTAAACGAGGCTGAGTCGGCAGGTTGGTCGTCGGTCTACCTCCGAAATCCAGAGACGCCTCCGTCCGAGGTCCGATCCACCCCGCTTCCTACCAGCGAATCGCGGCCCCACAACGGCATTAACGGCCTTGGTCATCGATATCGACGCGAATCAGGTCAAGCAGTGATGCAATGTAGGGACTCTGCAAGATGAGTTAGCACGGACGTGTTCACAAGAGCTGAGCAGGGAAGGGGGTGGGAGTAAAAGAAAGTGACATGCCAGAGCCCTGTTCTCCGCAAATATCTCAAACAGGCGAGGCAGGATTGGGCGGAAGAGGGTCTCATTCCAACCTCCGGTCTCGCCGGTCTCGGCCTGCTTCTTGAGCAGCTCCTCCTCTGCCTCCGTCTTGACCACGTTACGTGCCATGTTGCGGAGCACCAGCGCAGCGCTGAGGGGAATACCGGCCGCTTGAGGCGGTAGATTCGGGTCCCGCTCATCCCGGACCGTCATGGTCTCCTCGTATGTCACTACCATGGTTTTGGCTGGAATAATCCACGATCGTTCTGGCTTTCTACTCTTCGCCTCGCTGGGCAGCATGGACGAGATGTGTGTGTTGATGTGTCTTGCAAAGTCTTGGAGGTGCATCTTTGTTGGTGTTCCAAAGCGGGTGCACTCGCCCCAGGTGCACGTAAACTCCTTCTCGACGTTGTCAAACTGTTTCTCATTGTTGCGCATCTCGCCCATATGCGTCGTTAGGATGTGATTCCACATCTTCTCGGGTTGGAGGTAAAAGTGCCCGCACTTTTCAAGCTTGTTGCCAGGATTCGATGCCCAGAGACATCGTCCATATTCTTTGCCGTCTGTACTGAGGGGCCTCGGCCGCGCGCGGATGCCGTGGATGATGAACTTTTGCTGCGGGTCGCCTGGTTCTCGAAGGACTTGCGCGTTCGAATCCTTATACACGGACGTGCTATTCCTGATAAAGTCGGCGGGTGTGATAAGTGGCTGTCCAATAGCCTTGAGGGGAGCGACAAATGCGTTTTGGTACGCTTGCCAGGCGGCCAGCTGTGTCACAAAAGAGTTGTTATCCTCCTCAAAGAAGCAGCGGACCCAGCGGTGGACGCGGTCGGGTTCCTCAAGCTTGAGCATCTCCTGGAGGAGGTCCTCGGGCATAGGGGCGATCTCGTCACGGGCGGGGATTCTCTGCTCTGGCACGAGGATGAACTCGCGCTGTGTCTTGCGCGCACCGTGGGCGAGCAAACGAGCGAGCTGGTCAACGAGGTTCTCTGGTGTCAAGGAGCGCATCAGATTGTCCACGTTGGGCACGACGGCTGTGTACTGATAGAGAAAGTCGAGACAGGCATCGATCAGCTCGTCGTCGTTGAGCAAAAGCCAGCTAGCGATTCGCTGAAGCACCGGCCCCGGAACATCGCCCAGCTTGTTAGTGGCTTCCAGATTCATCGAAATGCGACCGAGCGCTCGAAGCGATGTGAGAATTGTGCCGCGGTCCTCAGAAGTCATCTGTGCGAGCAAGGTCTTGTACAGGGGATCATCCGAATCCAGGGCCATAAACGGCGTCAGCTGCTCTGCGATGTCCAGAGTAAGATGCTTCAGCTCCACGAGCGAGTCCTTGTGTGGTAGATGCAGGATGATGCAGATGAGATCCTTGAGGGGGTAAAAGTCGGACATGTTGTGTGCGTTTTCTGGGAGAGTGACCATGTTTCGTATGGTCAACACAGCCTCAGTGATCAAGACTAGCTCATCTGCGAAGAGCTCGGTCTGGAGCACGTCGGGCATGTCCTTTTCGATGAGATTCTGGATTCGCTCCAGGATGTCTTGCGTCCCGTAATTTCCGTCAAGGACGCCGATGTCGCTGGGATCGGTGGCAGAGTCCCAGGACACAGTCCACTTGACGTGATAGAAGATTCGGCCAACGTCCAGGGCCTTTTCAACCAATCCCTCTGCAAGACCTGGGAAAGAGTCGAACTTGTACTTATCGCCCCGCTCAAACGAGATCTTGACAAGATGGTTGAGAGCAAAGGCCTGCTCGGCGGGGATATTAGATCGTAGGGCGTTTAAGCAACGCATGTAGATGTTTGGGCCGTCAAAGCCAGCTGCGCATGTCAGATCAAGTCCAACATCGTACAAAGTGCACTTACTGCCAGGTTGCAATGGCTGACGAGGGTCAAGCCGCTGGAGCTGCCGTGGTTTTTGAAACTCATTAGGCGCATTACTAGGCGTCGCTACCGCCCGGAGCTGTAGTGGTTTGAGGAATCGTGGTTGGTAAGCAGTGACTAGGTTGGAGGTGTTCTCGGGATTGGGAGGGTGGTGAAGTATGGAGGGTCCGCGGTTTCCTTGGTAGCTTTGTTGTTGTTGCTGCTGTGGCACAGGCATGCTCTGGTGGTGCGAGGGAGTCTGAGGGGTGTTTACAGCTGGCGAGTTTGTGTGGCTCGCGTGATGAGCAGATGAGTGCCTGGTTGTCCGAGAAGGCCCAGTATCCGGCTGGAAGATGACACGTTGGGGTGGTGCTTCGCGTAGACCTCTAGAGGCACGCGCACTAGCAGCAGCATCGGGGACGGGTCGTTCGCGAGCGGGCGTACCATCATCTCCTGAAGCCGCCGAGTCTGTGGCACCAATATTACTCTCTCGTTTACCTCGAAAGTTTTCTCGGGTGCGGGTCAACAGTCCAGCACCCTTGGCTGTCACATCCTCTAAAATATCCTTGGGCGGCGGTTCCTTTCCGTGGACGGTGCTAATCTCAAAGGCCGCAAGGTTCTTGTAGAATTTCTCCTTGAGGGAGAAAGCAGTCGAAGCTTCGTTGTTAGAGAATATGCCGAGTTCGGCGGCCATGCGGCGCCAGGCCAGCTTTTCCTCCGAGACCTTGTCGTAACCGCCGCTGGCGACAATGTGATTGAACACCTTGAGCAGGTCTAGATGTGTTGCGCCAACTTTGGGTTCTGGGTCGAGCGTCGTGCCTCGTTTGGCGTGGTACTCGCGGAGTCGCGACATGAAGTCTTCGTATTCAGGGGTGCGGTCGATTGAGTGCGCCGGCACCTCGTTTCGAACGGGAGCCATCTTGGCGGTTCGGTTCGGATATTGTGTGGGATAAATTTGCGTGTAGTCGCAAAACGATAGATGTGGTTTGCCGAAGTTGTAGAGTCGCGTCGAGTATCGCGCAGTGAATCGTGGTCACCTATGAACAGGTGCCCATTCGGGGAGGCAGTATACCAAGACGATCCGCTCTGGTAGCTGACCGAAATCTTGAAGATGTCGCTGTGGCTGGATATGATCGAATCCACGTTGATAGTCGAATCGCATGGGTCGCGATAGTTTGCGTTTGCGGGCGCGTCGAAAAGATACCAGAGAAGGTACAGGTAGGCAGCTTATCGCCACGTGACTCTTCGTTGGCCAATCGGCGTGATTCCTTGTCGACTTCAAACAACCGCTCCTGCCTTCCTGCCCTGACCAGTTGTAATTGAAATCCCCAGGAAGGCGCAAGCCTAGGTAGGTAGGTGTACAGGCAAAAAAGGCTTTCAAGCTGAAGACCATGTGACCTGCATGAACTTGACTCTTCATCTCAATCGCCGTAAATGCTACACTCCCATTATCTCTCCTAAGGACTAGGGGCCAATTCTGACTTCCTGTTGCTACCATTCTTCATCGCCAGCATGCCTGGGCCGCCGACTCCAGTCTCGGGCTGTCCACTCAAGCGATTGGAAATTTGTGATGGAATCTCAGCTAGAGCCTTCAACTCGTGCCACCCACACAGCACCTTGACCCTGACAATCGAAGGCGAAAGACGAATTGGTACGGAAACAGGAATCTTGATTCTTCTGATCCACCAAGGAGTGCAGCAAGTGGTACGCGCATCTAGTGATGGGCTGTCTTCGAGTGCTAACGACCCAGGTTTCCATTCGACTCGGCGATTTAGCAAGAAACTCACCAGCCCCTAGTGAGATTGCGAGCATCAACAAGCAGCTCAATCAGCTGTGTATCAACATTCCCGGCAAGGGACTGGCGATTATCGCCCAGTTCGAGGAGAAGAGAGATTTCAATGTTGCCGTGTGCCTGCTCCAGAAGTCTGATCTACATGTCAGCGAGTCTGTACCTAACTCTCTTTCATCGTGTGTCCTATCAACCCAACCACTGGCGCCTGATTCCTCTCCGAATATTGGACCACGACTCTCATCCATCACACCTCTTTCTTTATTGTCTCCCAACAATGTGCAGGGCTTCGGTTCTCAATCCGATTCATCGTTCACTACAATGTTGAATGCTTCTCTTCAAAGCAACCCAACTGTCCCGTTTCAATCAATACCATCTTCCCAGGTTTCGTTTCCACAAAGAACAATCTCTCTTCCCGTTTCCTCTTCTCCATATCCAAGTCATATCTCCGAACATGCGTCCATAGGGGCACAGTTGAACCCGTATAACATGTTCCTTGGTCGAGGCAACACTAATATGCACATACCGCGCATTGGCTCTCCTCTCAGGCATTCATTCAATCTAGAAAGATCTCCAAGGCAGTCTTCCAGCTCAAGTGTTGGGTCGACATCTTATCAGAGCGAGTTCTCTCCCACGGATATGCAGGATTTCCCTACCACGGCTCCCGCGGTTGGTGCACTGTCCCATACAGGTCGCATAGATCACTCCCAGACGATTGAGTTCAACACTCTGGAACACGGAGCGGTCGTCGTCAACTCTGATCGCGAATCTATTTCAAACCTCAACGATCAGCAGGTATCACAAGCGGGGACACATGACTTTCGCGATTTGATGCCCCAGCCACGAAAACTTCCATTTAAATCTCGCCCTAAGAGGTCTGCCTCATGCCAAGCTCCCGTGGTGCGAAATATGGAATCAAAGGATAGGTCCAGCCCAAAAAGACCCAAACGAGCGAAGATACTAGCCAACGAAAGCCCGAAGAGACGCAGAGAAACCCCTGAAGTCAAATCTATCAAACCCAAAGACGCAGGATACAACACTGCGCCGAAGAATGCAGAGTGCCAAACCAACTCAGCCATGGAATCCCCTGCTTCGGAAACTCGATCGAGCTTTCTCGCCGTGGTCCAAGCGCCGCGACCCCCAATTGCAGACGAACTGATTGTCCCTGTCACTAAGAAATCCGAAGACGAAGGGTACTCAAGGGACGCAGAATGCCAGACTGACGTAGCCACGGAATCAACTGGTTCAGGCAACCGCCTCAATAGTCCTATGCAAACGCAACTCTCGACCCCCAATCCTCAACCAACGGTTCTTGTCACCGACTTTGGCACACTGAAAGAGCTGAATGAAGCAACTGCGAGGCTGTTTGAACAATATGAGGCGGACGTTGCCAATGGCAATGATGAAAAGATCTCGGCAAGATACTACATGGATCAGATATTCGCAACGCGCAGGAACCTTTGGTTGAGCAAGCTTCAGGACATGGCGCCTGGGCAGTGGCCGGCAGCTGTCTAAGTCAGACCTCCCCTCACTCCCTGACAGTGCGTGCAGGCCGTTGTCACTTGCAGTCGATGATGAACTGAATCTGAGGAAATCTGAGAGAAACCTGATTGATGCCTATTGTGGCTCCATTGTCGGCGTTTGAACGTGCATGACAATACCTCTTTCCAACTAACCGGCTGCACCTTCATCTCAACAGCATAGAGCACCTTCTATCCAGTTTCCTCACTTCGACAACAGCTTTCATCAACACCAAAGCCAGCTGCTCTCTTCTTCTTCCGCCCAACTCACTTTGATATCTCTTGAAAGCTCATCAGTCTTTTCTGCAATTCTCATTGCCAGTATCAACACGACTTCGACTTCATCTTTTCGATCCCTGCCACTGAATCATCTCAACATTCTTCGAGCATTCACCGCCACAATGTCCACCACGATGGCCGTCACCACCGAGTGCATCGCACCCACCAAGACCCTTGCACTCACCAAGGCCGGGCGTCCTATGGCTACCGACGATGACCTCGCCAAACAGTTCCCGGGACTCGGCATTGCCGAAGTGCGTCAGGAACATGCCAAGCTTCTGCTTCAGCCCATGAAGAGTAAGCCTATCTCCCCATGCATCGTGACAACAGTCTCGATTTTGGGAATTGCAATTTTTGCATATCCTATTCTCCCCCTTCTTCTCCTACCCCTTCCTTACGCACTCGTCTCGACAGTCTCTAACAAGGTGCAGGCTCAGGCAAAATTCTGATCCAGCACCCAACCTGGTACACCCGCAAGATAGGCCTTCGGAAACTCTTCCGTGGTCTCGATCTCCGCAACGTTCAGGAAGCCGGCAATGGCGACGTCCGAATCTACACGAGCACTATCAAGAACCACAACATTCGACACACCCTGGAATGGGACGAACAAAAGGGTAACCACATCATTGTCAGGAGCCTTCAAGAGGGCCGCATCCTTAGTCGCAACGAGATCAATCCCAAGCAACTCAAGATTGGCCGGGTTCGTGCTACTCGTGACGCCCGAAGCATGCGTTACGAGATCAGCCAGCGCATGGACGAGGTTAAGCAGGGCAAGCTCCGAGGAAAGGATCTTGCTCGGGTCTTTGATGTCATTCAAGTCCAGGCCACACACGAGGAGGCTACTTGGCACCTAATTCGCAAGGTCCCTGAGATCACCCGAGCCACCAAGTCTCCTCTGACCCTTACCGAGAAGGCCAGAATGAAGTGGCGCGCTGATCAGGAAAAGTTCGCTGAAAAGCAGAGATACAGATACAAGCAACTCACACCACCTGAGAGCATCTACTAATTACCTCAAGTTATCATGATCAGCAAGGTTCGGCGCAGGATAGCACAGGTGCTCAGGAAAGGCATAGAGTATGAGACATTCAAGGCATTTGTAACCAGTATTCAATGAGGGCATCACTTCATAGATCCAAAGGGAATCCGCTATGAGGGATCCACAGGTGGATTTCAGAGGGTTTCAAGGAAGCGTTTTGTCTCAACTCGGTATGCCTAATCACAGTCACGCTAAAACTTCATCTTGCTCTTCATCTCGCCATACCGTGTTCTCGTCCTTCAACCTATCAAGTTAATTGCGCTGCACGCTAGCCTATGTAGATGTGGTCAGAGTTCAGTGAGAGCCAGGATGTGTGCCCCACCGGCTTACTAGTCTATCACAGTCAGAGTGAGGTCCTACACAGAAGTTGAGGTGGAGGTGAATGTAAGTCGATTCTAAGAGGTACAGCCCCATCGCGATTCTGAATAATTGACCAATCCGGTGTAAGCCACATGCATGATCAAACACTTTGGATGGAACACCCAGCCTATGTTGTACCTAGAATGACCATGACCATTGGGATGTAGCTAACTAAAGATCCAGTAATGGCCCAAGGAATCACAAAAATGATGAAAGGAAGTAAGGTAGGAGCAGATTCGGGCGCATATGAGCAGGATGAGGGGAGATTGAGTTGCGGGCGGCACGGAGGAGCGTTCGCTGGTGCAGATCAATATCCACTCTCTTCTTGCATGCCCGTGGTTGCCACCCGGCTAGAGTGCCACTTGGCGTTGATGAAACTGGGTAGTTGGCAGGTTGCAGTCGTTCAAAGATTCGTGTCCGAGTTAATCATCCAAACGTGCCTACAGGGTATTTAAATCAACAAAGACAGCAGTCGTTACTCCTTCATCTTGACATAGTTGCTGGGGAAGATGCCCGTTCTCGTACCAATCTGGCCAGTCCTAGATAATGTCAGTCTGGTCGAGTCAAGGGGGTTAGGATACATACCACCAGTCGTTATCGCTTTCGGTTCGCTTCAGGACGGTGATGACGTCGCCCTTCTTGAAGCCGAGGTCACCCGCCTGATCTGCATCGAAGTTGAACACGGCAACAGCCTCGTTCTTCTTGAGCAGCGCTTGCTTGGAAGCAAAGTTGGGCTTGGGAGCCGCGGGCCGTCCAGGGCCAGTCTTCTTCTCTGCGCCAAAGCCAGGGTTGTCTCGGTAAACGTAGTCACCGCCAGTTCCACCGCCAGTAGCAAAGGTGTTGGATCGCGATGGCGCGCCGTAACTGCCTGGTCGGTCGTATACGTCGTCCTGCCATGTGTTTGATCGCTGCGGTCTGCCAAAGCTGTCGTCAGTTGAGCCTGCACGATCGCGCTGCACCCCCTCGCCATATGCTGAGCCTCGCCGGCCGTTCCACACGACGTCGTCGTGCTTGTCATCGTATACGGGGATATCATTGTACATGGGGTCGTCTGTGGAGCCAACCCGCATGCCGCTGAAGGCGCGCGAGTTGAGAAGGTTCATGAGAGGGGCAGCCTGAGGGGGTGATCGCACAGAACCGGTGAGGAGCTGCTGCGCTGTGAAGCGCTGGCCGTACATCTTTTCGTTGGCATCGCGACGCTCGATGATGGCGGATCCCTCGAGGGATACACCGGCGAAGAGGCCCTTGGTTTTGGAGTAGCTGAAAATACCGGCGACACTCCTAAGCGAAGCAGCACCGGCGGCCTCGGCATTGCGACCAACGGGGCCGGCAGCCAAAGAGACGTTACCACCAAGCGTCAGAGAGCCAGCCTGAGCAAAAGTCTTGACTGCGTTGGCGTCGTTGAGGATAAAGACAAAGTCGGTCAGCTCGAACCCAATCTGGCCACCAAAGCCGGCGCCGGCGGTCGCGATAGCGCTAGGGGCGCTCCAAGAGCCGTCGGGAAGTCGGGCGACGACAAGACCGCTACCGAAACGACCAGACCCAAGGAAGCCGGCCTTGAGAACGGTGATGATGGCGAGCCCTTGTGCGTTGGCGAGGATGGAGGGAGGAATGACCTTGTCGGGGCCAAAGGCCTGGCGAGGATTGACAAAGGACGACAAAATCTTGCCGCATTTCTTGCACTCGGCTGTTGTAGTGCTACGTCAGCCATGTCTCGCAGGCGCAATTCGGCTACTGGTGAGGGGCGGTGCGGCTCATGATGCGCGATCATGAGAGCGGATCGGGCCAACTTACACGCCAAGGAAGACGGGAGGGGGTTGTTGATGCCCATCTTGCGAGATCTGAGGTACGCTTCAGACTTGTAAGAGCTTTCTCCTCGATGCGCCTTGCTTGGAATTCTCCGTTTGAGGTTGTTGAAGGAGCCAAGAAAGCTCACGATGCCCGGGGGCGGGTGGGGTTCACAGCTTGGACGACCTGCGTCGTCACCGGATAGTCGCTGCTGCGCCTCGATGATGTCTTGGCGAGGAGTTGGATGACAGAAAGACTCCGTCTGGCGCATATAATATATAAAGACCGTTAGGTTCAACTACCTAATATATGGACACCCAGGAGGTTGGTAGTGTAGAAAGTCACGGTAAGCACCTGAGCTCGCCGCACACCTGGGTAGGTACGTAAGACGGAAGGGGCTGCTCGTGGTGTGGCACAGCACTCCCGCACTGAATACGGACAGCCACAAGGGAGCAACAAAATGCCCATAGTTGCCCAACCACGCGGTTTCACAGGCTTCTCAGTAAAGAGCTGCCCCGCCTTGGGCGGTCTCCAGAAGCCCTTGTCTTTTAGCGGGTTTGCTGTGGCTCTTGGATTAAGCATGTGGCGGTGCGTAATGGGGTGCAGGGATGAACCGGGTGTGGCGGACTGCGGAGTGGGAATCATCATGGCTCCGACTTGGAGTGAGTTGGAGTCGACCCCTTTCACACTCGGCATTGACTTGACGATCAACACCTTCTACGACAAACCCACGACAAATCAACGACAGACGCCGACGATAGAGAACGAAAAACCAACAGCAACTAGAGTACCCTCTTCCCAAACCGGGCTCTGCGGCTTGTCTCCGACGACAGCCCTCCGTTCTCGACCGAATCCATTCTACTCTCGAGCATCGCAACAGGCGAATAAAACATCGCGACTACAACATCTTCCACTTGCCTGCCATGTCTGAGGCCTACGAGCGCGAGCGCCAGAACAATGCGCGCCTGGATGAGCTCTCCGCCAAGGTCTCTGCCCTGCGCGGCGTGACCGTCGACATTTACGACAACGCCCGCGCCCAGGACGTCATTGACAACACCGTTCGTCTACCCACAAGCCTCTTAGGCCTCCTGCATTTGCGTCTCCGGATGCTAACGTCTGCAGTCCGACACATTTTCCTCCATGACCACTCAGATGAAAGGCTCCGCAGGCCGCTTAACCCGCATGGCAGCGTCCGGAAACCGTGTCGCAATCCTAAAGCTGTCGGGGATCGTGATTGTGGTCTTTTTGGTGTTGTACTACGGCACGAAACTATTGTTCTGAGCGGTTGCACAGGCGTTGTGAGTTGAATCCAGGACCACTAGAATACAGGATGGCATCGTCTGGATGGGGGCTGGCCTAGGGACACGCTTGGAAGACGGCGAGGAGTCTGATTAGGAGTCCATGCCATGGAGCAACAAGGTTCATTACTCGGCCAACTGCCGAGTCAGCTGTTACATGTTCAGCGTTGGGTTGGCGTTATCTGAATACATTTTCACATTGCTTCGCATCAATTCACCAGCGTCATAATGGTCGTTCAATTTAATCGATCCCCATTTTGCAGCTACATGACTCCTAACATGCAAACGCCCCAAACATGCCTGCAATCGTTGTATAGAAACCCGCCCTGAAACCCTATCTAGATGTTTCCAAAATCCACTACTGCCACACGTTAGAGAACAGGTCGTCATCCCCGCCAAAACCGCCAGCAGGCTTTGTTCCACTACCGGTTGCAGGAGGTCCGCTGCTCGTCCATCCTCCAAACTCTTCGTCAGCCGACACCTTGGGCGCCGGGTTGAAGCCGCCCGAAGCACCAGGGACAATGGGAGTGCTGGCAAAAGCACCTCCCGAGTTGCTCCATCCAAAGTCGTTACCGGCAGGCTTTGGAATTTCGGGACTCTTTTGCACAGGGGCCGGTGCAGGGGCAGGAGCCGCGGGAGCTCCCCATTCGTTTCCACCCCAAACATCAGCGCCAGAAAACCCTCCAAATGAGCTGGTAGTGGTGGTTGTAGTCGCCGTAGTGGTGGCGGGCACGGCAGGCGGGCTCTGGGGAGATGAGAGGTTGAAGACAGAGCTAGTAGAGGCGGGCGCGGGCTGAGGTGGAGGAGATGTGGTCACAGGAGCAGAAAGGTCAAAGAGATCGCCCATGGCGGAGGATTGAGCGGGCTTAGGAGCTGCGGGAGCGGGAGCGGGAGCGGGGGAGGAAAAGCCGCCAAAGTTGGAAAAGTTGGAGGACTGGTTCTGATACGAGGGAGCAGCAGGCTGAGAAGGCTTGTTGTCAAAGAAACTGCCTCCTCCAAGGCCACCAAAGGCATTGCTGCTGGATGTGGTGCGACTGGCGGAACCAAGGCTGGCAAATGGGTCGGGAGCCGCGGGCTTAGGCGCATTCGAGATGCTAAGGCTGCTAAACGCATCATTGAACCCACCGACTGAGCCTTGAGTGTTATGGCCCAGAGTAGGCGAAGCCATACCACCTGCAAACCCTCCAGTTGATTGCGGCTGCTGCGGTTGAGGCTGAGCCTGTGGTCGGGAGGCAGTAGCATACAGAGACAGAATAGACTGCTTCAGATCGGGGCGAGATTGGCCGCTTGGAGCAGTGCCTGTTGTGCTGGCCGGCCGCGGAGGGGCCGCCGGCTCACCAAAGAAGTCGAGCCCGAGCAGCGAGTCCTTTGTGCTCGTGGCTCTCGGCGGCGCTGGTTCCGCCTTGGGAGCAACCTTAGCACCAGGAGGTGCAGCGCTGCTTGATCGCACGGGAACGGGATCTCCGCCGATGAGATCTTCTTGAGGCGCAGGAACGGGCTTGGGTGCTTGTGATTGACCCAGGGATGCCTTCCTAATAGACTCCTTGCGCTCTATGACCTGCTTCTCCTTGACTATGCTCAGAGGCACATCATCATCACCATCGACATCTAGCGTCGCGGGGTCGGGCATGGGGCCTTCCATGACCCATCGCTTGAGGTCGTACTTTGTTCGGATAAAGTTCTCGATCTTGGCCTCGGAAGGAGCGTGGCCTGGTGCTAGCTTGGCCTCCCAGTATTTATTGGCGCGGGCATTGCCCCAGCTGAGGATGCTCTGAAGCTGTTCGTCGGTCCAGGAATCGAGGTCAACCGATTTGACACGGCTGATGTGAGTGCCCATGCCACGATGGATGCCCGAGCATCGGATGCAGACGAAGACGCCGAGATTCCAACTGGCCCATCGAGGGTCTAGTCAAGTCAGCATGGTCGCATAATAACAAACTCGAGGGCCATGATTCAGACGTACGCTTGTTCCTTTTGCAATCGGCACAGACTTTATTGGGCTCCAGTTTGAGAAGGCTCTTGATGGTAGCTTGGTTTTGCGCCGCCCGCTCGGCGGCGGGGTTTGGGGTTCTCCTGGACATGGCGGGATCGTAACAAGGAGAGGACGCACGAGGAGATATGAAAGCGAGTCGATGCGCGGGTCGAGGTGAGCAATTCGGAGAGGACTCCTCAGGTGAGCGGGTGTTGAAAGTGGCAACCTGGAGTCGAAAGGTGTGCCTGGACGAGGTCAATAGGGAGGTGCCTAGCTGCCCAGTGGACTTAGCGCAGCCCAGCAGGTACTTGGCCCCTGGAAATGGCGGGGAGTAGCTGATAAGGTGTGGCTGAGTCTACGCCTCCGCTACACCCTTCAGGGGTTGGAAATGTTATTCATACACTAACTAATACGTACCTATACTTACTTACTCATAGTAATTCGCGTATAAGGCAAGTATCTTCAAAATTTTGCCACTGATCATCAAGTTCCTTGTTAACAGATTATCAAATCATAAGGCAAGAAAAAGATATGTATTAGACCCTCGAGCCTATTAAATAAGGGAATGGCGATACTGTGGAGAAGAAATCCAGTTTATAACATATTCAACCCCTGAAGGATGTAGAAGCAATTGATGATGCAACTACTCCCTCGATTCCACAACTGCAACTCATGATTTGTCAGGCTCCATTGCCACTAGGACCGGTATACAACCTCGCTCATGAACGACGAGTTCATTCTCAATAAAATATAAAAATAAATACATCAAGTCCACATTCATCACTCATTGTCAATGCGTTTTTCGCCCTTTCTATCAACCCTCATCTACACCTTCTCCAACATCACCCGTGTAAGACCTCTGCCCTCACATCTCGCTCTTCGTCCAATTCCTCTTCGATCTATGTCCGGCATTCCCTTCTTGGGCGCTTTGTTTGGCTCTTCATCAAAGTCTTCCACCATGTCGTATCCTGACAAGCGCACCAACGACGAGTGGCGGGCCGTGCTCAACAAAGGTAAATTCACCTGCATTCCTTTTTACTCAAGAGACTAACAAGGTCCAGAGCAATTCCGCATCCTCCGCGAAAAAGGCACCGAGCCTCCCGGCTCAGGCAAGTTCGATAAGCACTACCCGGAGCAAGGCGTCTACACCTGCGCCGGCTGCAATGCGCCGCTCTACAAGGCGAGCCACAAGTTCAGCTCGGGATGCGGCTGGCCCGCCTACTTTGATAGCATTCCCGGCGCCGTCGTTCGCCACGAGGACCGCACTCTCGGCATGGCACGCACCGAGATTGTGTGTGGCAACTGCGGAGGTCATTTGGGGCACGTCTTCAAGGGCGAGGGCTTTGACACACCCACGGATGAGCGTCACTGTGTGAACAGCGTCAGTTTGAGCTTTTCATCGGATGAGAAGACGGTTGTGGATAAGTCTCCTGAGAGCAAGGTTTGATGCGGGTGATTAGGAGTTGACATGTAGTGAGATTTCTCGGAATAGGCACTTGAAGCGGGTATGGGAGTCAAAGGTGTAGAGAGGTGATGTTGGTATTATATTCTACTAGATTGGCACTCAGTGGTGTTGTAAATCCTTAACATTAAACAAACAATCAACTATAGTGATTGATACCATGTAAGCCCAGATCGCCATGCTAGCCTCCATCCTACTATTAATCTTACGCCTTGTTATACCTCATCCTCTGGTCGTATCAGTCAAATGTCTCTGGGAAATACACCCACTCCTCGTTCTCTTCATCCCAATGTCGAAACTGTTGCGTCTCTCGATGCCACGTCCAGTAGCCATCTTCCACGTCACTGTCCTCGGAAAACTCGATCTCGGGCGGTGTTAGAGCCTCTCCCAACATATAAGCCTCTTCTATCCCCGGACTAACTGTCCTCGGAACGTGGCTGTTCCCAGCAATAGACAAGGAGTTAATACTATCTTCTAAGCCATGCAATTGATATTCACTGGCACTTTTCCTGGAAATATCGTCAACGTATTTTTCCCTCTCGGGTTCAGGATCAGTGGTCGACGTCCCATCTTTCCGGTCGGATGGCCCTGTCCTCTGGGTTTGTCCATGTCCTGGTGATCCTGTTCTTTCCTCACGAATCTGCTTGTGCTGGGATTCATGCAAGGTCAACGTGTGTTTTCTAGTCAACTGGTTTCTCCCCCAGCTTGATCTTCGCGGTAGCCCCTTCAACTGTCTCCGTCGGCATTTCTCTTTCACAAAGTTCTCCGAGGAACCAGGTGTTAGTAAGGCCGTTCCTCGTGCACCAATCAAATGGCCTGGCAGCAGAGCCTGAGTGACGGTCAGCTTGATACAGCGCCGCAAAGCTTGCGGCAGACGTACCTTGACTACCGCATGACAACAGGCTTGCTGATCGTTCTCCGAAGCGATATCCGGCTTTATTGCTAGACAGCGCATTACTGAAGCTGGGAAGGCCAGTTTGGGGGCCAGATAAATGGCCAATCGCGGCGTCGGAAAGAGTCTCGAGTCAAGGCCTCGCGACGGCGATTGTCCTGTATTTTCAGAACCAACGCCTCCCAAACAGGCCATGGCTGTGGCAGAACTGTGTCACAAGTTAGACAGGACAGAGAAAGACACGCTCAACATACTACCAGGCAGCTAATCGCGGTGAAGAAACAGATCAGTCCTGCAGACCCAGTATAAAGAAACTGATCTGAGCATCTTTTATGCTCCACCAGGCCTCCAACAACCAGATTATTCGGAAACGTGCGGCACTGATCGCTTCCGGGATGAGGCTCCAATCCAGAGTGAGGCGAGACCAACATTCGAGTAAGCCTACGATGTCGGGGTGGTCTAACACGAACCTCGTCATTGGAGAGGCTTCAAATCGGAGCCTGACGCCCGAGAACTATTGTCACAGACGTACATGCAAGGCGCAGCGATATTTTCCTCGGCGATGTGCTTGCCACACTTGAAGACTAAAAGGCAATGTGCAAATGCGCTTTTGAATACGAAGTTACATCGCAATGTCATAATGAGGCACACGTACTTACAAAGATGAAATTGTGAATTGAAGTAAGCCTCGTTTCGAGGCCCAAAGTGCATAATCTAGCCGAGTCTATGCGAAGTGCTCAAGTCCAGTGAGGCTCAAAAGATCGGTGAGATCAAACACAGCCACCCATCAATTGGGTTGCACAGCCGTGTTCCAACGACCAGAGGGGATAGGACAGGAAAACAGCGAATCCAAGGTCTGCCCGCAATCCTGATTCTCCATATTCAAGGCACAGGACGTGAGGCTACTGGCGGATTGTCGTCAGAACCAATCTGCCTTGGCAGCGTTAAGCAGGCTGGTCCTTGGCTTGACCAAATTACTGGATATTAAACACCTGCACTTTGGCTCTAATGCGCGGTTGTTGCCTTGCTGCGATGCAATCAGGTCACAAAGGAATGGCTTTAAGAAGAAACAGACGGGATGGTAAAGTCACCCAGTCTTGAACCCGAGCAATGCCAGCACGACAGGATCGGCTACAAAAACAGGAATTGTGTCTCTATCATTGCTGAGCGCGGTCGACATCTGGGTGGTTCAAAGTGTTCTAGAAAGATAAGCTCTTTCAGAGTACTCAGCTCACCGTCGCCCGAGATCCTACCTTCAGACTCCGCCTAAATCCTGTTTCCCAGCATCAAGGAGGCTCCATGGTGCCTCAGCGACAGCGCAACCCCGGTTTGTCAGGACGGCCACTCGGGCGCCTGAGGTTGATTGGGATCGATTCCCTCAACCAGGATGCGATGAGGTCACCAACAAATTCTCTCAGTCCAATCGTGAAGACTAGAAGGAGACGTCGGAGCAGCTCTTCTACAACCTCGTTAGTCAACGGACTGTCCGACCTATGCGCAGGAGGACCGGGTGAAGGTTCGAGAGGCTATGATTTGGACCCTCCGGAGCAGTCAATGCAGAAAGCATCACCTTGTTTTATTCCGATCCTTGGTCCACTCCTGGGCTCTTTGCCGATATCCGGATTGGACAACCTAGACGAGTCGGCTGTTTCAACAGACGAAGAAATGAGCGTGTCTCCTCAGAATCAGAAGCAATTTCCCACGCAGTCAATATCTGCCCCTAGCGGGCAGTTTCCATCACAATCCTCCATGGGTCGCTCAAAAGGTCCAACAGCCCTAGTCAAAGATGGTGATATGATACGGATCACTCTCAAGACTCAAACGACCGAAGTTCCGTCCATCGCCAAGTGCTGCCTCAATCGTCAATGGAGTATTGTCGACAACGAGTTCGCCCGTGGATGGGGCGTAAAGGTGCACCCTGTGCCTAAAACACGATGGAAAGATGCCAAGCATTGGTGCATCCTGGACGTGGTTGACGTGGAGAAGATTGGGAGCACCAAGAGAATGCTGAAGATGCCGCTCGCCAAACTTCCAGATCGACGTTTCAATATTGAGTTGGGCACTGATGTTCTCACATCGCTCGGTTTGGTTGGAGATGGAAATGGTAAGATGAAAACTTGTGGTAGTTGTTGGAGTAGCACCCGCTAATTGCTCCGCTATCAGATCCCGTTCGGTCGCAACTATCAAGGTCCGCCCCGGCCAGTCAAGTTGCCTCGGCCTGGTTTGATGCCTTGGGAGGTTTTCCATCAGCCTCTCCAGCGTCTGAACATATCGAACCCTCACAGAGAAACATCTCTTTGCCGGTGCCTCCGATACCTCAGATCAGGATTGACACTTCCTCACTTGTACCAAGCCCAGGCTACGATTCGACTTCTGCCGAGGACTCTAGTTCAAATTGGGACATGTATTCGTTTGTATCGCAATCTTGCCAAGAGGACGACATAATTTCGTGGAGTCCAGCTGTTTCTGAGTGTGACGGTTCTCCTTACGATGCGTGTATGAGTTTATAGGGATGAAGCAAGTATTTCCTTTCTTGGCGGGATATTCTGGAAGTATGTGACCATTTTTCCCTATGTATATTCTCGTTACAAGGTCTGATATCCTCGTGTGCAGGGCTCGAAGTCGGGGGAATGCTTAAGGGTTAGATATCCATTCTTGGAGTATTGGTCGCACGGATGGAACGGGCTCTCATAAGTGTCAATAATTTCCTTGTGAAAATCCACCACGTGCTCCACAGCTTAGGCTATCACGCTCACAGCTATATCGTCATCTTACAGGTTGACGGACGATCGGGGTTTGTCAGTTTAACATCCTCGTGACGCGACCTTGAAGCCTCTCGGGGTCCCCCGCGCCGAAAGATGGGGGATCTGGCATGTGAAGGACGCTAAAAGTGGCGCTAGAAGTGCCAAGCCTGGGGCGACGAGATGCCTCGGTCGCGGCGGGCCCTCCACGCTCTCATACAAACCTCATTCTCCTTGCAACGGCTTTCAACTTTACTCTTCCACATTCTCACAACATCCGAGGTCTGCCGAGATCCGTCTTGTATAACTATCGCTCTGTTGCTTCTCTCTTGCTGCCTCAAGCTATCTCTAAGCCATCCACTCCCGAGCTCCTATCCACTTCACAATCCTCCATCTCTTTCATAGCCAAAATGGGTGGTATGTTGATGTGTTATATTCCCACTCAATTCTGATCGCTAATATATTCCTAGCTATCGACAGAATCTCACAAATCGGTGGCCAGATCTCGGGCAATCCGACCGCCGGCGGTCGAGACAAAATCCTCGAGAAGAACCCTGACGACGTACGTGTCCTGTCCCGGCCTATGTGCCCTGGGTCTAAGATGGCTTCTAACCGCTAACAGATTGTTGTCACTGCCTGCTGTCGAAGCGCATTCACCAAGGGAGGTCGGGGCGGTTTCAAGGACACTCAAGCCGCTGATATTCTGGCCGGCGTTCTCAAGGCCATCCTCGACCGTTCCAAGATCAACCCTGCGCTCGTCGAGGACCTATGTGTCGGAACCGTGCTGGCTCCCGGCGGTGGCGCAACCGAGATGCGTGCTGCCAGCTTGGTTGCCGGCTTCCCTGAATCGATCGCTGTTCGAACTCTCAACCGACAGTGCTCCTCTGGACTGCAAGCCACTGTTGATGTGGCGAACCAGATCAAGACTGGCATGATTGACATCGGTATTGGTGCCGGTGTTGAGAGCATGTCCCTGCAATATGGGTAAGTCTCCTCGAAACAATTCGCGAACCATACTAACCGTTTAGCCCCGGCGCTGTGACCGAATTCTCGGAACAATTCGAGAACCATCCCGAGGCCGCCAACTGCAAAGTCCCCATGGGCGTCCTCTCCGAGCAGATGGCCAAGGACCTCAACATTTCTCGAGCTTCACAAGACGCCTTTGCCGCCTCATCATACCAAAAGGCCCTCAAGGCTCAGAAGGAAGGTCTCTTTAACGAGGAGATTGCCCCCCTCAAGGTCAAGTTTGAGGACAAGGAGGGCAATACCAAGGAGATCACCGTCTCCCGGGATGATGGTGTCCGAGACGGCATCACCGCCGAGTCCCTCGGAAAGATCCGCCCTGCCTTTGCCAAGGATGGTTCCATCCATGCCGGCAATGCCAGTCAGATCTCAGACGGCGCCGCTGCCGTGCTCCTCATGAAGCGCTCCACCGCCGAGAAGCTTGGACAGAAGATCCTCGGCAAGTATGTCTGCGCCTCGGTCGTCGGCGTCAAGCCCCTCCTCATGGGACAGGGCCCCTGGAAGGCCATCCCCAAGGCACTCGACCTTGCCGGCATTTCCAAGGATGATGTGGATATCTGGGAGATCAACGAGGCATTTGCCAGCCAGTGCTTGTGGTGCGCAAACGAACTGGGTATCCCCCAAGAAAAGATCAATCCCAAGGGAGGTGCCATTGCCTTTGGCCATCCCCTTGGCTGCACTGGAGCCCGACAAGTTTCTACCCTGCTGTATGAGCTGAAGCGGACGGGCCAGAAGGTTGGCGCAACATCCATGTGCGTGGGAACTGGCATGGGTATGGCTGCCATTTGGGTAGCCGAGTAAAGGGGCCTGTACGAGTAGATAAATGCATGTATTGAGTCAAATAACTTTTATGTTTCGATATCCAGTTAAAAGCCCTCTATGCGTGTGCCTATGCTCTTATCATTTGCAACCTCAACCACGTGCATTCCCACGACAAGATCCATAAGCCCAAGACCCACGCTCTTGTAGATTACAGTGCCATCTCGCAGCCATCGTACGAGGTGGTCTTCCTTTTTCCTCTTCTCGTTGTCGGCAGAGCTGCTCGAACTCTTTCGCAAATGAAAGAAGGAACCAGATTTGCGAGAATCCGAGCCTACCGAGCCGGTAGGGCTAGAAAGCGTCTCACTAGCATTGCTCCCAAAGACAGTCGACAATGAGGGTACCCTGCCCTGAAGGTCCAGTTTGTCCATGTCGGAGGCAACAGACGCCTGGCTGCTCGTGGGATCATCGGATTCTTCTATAGCTAGCCTATGGAGCATGACGAGCTCTCCAAGTCTAAAATTGTGAGTGGGTGCCTTTAAACAGTTGACCGGGATACTTACTCAACAAGCTGGTGAGACCCAATATTGGCGGCGATAATCTCACCCGCTTCCTTGAGGACGCCTTGGATGTTGTCCACCACGATGACTCCGCCTTCGGGCGCATGTTTGTGAAAATGCCGGTGAGGTTTGTCGTACTGCTTGACAGCCAGCTGAAGAAGATCATCCGGGAGCTCTCTCATCTCAGGGGTATAACTTCCAACAGCAATGATCAGCCGTCCCTTCTTTCGTCCCTCGTGAGATGTCAAGATGGATCCATCAAAGAGATCCTCCTGTGATGGAGTACAGCAGTAAATGACGTCTGCATCTCGCATCTGCTCCTTCAGTAGACGTTGGTACTCGTGGAATGTGGGAATCAAGAGTCCAAACTTGGTATCCGACCAGCCCTCATGGTGCTTAATCTCGGGTGAAACCTGGGCGAACTTCTTGAGTAATCCAGTCGCGTTGTCCGACCAGCGACGGTTAATGACATGGACGTTCTTAATGGTGCTGCCACGCATCATGAGAGCCAGTCGGATATGCCAGTAGGCCTGAAGACCGCTACCAAACACAGTCAAGGTCTTGACGTGGTTGCGGCGAGCCAGAAGGCAAGTTGATGCCAGAGCAGTTCGGAAAGCTGTCAGAGCGCTGGCGTGAACGATGCCAAGTGGTGATCCATCCGGTCTAAACAAGTTGACGACACCTGTAGGGCTGATAGGATTGGCTACAGTATATTGGGTAGCCTCTGCGTCAGTCAGAGATATCACTGACAGGTCAGCACAAAATAGGTCACCTCGGATAAGAAACTCACCTTTGCAACCCATTCCACACGGAGCGCAAGAGGGCATGTAGAGCGTCTTGGCCCGAGTCTCGGGATGAAGTGTCGAGATGCGATCCGGTTGCTGAAAGGCTTTCTCCAAAGCGGGAACGCCAGTCGAAAATTCATGAAGAGAAGACGCCAACACATGACGAAACTCATCAAGCTCCTCCGTAGTGAGGCCCTCTAGAAGAGTGTTGACCTGGTCATCGGATAGGACGGTATAGGTCATCCTGCTGTCTTGATATTGCCCTGCAATATGCCTCCCGGGTTCATGGGCCAGAACTGAGGACAATGGGCGCAATTAATGCAATACGTAGGACTGGATACTAAAGCCAATCTCAATAGTCTTCCAGCTAGGCAACCAGATAGTGGTCAGAAGAGTCGAAGTTGGTGATTGACAAGCGGATGGCGCTTGATGTTGTTGAAGAGTGATGTAATAAGCGCCTTTCCTAAGGTACCTAGGTAGCTTAGAGACAACAGATTCTCCACCTAACCACATGGTCGGAACTGCGATATCGCGAGGACCAACATCGTAAGAGGCCTGGGGAACTACCAGGGAATCAGAGTATCGCAAAGAAGATGGAGGTGGAAAGTCTAGACCCAGTCACGGTTTAATTATATAAATTCTTGGATTGGTCCTTCTACCTGAGACATGTGTGATGGTTGATCGAGTGCCGTTGAGACTCTACGCATGTATATGTTGAGGCAATTGTCTGGTCTGTATCCGTATGTCCTCACAGAGTCAAACCTCAATATCCCTATTATATAAAACTACCAAGCATGCTACCCTACTAGTCCAAGGAATTACAAGGCAACGTCTCTTGCTGAGTCGTATCGCGTAAGCATCACCTCGGCGAGGCTTGGCTCCGGCACGGCGAGCCGCGTACTTAACGTACGTCACGTCGCTGTGCAGTGGAAGGCAACAATAGAGCTGCCTAGCTGAATGAGACGTATATTCTGAGGAAGCACAAGGGAACAACACGTCCCAAAGAGTTCATGACCCTGAATCACACATGCCAGCGATCGCCGTCTCAAAAGCAACACCTTTGTCTCACCTTGACTGTCAATAACGCAGCGCATCCCTTACAGGGACCCCTACCCGGTAAATCCTCTACATACGGCCTGTGCTAGGTCCAATCAGCGCTCCGTGTCCTCCAATTCCCGCCGCCAGCAACGGAGCATCGCCCCGTGGAACCTCCACTTGCTTGACAGCACCAGCCTCAAAATTGGGGACCAGCAACTCGCTCCTTTGCGAAAAGGCTACGTGCATCATTTCAACCATCAACCTTCCACCTCTCAACTCGCATCGTCGGCGCAACCACAAACGACTCGCAACACCGAACTCCATTATCAAATTCCTCACTGATAACCCAAATCGTCTCGACCCCCCTGTTTTTATTGTACGCGACTCTCCCTCGACTGTTCCAACCCCGAATACGAGCGCTCGACGCAAGCTGGCAAGATGACGCTTAAGGAGGAGTTTCAGACGCGAAACTTCAGTATGTGGCTCTGGATTCAGTGCGCTGGTTGAGGTTGATGCTAATCTGCGTGTAGGCATTTATGGACAATGGTAAGCTACCGATGCTTGACTATTGCAGTTTCGACTACAGCTATTGAGCTGTTGAGCTCCCTCCTGCTGTCGCTCCCGCCAACGAGGCAAGCCATTACGTCTACGAACGAGCTGACAAGAGATTGGTATCTAGGATTGGAATCCTCTCCATGATCATTTGTTTGGCTGTTGGAATCGCCA
Source organism: Fusarium cyanostomum (assembly GCA_014824385.1). Lineage (NCBI taxonomy): Eukaryota > Fungi > Ascomycota > Sordariomycetes > Hypocreales > Nectriaceae > Fusarium > Fusarium cyanostomum. The sequence continues at coordinate 183,777 of JABCKW010000073.1, read as the reverse complement.
ACATCTTTTCTTTTAACGTTGTTCGCATCATCTTCTGCGCCTTTGCCATGTATGGCTCCCAATCTCGACTTGACCAGATCTACCGAGGCTAACAACACAATGCAGCGCATCTTCCTTCGTTATCCTGTTTATCGAGGTCCCTCTTCTGCTTCGAATCTGCCCGACCTCTGGCAAGTTCGATGAGATGATTCGAAGGATCTCAACCAACTACATGCGCGCGGCCGCCTACGGTGTCATGTCTGCTCTGCAGTTCATCAGTATCGTCAGTGACCCGAGCAGTCTGGTCGCTGCTGCGGTCTTTCTGTTATTGGCTGGCCTCTGCTACCTGCTTGCTGGCATCAAGGGGCAGGCCTTTGTCGGCAGCAAGACCCTCGGTGGTCAGGGTGTTGCTCAGATGATTGTGTAGACGGCATCTTCCGCTTGCGTAGTCAATTCTTCAAATCACCGCGAGCGACTGCGACACATCTGCACGATACCGAGATGGTGCATTGGGGGAGATATTCGCGCCTTGGAGTAGTTTACGGAGGGTATTGATGGACAAATCCTTTACCAATGAGTTGCGGTCCTGCTAAGAGCAGTGGCCTATATACCCGGCCGGAATTCGGCGTCTGGGACGAGGAACGGCTTACGCTTTGACTTGTAGTTGATTGTTATTCGTGGATGAGCTTCGACGACCGCGTATTGAAGATAGATCGTTAAATTGATTGCATGTCTTGTACTATTTACTAACGGGCCATGAGTCGTTGCATGTTGTAGAGATGAATGCTACGGAGTAGTGTGCTCGGAGAAGCTCCTTGGGAACAAGGCAAGCTATTGACATCCAACCAAAACAACTTGTCAGTGGCTAATTCCTCGGCATACGCGTAATCATATGACAACCAGCTGCAGCTGGCCCGAATCGCCCATCAGCGACGTCAAACTAGAAGCCGGCGCTTCTGGAATAATAACACATGGCTCACCAGCCTCAAGTCCTGTCGCCCCTCGTGATGTGCAGAATTCACAAGCCTGCCACTAGACAGGTTTAGGTTGACGGCTATTAATATAGTGGAGAACTGCCAGCATCGAGGCATCGCTTGTTAGTTGCCAGGAAGTTTACCGGATTCTCAGCCGGGAGTCCAGGCCGTGGCGCTGTCAAAGGCCAATTGGTGCAGCTCTCGGGCAAGGAAAAGGTGAGGGGTCAATTGTAGCCAGGATGGAATGGAATGCTTCGTGGAATTAATTACAACCAGATAGTTGTCGCAGGGATGCTACAGGGTAACCGGTCCGGTCCTTCAAACACACGCAAGGCATATTCTCGGTCAACTGGAGCTTTCACAAGAGGGAATGGCGTCATGGTGGTTTGGACGGTTTGTGGAAAAGTCTTCGGTCTGGTGGCATCGTGTGCTGGATGGGGCGGGCTCGGCCAGGAGAGGACGGACGGGATGTGATTCGACTGGAGAATATCGACAAGATGTCCAGGGGAAACAGAGTTTTCTCGCGAGAGGGACGGCGATCATTCTAGTCCCCGTTCTTTAGCAGTGCAGAACTCGATCCAAGTCTGGAGCTTCTGGACAACGCCGCTTGTCGTTCGAGACTTGAAAATGTCATAATGACATTGACTCTACCAGTCGAGACTGAACAGTTCCACTTGGTTGAGTTTTCTTATTCTGGTATGAATGCCTTCCACTGGATCGAGTTGTCTGTGTCTACTATACCTGATGCCTCAACGCATTGCTTCAAACAGCTATAGCTCCGTTCAAGATGGGTCAGGCGACCGTCAGCTTTGCTCACCGTATCGTCCAGTAGAACGCCGTCGAGTAACTAAGCGTCATTCCTCAAAGTCCCATGGACGACAACATCGTTCAACTGAGCTAGCAACGCATCGATCGGTCGGTGGGGATGTACGCTGCAGGAGATCCCCGCCATGATGGACAGGTCGACGGGAGCGAGGTACCTGAGTTGAGTCTTTGGCAAGAAGTACTGTTGCCCGCAACCTCTCGTCAGCTCGCTTCTAGACTTGCAAGGACATGGGCTGTGACAATTCAATCAGGCGTTGTCCTGGCTGTTGCACTGCCCGTCTCAAACATACCGGGTTTGTCTGCGAATTGTAGACCTCATGGAACATGACCCTTTCCGTTCAGGGACTTCGGATGGTGGCATCATGCGGGGTGGTGCACTGTGTCTGGACCTCTTGCTGGTTCATGGTAGTGACGCAGTTCATATCCTTTGCCTGCAGTGTTTTCCGAGGTGAGTTTTTAGGTGAGTCAACAACGAGATGAGGGCAAGAGAAGCACTCAATTCGTGTTTCAGAAGAATCGGGATGTTGAATGAAAGCACCATAATTGTACGAAATCTAAGAAGAGTATTCTCGGTCTATCCCAACATCGTCAAAGCCTCAGCAACTTCTACGATCCAGCTACAGTGCTGATCGTCCACCTCTCGCACAGCCCACTTCACGCCCTTGATCCCTGTTTTACCAGTGACGAACGAACAAGGTCACCAGTTCTAGTGCACTCGACCCGTCACCTGGACAGCTCCAGCTTGTTCTGTTGAGGACAGGTCAAGGTTATAAGTCGCCAGGATCACCTACCCAAGAGGCAAACTGGCTAGGAATTTGTTTACAGCCTTTGTTTTCTTTTCTGGCGGCCTTTTTCGTCTAGAACATCCAAACCAGGACACCCGAAACCATTGACACCCCCAAACAGCCTTATCCTACCGCGTCCTCTTCAGGGAATACCAATACCAATCACGGCATCCCCATTGGTAAGTTTAGTCCCTGACCACGGTCAATCGGTGTGCGGCGGGCGCAATGCAAGTGGGCGCAGACGCCATGGCAATCATGGATCCTCCATCTATGATAGCGCCGTGAGCCGTGGACCCGGGCCGGTCAGTAGCAGAATGACTGAGAGCTTCAAATACCCGTGTTTCCCCTGTCGTGCTCTACCTTACGTACCGTGCCTATTTGATTCAATTGGCCTGGTGTACTCTTGTGGGTTGAACTTATGCTGATTATCCAGCTCTGACCCGTTGTTGGTACTTCCAGGACCCTTTACACCCCAGTGTCTTACACGACCCAAGACGCCCCTCCTCTTTTGTCTCCTCAACATCTCTACTCGCTCTCTTGAGCATTTTAAAACTCGATAATGTCCGCTGCAACTATGCACCAGACACCCGCCATTCCGCCGCGTCCGGGCAGAAGTCAGGACAAGGATGAATCCGCTGGAGCTCCCAAGATCCCTCCTCGTCCCAACACGAAGCGCTTCGACCGCTCGATATCCCCCAACCCCGACCGCTTCGCTCCCTCCCCATTCAACGAGGGCATCCCTCAAAAGAGCCCCAGGACTCTTCGGTTTAATCCCAACCACACCGAGCATGGCCATGACCCGATCGACCGCTCTGGCAGCGTTCCCATGCCCTCCATCGGCCAAGAAGGTGTTGAGTACAGCGCCCTAGCCGATGAGCTCAAGGCCGAAGAGGAGGAGACCGGGGAGAAGCCCCGAGCTGCGTCGCCTGAGCAAACTCGCACCGTTGCTGAAGATCTCAAGCTTCATGCGCCTAAGCCGTCCTTGCCTGCCCACAGCGCGAAGCAGCGCGTTCAGACCGTCACCCGAACCGACTCTGACAAGGCCGCCTCCTTTGGCATTGGCCGACCCGCGTCTGGCCAGGGCATCAAGAAGAAGCCTAGCACGAGCTTCTCGACCAGCGAGGGTCGACCTGAGATTGAGGATGAGCAGGGAATTCCTGAAATCGGCCAGCGCGTGCCAATGAACCCCCATCTCGGTGATGTCCAGGCTCCTTCTCCTGGCCCTGGCTCAGAAGAATTCAAGAAGCACCACCACCGCAAGCACAGCTCCCGTGGTGGACCCCCTGGCAGCTATGGCCTCTACGGTCATGGCGTTGCGCCCCAGGACAAGTTTGACAAGGAATACTACGAGAAGCATCCCGAGGCGTTGAAGAGGGAGCACCAGACGCCCCTGCATGATCGCCAGAACGACTATGCCATGAGCAGCAACGATTTGAACAAGCTTGTCAGAGACACGCGGAGCCACGGTTCTGGCTTGGGTAAGTTTTTGTCGTGTACACTATACCTGGGTTTAATTAACACATTCAGCAACCTCGGAGTATCAGTCTACTCCCACTGACGAGGTCGGCTTCCAAGCCAGTGAAGAGTATACTTCCCGCCTGTCGCCCCGCCCTACCTCTACTGGCGGAGACAAGATTCAAGCTCTCTCGTTCAAGTCGGAGGTTACTGGTCCCGACGGCGAGAAGACTGTTCACGTTGATGATCCGAAGCACCCCGAATACCGCTCGTACGGCGACGAGGAGGCTACTGTTGACGACGAGGATCACGAGTATACTGCGCCCATTCTTGCCTCGGATGAAGTCAAAAAGGATGACCGCCCCTACACTCAGCAACCCGCTGTCCACCCCCCGCCTGAACGTCGAAGCAGTGCCAACGAGATGGAGGAACCGACTAGCCGACCTGTAAGCAGGTCAAGTAGACCCAAGAGCAGGCCCACAAGCATCTACAAGAATAACGACTCTCAGGAGTTTGAGTCTACATCACTGGACGATGTCAGGGAGTACGAGCCTCTCTTCCCTGAAGATTCCAAGAAGGAAACGCAAAAGCTAGTGTCTGGAGAGGGCAACAAGGCCCGGCATTACTTTCCCAGCAAAGACATCTGGGAGGATGCTCCAGAAAGCGTGCATTACACTGTTGAGGTGTCGACACCAGATGTGACGGAGCAACCGGAGCAGCCACGAAGAAGGTCATCGGCGGCGGATCGCCCCAAGACGCCTGCTCATATCTTTGCCCAGAAGCAGGAGGAGCTTGCGGAGCGGGAGGTCGGCGGCACTGTGGATGTGCAGCCTCCAAAGACTCACGAGAAGACCATCTGGTCCGAATCGCACGAGTCTGACTCATTCCTCAGCAGCAAGAAGAGGCACGCTACTGGCCAGCGATTCCCCAGTCGGGATGTCTGGGAAGATGCGCCAGAGAGTCAGCTCTATGAGGCTACAGTCTCCGAATCACAAAGGGAGGAGCCAAAAGAGGAGAGCAAGCCCGAGATTCCGACTCGTCCCGCCAAGAAGTCATCTGAGGATCGCCCAGCTATCCCTGAACGCCCCAAGCCTAAGCATACCCCAAGCGACGAAGGAAAACCAAAACCGCCAGTCTCGGACAAGCCAAAGCCACAGCTTCCTCCTCGGCCGACCAAGAGCTCTTCTGGAGATTCCATCGAGTCCAAGCCTAAGCCCCCAGTGCCTAGCAGACCGGTTGGCGGCAAGATTGCCGCTCTGCAGGCAGGCTTTATGAGTGACCTGAACAAGCGTCTGCAATTGGGACCTCAAGCTCCCAAGAAGGAGGACCCCAAGCCTCGGGAGGATCTGACAGAGGAGAAGGAAAAGGCCCCGCTTTCGGATGCCCGGAAGAGTCGCGCCCGGGGTCCACAACGCCGAGCCCCCGCACGAAGCCCCGCTGCACCGGCTCCCGCCCAGACGGGCCCGTCTTTGACTTTCTCAGCGCCGCAGACACTTTGGTCCATTGACCCAGAGGGCTCCCTGGCTGTTTCTAGCGAGACCTCTCCTGTGCCCGAGCAGGAAGTAAATGTGGAAGAGACCGAGGCGCCTGTAGAAGCGCCTGTGGTTTCTGAAGAGTCAGAGCCCAAGTCGGAGCCCAAGTCAGAACCGGTCGAGGTTCACAGGGATCCTGAGCCTGCTATAGGGGAGAGGCCCCAGGAGACTGAGCCTAAGGTGTCTGCACAGGAGCCTGCAGTGGAACCTGCACAGGAGCTTGCCCAGGAGCCGACGGAGGAGTCTACACAAGAACCCACAAAGGCCAAGGAGGAACCTGTCAAGGAAGAAAAGACTCTTGCTACAAACATGGCCGGCGAGAGCATCCTAGAGATGACGATCGAAAAGAAGGAGGGAGGCGATGCAGTTGAGCCAGTTGAGGTGGCTGATGAGGTGAAGCAGTAATTATGAAACAGTGGCAGCCATGACTAGGCGGATGCGGTGATTTCTCAACTAAGGGTTACATAGACGACACAGTCGATTAAAATGATCATTCTTTAATTTGGGACCCAATTAGGAAAAGTACCATGTAGACCACAAATGCAGTGATATGATGTAGAAATTACTTTGTTCAAAGTTACGATACAGGAAATGAGCTGAGCTCCGGATATAAATGCAACATTTGTGATTCATCCTACCTACGACCCCATGAGCGCTCTTGGTCAACGCCTTTCCTTTCCTTCTCAACAAGCCGATCAAACTCCTGCTGTGCCTGTTCCTTGGCCAGCACCTTTTCCTCATCCGTGTTACTGAACGAAAAGCTATCGCTGGAGCTACCAGCAGAGGTGCTATCCCAGCCAGACTGCGACTGCTGGGATCCGGACTGGGACCGAGTAGCCCAGCCTCGAGACTCGAAATTAGACTGCTGTTGTTGGCCGCCCTGCGACTGCTGTCGGATACGGTCCCACGAAGAGCTGGCGGTTGAAGTAACGGGTTTGTTTCGAGCGGAGGCGGAGGTCGGAGAAGCGTCGTCTTCATCGTCGAGGACATCCCAGTCATGATCGGACTGCGGGCTTTGTGTAGGTGCAGCAGGAGTCTGGGGTCTGCTCCAGGGCAGGGTTTTATAGCTGTCTGTCGAGCTGCCGTTGGTGTCTTCGTTGCCGCCCCACGAGTTACTGTCCTCATCTCTGTGGGCATCCCTGCCTGTAAAAGAAACTCTCGCAGCGGTAGGGTTGGCCATGACCTGCTCAACACGCTTGCTGGCATCCTTGGTAAACTGTTGCAGTCGGGAATCTTGTGTCATGGCGCTCTCGGTTCGGATAAAGTTGACGGCGCGGAAGACGGGCTCAACCATGAGCATCGTGACGGCGGCGTAGGCGGTAAATCGCATTGTGTGCCAGACGAAACGTGGGTAGCGGCCGTGGATCTTTTTATTCGAGAACAGGCTCGTAGCCTCGTTGGGGTTGAATCGACCGTTCATCTTGGGCTTGTAGAAGGGGAATTGCCAAGTACGGCGACCGCGGTATGTCATGTATGCGGCAAGTCCGACGGTGAACCATTTAAGTGCTGCATTGGTGTGGATGTTGTTGAGGGTATATTCGGTAATGGCCTTTGTCTCTTGGTCGTCGAGATCTCTGCCGAGGGTGGAAGCGAAACCAGAGACTCTTGAGGTCGCGACGAGGAGGTTCCAATCGCGGCGGAAGCCAATTATCGAGGCGTACCAGGGAGGAGAGTATTCGTGGAATTGTCGGCTGATCTGATCTTGCACCCGCGGCTGATACTGGTTGCGCTGGGCGAGAGCTTGCTGGCGCCATTCCTCCATGGAGTGTTTGTAGCTCTCACGGGTCGGCGGAGGACTCCCGCCATTGGGTGGTGCATTCATTGCAATTGCTTACCCAGGCAAGGAATGAAATAAATCAGAGCTTCCGGTGGTGGTGAAAGGCGAAGTTCCAAGCCTGGGGCTAACAGAACTGCCGGAATATCGGATAACGGAGCTAGACGGGATATGGTGACGCAGGTGAGCGTGGTGGTGTGGAGCGATGTTAGAGGGGATGACATCGATGCAGGTACAGCTTTATCGATAAGACACACGTGACTTGGCATTAACACGGCGTGGGTCGCGACGCGGTCCAAGCTATTAAACGCGTCCCTCCACCATCAACTAAATTCGAACATCCCACTATCACACTTGACCAGCTTGGAGATGTTTCAAGCTCTATAAAGTATCATGCCTCTTCAAAAGTCCTATTCGGACCAGGTTGGACGAACTAAGGTACGCAGCAGTTGATGAACCTGGAAGGGTGCGCGTAGCTAACAGACAGTAGCGCTCGCCATGGCAGCGATCGAGGAGCAACCCCGTCCATCAAACCCCGAAACCTCGACCATTACAGCCTGTATCAGACGTTACCAAAAACAAGCTCAACAAATTTCAATACCACCCAGAACCCAATGATTCAGCCACGGATAGTATCGAAAATGGACAAACTGCATCACCCACCCGAGTCAAAGACGACAGCACTGTTACGCCTGCTACTCGGCTAACCTGGCGAGATCTCCTCGAACCTACAAGTGGTACCGAAGATGAGGCAAATACTTCACCAAACGACCGACTGCTCTGGGATAACAAGCAAGATAATCTCTACCTTGCCGCCTTGTCTCCCATGATGTCTCGCAAAGGAAGAAAACGTGCTAGGAGCTCATCGCCGGTATCATCACCCGCCGCCGAAAAGCCAAATCCCCCCTCCGTCAACGTCAGGAAGCTAGCCCAGGCATTGAAGTCACCCCACGCAGATCCAACATTAGAACTATGGGATCGATACTCGCTAAATCCCGAGAATGCAAACAGTCCTTTGGGACTCGCAAACCCAGCTTTAGCACAGTTGATGGTCTCATCATCACCAAGACCCACGAAATCAACGACGGAGGCCAACCTTCGACGAGCAATAAGTTGTGGCCTGAATTGGCCCAAGAGGAGAAGAGTCGAAAGATCAATATCGGGAAGCCGTCTCAGCAACGAGAGAGAAGAGATGGAGGCCTCAAAGTCCTCGCTGGTGACGGCCCTACTTGATACGGTGACTAGTAGCATCAATGGGCAGAACGAGGAAGCTCAAGATCAACCAGAGTCTCCTTCTCCCAAGAAGAGGCGGATATGCGCTACTAGTACTGGCTCTCCCCGTCGACTGAAAACCCAAGCCCAAGGACCAGCTCAAGAACCGGCTTCTTCTGATTATGGCGATGACAACTTTGACGACTTTGACGACGATACCATAATGCAGCTCGAAGCGACCATTAACGCGACACAGTTGGAGGCGAATCGGCCGGATACGAATTCCGCAGACCGGACAGAGAGCAACCCAGTGGACGAGTTTTACGACTTAGATGACGATATCTTTGAAGAGGCAGAAGACCTTATCACTTCCGTGGAATCCCAACAAGCCTCCCAAGGTAACACCGCTACAAAAGCCGACGATATTGACGATGAATTTGGGGACGCTTTTGGTGGAGACTTTGACTTTGAGGCCGTGGAACTGGCAGCAACCCAAGCAGTGCAAAACTGCTCGGGAGACGTACGTCGAAGAACCCAGGAGGACCGCCATATGCTAAGTAACAGGTAGAGCCGGAAACCAAAGACAATTCAGCGATACTTGGTGACGAATGTTTTAGAGGGCGAGTACGTTGACCAATATGGGCACGCCCGACTGGAGAAGGTGAGGAAATCAAGTATGTTTTTAACTATTACTGACTTTCAATATTCAGATCCTCCTCATCCAAGCCGACAACACCAAGGATATGAGGACGGTTCATCTCAGGGGCTCATGGTTTGACACGCCAGCCCATCCAGAATCTTACGTTCATATCATTGGCGACTTTACTGCAAGAGGACAATGTATCATCGACGACGCCCAAAACCTCCTCATCCTACACCCCGATCAGCTTATATCTGCAACCGTGGTGGCTGATTCATTTGGCTGCATGCGTCGCGCTGTGCTCCAAGACCGAGTTAAGGCTACCAGTCCACCAACGCCCCCACTTGTCTACGGAACAATGCTTCACGAGATATTCCAGGAGGCGCTGTTTGCTAACCAATGGGACCTCCCTTTCTTGTGCGCGGTCATTGATCGAATTGCGGAGAAGCATGTCGAGGACCTCTACACTATCAAGGTCGGCTTCGCGTCTGCCAGGGAGCATTTGCAGTCAAAAATGACCGAGCTAAGTTACTGGGCCGGCGCTTTCGTGTCGTCTCAACCAACGGAGGACGCTGTAGTCGAGGACCGAAATGGCAAGAAGGCAAACATGGCTGTAAAAAAATTGCTGGATGTTGAGGAGCACGTCTGGTCTCCGATGTATGGTCTCAAAGGCAACATCGATGCGACTGTTGAAGTTGCGATGCAGGACGGAAAAGATGTCCGTACTTTCACCGTGCCATTTGAGGTGAAGACCGGCAAACACGCAAACAGCAACCATATGGCACAAACCGCTCTCTACACACTTCTCTTGTCAGATCGGTACGATATCGAAATCGCTTACGGTATACTCTACTACATGGAGACCTCAAAAACTATGCGCATCCCTGCAGTTCGGCATGAACTTCGACACATGATTATGCAACGCAATCAACTTGCGTGCTACGTCCGAGAGCGAAGCGTTCAGCTGCCTCCGATGCTAAAGAGCAAGCACATGTGCGGGAAGTGTTACGCAAAGACATCATGCTTCATCTACCACCGACTGGCAGACGATGGAGACGGAGAGTCAAGCGGAATGGATGAAAAGTTTGACGAACTCGTAAAGCATTTGACTCCACAACACAAAGAGTTCTTTGTCAAGTGGGAGAATCTGCTCACTAAAGAAGAAAAGGAGAGTCAAAAGACAAAGAGAGAGCTCTGGACAATGACAAGCGTTGAGCGAGAAAAGAAGTCGCGGTGCTTTGCAGATGTCATTATCGAGGAGGGATCAGCGTCAGTCGATACAAATAACCCGAGGATCAATCGCTTCCACTACACCTTTGTTAAGCGAAACCATCCGTCAGGTTTTTCGTTTCTCGGGTCTGAATTGACAGTCGGAGAGCCAATTGTCGTTTCTGACGAAGAGGGACATTTTGCCTTGGCTATTGGCTACGTTACGGCAGTCAAGAGGCAGAGAATCAGTGTGGCAGTCGACAGAAGACTACACAATGCTCGGATCCGACAACCTGGGTTTGACGAGAATGATAACCAGACCTTTGCCAGCATCATGGATGTTGCTCACGAGGGTGCGACTCAAGACGAAACCCACGGCAAGATCAAGGAACCGCCAATTCGATACCGACTGGACCAAGACGAGTTTAGCAACGGTATGGCTACTGTTCGAAACAACCTGGTGCAGATGATGGCAGACGATGTCTTTGGTTCAAGACAGATTCGACGGTTGATTGTTGACCTCCAGGCCCCAAGGTTCAAGACTGCCCCAACACAGTATACAGTATCAGATCGAGACAACCTCAACGTTGACCAACATCGGGCAATCGAAAAAGTCATGAGTGCTGAGGACTATGCTCTTGTTCTTGGAATGCCTGGAACTGGCAAGACGACAACCATTGCCCACATTATCCGCGCTCTTACTTCTCAGGGGAAGAGTGTGCTGCTTACTTCTCACACTCACACGGCTGTCGACAATATCCTCCTCAAGCTCAAGGAGGATAAAATACCGATTCTGCGCCTTGGAGCGCCTGCCAAGGTGCACCCCGAGGTTCAAGACTTTGCCATCCTTGCTGGCCAGCCGATGAAGTCTTTCGAAGAGATCAAGAACGCCTGGCATGGCACGCCTATTGTTGCGACGACGTGTCTCGGCATCAACCACTCTGTCTTTCACGAGCGCTCGTTTGACTACTGCATTGTGGACGAAGCATCGCAGATCACTCTGCCAATCTGTGCCGGGCCTATTAGGATGGCTCGCACCTTTGTTCTCGTTGGCGACCACAACCAGCTTCCTCCTGTGGTAAGAAACGAAGAAGCACGCGAAGGGGGTCTCGATGTCAGTCTGTTCAAGCTTTTGTCAGACACTCACCCAGAATCGGTTGTCAACCTGGAGCATCAGTACCGTATGTGCGAGGATATCATGACTCTCAGCAACACCTTGATTTACAACGGAAAACTTCGATGCGGCACAGAACAGCTTCGCAAGAGAAAGCTTCACGTTCCCAGGATGGATGCTCTCAAGCAGCGGCATTACGATGCATCGACATTTTATGCGGCAACTCCTCGGTCGCTTTGCGCTGCACCTCGTTCCAATCAATGCTGGCTATACGATCTCCTCGACAGCGAAGCCCGTGTACGGTTCATCAACACCGACACGATCCAACCACCTGTTCGTGAAGAGGCGCAGGGCAAACGCATTGTTAACTCGGCCGAAGTGCGCGTCGTTTCACAGCTTGTCGACAGCCTTTTGACGGTCGGAGTTCCTGACTCTGAGATTGGTGTCATGACACACTACCGAGCGCAGCTATTTCTCCTTAAGGACAAGCTCAAGGGATATGCTGGAGTGGAGATGCATACGACAGATCGCTTCCAGGGACGAGACAAGGAAGTTATTGTTCTGAGTCTCGTGCGCAGCAATGAAGCCTGCAACATTGGCGACCTGCTGAAGGATTGGAGGAGAATCAACGTCGCCTTCACCCGCGCAAAGACCAAACTGCTGGTGGTTGGAAGCAAAAGCACGCTCAAGGGCAGCGGCAGCGAAAATATGTTGAGTCAATTCATCTCCCTGATGGAAGATCGAGACTGGATCTACGACATGCCCACCGACGCGCTTGAAAGTCACTACTTCGAGGATCTGGGCACACAGATCACAGCCACAGGTCCTACACAAAAGATCAAATCACCAAAGAAGAAGCACTCGGGCAAAGGACCCTCAGGCAAGGAGAATCGCAGGCCTTCACCCAGAAAGGCGAGGATCAGCGACAAGGCGTTATTAAAGGGTAAATTGATTACGAGGGATATCTTGAATGAAATGACCAACGGCGCATATGTTTGATTAGCAGGTCGTGGGTATACATCATTGCATAAGACGGAATCATAGGATCGAATCAACGCCGTTCGAGTGAAACATCAGCATCTTCGTCGTCGTATTCCACGTGCTTGGAGCCCTCGAAGCTATTCTCTCGTTAACAAGTGACCCTACAATGCGACAGGCAGCTTACGTCTTCTCACCGACGATGAGTTTGGTAAACTTTTCTAACTCTTCCAACTGGGCAACGCAGCCTGTCAGACTCTCATTATACGAGTAGCTGTATATGTCGCTCCACGTCTTTTGCCGTTCAAGTTCGCGATACTCGGCGCTCTCTGCCATTTCCCTGGCGATCTCGGCGCTCTTGTGAAGCAGCTTCTTTCTCGCAGCAGCAGCACTCGGCAGATAGCGCTGCGATGTCAGCGAACGTCGTCATTCGTGAATATTGACTTACAGGCACTTTGCGTTGTGATCGCAGGGCACCAGCGAGAATATACAGATTACCGAGAATCGCCGCGACAGCGTCCCGTCGATAACTAAGCAACTTCTCGGCAGCAACAGGATTGTCTCGGATATAGTTGGGGTTGTGGAAGAGAGCGGACTGGCGAACAGCGATGAGATACTCGAAGAAGCGCTCGCAAGAGGCGGCGAGGCACGAATAGGGGATGGGATCGAAAGGGGCGCGGAGGCGGATCTCGTGGCGGGTCATGACGAGGAGTTGTCGAACTCTGACAAAACCCTCACGCATTCGACTTTCGAGCATCTCGGAGCGTCTGATGATTTCGGGCGTGGGGTCTTTGCCCTCGTCGAAGTAGACATAGTTTGCGACGACATCTGACGGTCAGCATGGTTTTGTGAGAGACCAGACAACTTACTTCGGTACATGATGCTCATAAAGATCAACATTGACGAAAGTCCGTATCGGAGTTCGTGTCGGGCAACGAATGGCCAGAGGATCCAGTTTACGACGATGGGAGTCGTAGTTCCGACAAAGAACACTAGACCTTTGTGAACTCCAAGGAGCGCGGCCGACGACATACCCTGGTGGTTTCGCAGCCCGAGAGAGATGACTGTAAAGGACAGGCATCCGACAAGACCCGATCGCTACAAATATCAGCCGAGTTTTCGAGTTTAAGAACAGACATACCGGATGAGTGCTCTGGGTAAAGCGGTATATCATGGGAATCATGTAGATGGCAGCAAATACCGCCACAACATACGGGCTCCCGTTACCGGCTGCAAAGGCTGCACCGCTCCATGCAGCGCCGAGGATGGCCGCAAAGGCGCGGGAGAAGAAATCCTGAATGTTACCTCCTACACGGGGATGAATCATGATCCAACCCATGCAGACAGCCCACCATGCCTCATATCGATTCCACCACGCAGAGTCGCTGCTCAACCACACAGGAAGGGCCAGCGCCGAGGTGAGAATGGCAACCTTGAGTGCATACCTGCTTTCGAAACCCTGGAGACGGCGGAGGACTGTCCAGATTCTGTACCCTAGCTTGTCTCGTCTAGAGGCCGGCTGACCACGAATGCTGGGCTCTACTGAAGGACCCTCGTCTGGTTCAGTAACCGCCTCGTAGTTTTGACGAGGGCTATGTTTCTCTCCCGCCTTGACAGACTCGAGAAGCTGGGCAATCTCTGCAAAAGTCGCCTGATACATACCGGCCGTGACACCACCCCGATCGTGTCTGACCTGAGCGTTTGTCCTGTAAACGGCCTTCCAAGGGGGGTACGTCGGGAGGTTGAGTCTCTTTCGGTTGGAGTTGAGATACATATCATGGACCTTGACCATTAGGTTGACAATGGTTGCTGCTGTTTCACGAACATGTCTCGCAAAGACGAAAAGCTCAACAGTTTGGCTGTGATCGGCGTATGAGTCGGGGCCGTCGCTGGACATCAAGAGACTTGACTCTGCTGTATCAAAGGCGGCGAGTGCGTTCTTCATGCGCATTTGGATTGGCACAAGATCCGAAGAGACTTCTGGGGTGGGACCAAAATTCTTTCGCCAACCGGACAAATCCATCAAAGCAGCGTGACATCTCTTCACACCCTCTGTCATGCAGGCGAGGACTTCTTTGGTAGGGCCGGAGAGAGCCTGGGCCACCCTGCGTCCGGAATCTTCAAACGAAGATTCGCTGCCTGAACCGTCTGCAACGGTGATCTCGACGGGGTTGGTCCAATCCTCAAACAGGTCTGTATCCGTCTCCATGGAGAGAAGGGCTCTGACAACGCCTTGTACCAAGTTGCGCAATTCTCGCACGTCTGTTGGACGAAATCGTGTAATGGTAATGTCGATTCTCATGTCTCGGTACGCAAGAGACATGTCCATGAAAGTCTTGGCAAGGCGCCTCCTTAACCTCGTATTTCTTGGACGGGGGATGATGAGGGATTCCTAGAATGTTAGAACAGTCAGAGAGGAGGAAGGGGGATGAGGTACTCACCTGCATAGTGTTGAACGACTTGTCAAGAGCAGCTGCCAGCGAACGGTTTCCGGCGTCAGGAAAGACAAGACAGTTGACAGCCATGGCAATCGCTTGCCCCAAAAGCCATGGAATAGCATAACTTCGCAACTTGGGCCATTTGATATCTAGACTACTAGTCTCGGCCAGGGTGGTGAAAGCAACAGCCATGCCTGCAGAGAGAACGGCCTGGTAGAAGCGAATAAAAAAAGCACGGATGTACGCAATGCTCGCCATGAAAAGAGCGAGGAACAGCGTCAGAATACCACCGTATCCAGTCCTGGCAGCAAGAGTCGAGGTAGATAGCAAGAGACCAATGACGCCCCAGGCTAATCCAGCAGCAGTTCCAACGATTGTCAAAACTGCACCATCTACCTGAGAACCAAAGTTACGAGCTGGATGATTGAAAATGACCGATATAACCATGATATAGTCATAACGACCAAGCCAGTCGTGCACCGCGGGGATGAGGCACAAAACATAGGCGATAAAGAAGGCAAGAAACGATTTGAGAAGCCTAATGCCAGCCCTCGTAGTTGTGACTTTGCGCACCACAGATCGGAGCCCATGAAGTTGTCGCGGCAAAAAGTCTTTTGGGGAGAGCGGATGACTCTTGTCGAATTCTCTAGGCAGAGTTGCCTTGGAACCTTCAGCAACCTCATCAGCAGCCACGGGCTCCGGCTTTAAGAAGAGAGCATCAAAGAAGCCATCGCGCATCTCCGAGACGCCGTACGTCTCCATATTGATGCGATCATCGGAAATGATCTGATCGATCTGCATGATGCTCATGACGGAGCTCCGCCTGGAGTCAAGGCTTGGCCGAGCGAGGTAGACTCCTCCCGGCGACGCGGAGCGTGCCCTTGGATATTCCGCCCGTGGTCGTTCTTCTAGCCCACTCGGGTCTAGACTATCGGCCATGGAGTGGACGGCTGACGCCGATAGTTCGGCGAGCGTTTCCCCGCGGTCGGGATAAGGTTCCGTGAAGCGGACATCTTGACGTCCACGTCTGTCCATTTCGAGGTGTTGTACTCTGTATCTGGGTCGAGGCTGTCGTCAGGTGGTTATCCGAAGTGTCCACGTAGTGATTCGGTACTTTGAGCTCTCGTTCATCGAGAATGAAGTCAGGTTCTAGTAATGGCTCTCAATTCCGTGCGGCTTTCGATAACCGTCTTGCTTGTTCTCTCTTGATTGTGCAAGTAAACTGAATGATTACGAGTCAAAGGCCTTGGTTATGCTCAAGTTTCGCGGGTAAGACAAACGAATCAGAGCCAAGAATCGGCATCAGAACCGATAAGCCTGCAAAAAGAAAGGCTGCAAATACAAACGCGGACCGAAGAAGAACAAGAATAATTTCCTGGGCATCATGAAATGATGTAAAATGCAACTGTACTGGCGGAACTCCACCGATGTTGGGCGCTGAGAAGGACGTGCACTATGTCAGTGCCAAGCCGCACATTAAACTCGATAATCCTAGACATCAGCATCAAAGTATAAGGTGGAAAGCGTAATTCGGACACCTCGGTAGACAGACATGATGATTTCACCTGGAGTGAGAAGTTCACCAGGTCTGAGAAGCATGAGTTGCGCGGCGGAAGATGTTCTCCCTCACTTGTGTGTGCGTCTTTCGCCTGAGTAAGGGTAGAGATAAAACCCTGATACACCAGAGAATCCCACATGGTATTCTGATGAAATTTGACTCGTAATCGTTGAATTTGATTGTGCTCAAGTCAAGTTGAAATGGCAAAGCTGGATAGGTAGGTAGGTACTGCTTGCCCCGTGAACCAAGGAGAGGGGTGCATTTTGTGGCGTGCACCTAACGTCACGTGAATCAGATTCCGATCTACCGGCAACTTCAACGCTTCAAAGACCAACAAACACCAGCATCAAGCTCACAACGTCACAGCCATTGATGCTCCGCACGCCGTCCCATCGCCGAATCTGCCTTGAAACCTCGACGATATACCATGGTCATCATCCGCGCCGCCGTCGCGCCCCTGCGCGCCGTCCGTTGCGCCCGCCAGCCCCTCTCCAGAGGCTTCTCCGTGACCGCCCGACGACGAGGCGGCGGCGGCGAGCACCAATTCGATCCTCCCACCGGTTGGCTCTGGGGCATCAAGCCTGGTGAGAAGCCTGAACCTGAGGGTTGGGAGTGGCCTATGTACCTCTTTGTGGGCAGCCTTGTTGCTACTGGCGTTGCGCTCGCCTTCAAGCCCGATACGACGTGAGTGATTTGGATTTGTGGAGGAATCTGCTGGCGGATCTGCTTGTGGTGGACTTTTCTGTCTACTTTATGAATTCAGATGTCAATGGACGTGATGCGGGATTTGATGCTAACGCTACCAGTGTCTCAACCTGGGCTCTCGAGGAAGCACGAAGGAGGTTAGAGGAGGAGGGTATCCTGCCCGACCCGGCCAAGCAGGAGAAGAAGGACTAAGGGCTAAGGGCTGACATATAGAGGGACGGGTTGGCCTTGGCCAATTGTATATGTTATTCGCACTTGGAAGAAATGCTATCACTAGACTGGTTGAGGTCAACGTGACCCAACGTGAACAGGTAGTGTGCAATTTGTGCGTGATTGCTTGATGATAATTTGTCTATTCCTAAGCAGGCCTGCTTAAACGCCATAAAGTCAACCTAGACAACATAGCTCCACTCATGCTCCTCGTCACCGTACTGGATAGCCTCGATCCACTCCTTCATCTTGAGGGCAATCTCGCCAGACTCTTCAATCTCGGACAAACCACAGTCAACCAGCTCGCCCTTCCACGAGATGGATCGGATAGGGCTGACAATGGCAGCGGTGCCGGCGCCAAAAGCCTCGAGCAATCGACCCTCCTT
The DNA here is from genome assembly GCA_014824385.1 of Fusarium cyanostomum. Taxonomy (NCBI): domain Eukaryota; kingdom Fungi; phylum Ascomycota; class Sordariomycetes; order Hypocreales; family Nectriaceae; genus Fusarium; species Fusarium cyanostomum. The sequence continues at coordinate 166,003 of JABCKW010000073.1, read as the reverse complement.
GGAGGCTTCAGCAAGCTCCTTCATGGTGTACTTGCGCTCGCTGATCTTCCAGCCTTCGGGGGCCAGGCGCTCCCGAGCAAGTGCTAGCACAGAGTCTCGGGTCACACCCTCAAGGATGGTACCGTCCAGAGGGGCTGTCACAAGCTCCTTCTGACCAGTCTCCTTGTTCTTGAGGGCAACAAACATGTTCATGGTGCCGACCTCGGTAACATATTCCTCCTCACCAAAGAGCCACAGGTTCTGCTGGAAACCACGGCTGGCAGCCTGAAGCTGAGGCAGAATGCAGGGCGCATAGTTGGCACCCAGCTTCTTGTCACCAACGCCACCGGGCCAAGCGCGCACAGCGTAGTCGGTAGCCTCAAGTGACACAGCCTTGAAGCCAGTAGGATAGTAGGGACCAACCGGCGAGGCAATGACATAAAGCAGAGCAGAACCAGGAGCACCAACTCCAAGTGTCTTTTGAGTTCCAATCATCGTAGGTCGGAGGTAAAGCGAGTAACCTCGCTTGTCAGGGATAAAGCGGGAGTCGAGTTGAGCCAACTTTGTGATGAGCTCGATCAAGCTATGGGGCTCAAAAGTAGGAAGAGCAATACGGGCGGCCGACTTGTTCAGCCGAACCATGTTCTTCTCGGGTCGGAAAAGTCGCACCTTGCCGTTCTTGTCCTTGTAGGCCTTCATACCCTCGAAGCACTCGAAGGCATAGTGGAAGACGCAAGTCGCAGGGTCGAGAGAGAGGTTTTGGTAGGGGGTGATCTTGGGGTCCAACCATCCATCTTCCTGGGTCCATTCGATCGCGAGCATATGGTCTGAAGAGGTTAGCTTGACCTCAACCGAACGGATTGAGACTTACCGGTAAACTCCCTTCCAAACACAAGGTCTTCAGGCTTGCTGAGACTCTTGGGGGTGTTGGTCTTGGAAATGGTGAGCCGCCCAGGGTCCAAACCCACGGGCTTTGCGGTTGAAGCGGCCTCGGCCTTGATGCTGAAGCGTTGCGCATGGCACAGCGGCCTCAATGTTGAGGTGCGAGCGCTCCGTAGAGCGGAGCGAACAAGCAAGGGTCTCATTGCGGATGTGTTTTCCGAGGGTCAAATTGAGGTCGCAGAAGATGTCAATTGTTATTCAAAGTTGACTTGACGCGAAGAGAAGCTTGACCAAAGGCCACTGACCAGTGAGTCAACGCAGAGATGAAGAAAGTTTTGAAGTGGGAGAAAATAAGCATGGTGTCAAGGTGGAATATTAAGTATGCTCGGAGGTGTATCGGACCTGATGGCAACGATTGGAAATTGGCCGATAGGATAGGCTCGCTGGGAACTCAGCCCGATGTACCTCCAGGGACAGCCGTTTCCAGGCGGTCGCAGCCGCGTTGGGCCGTATCCCCAGGTTCCGCAAACGCAGCTCTTTTAGTCCCTGCCTTACCTCATCAGGCTAGCTACCTAGACAGGGGACAGCTGTGAGATGGGCTGATATCAGCTTATGGTGGGGAATACGGATATTTGTCAACTTTACGCGATCGCGACCAACGTCATCCGTATTCCTACGACGATACGCCGACGCACACGGCCGAGTTTCTCACTGAGTCGCATATTGGTCTTGCTACTTGGCGAGTCCAGAAACTACAGCGGCAACGCGACACTTGTACATTCTCGAAAGCCTGATCCGGCATGATCTCGATCCATGGATAGCTGCCTAATCCGTAACGATGTTCTCCTCGGCGTTTAAATCCATCTCTGCTACAAATATCACCGGAAACTACTCCATCTCTTCGGCTCCGACTTCGACGGCTGGTCCTTGGAAGATTTTCGATGCGAAGAAGAAATCCACCGGCAAATCCTACAGCGTCTTTGTCTTTGACAAAAGGTCTCTTGACGGCCATGGCAACTCCCTAGGCCGCTCCGGCGCGGCTTCGTACAAGAAGACAGTGGATGAGGTTGTCGAGCGACTGAAAAAGGAAGCATCGAGCCTCGCCAAACTCAGACACCCCAGCATTCTGGAGTTGGTGGAACCGGTGGAGGAGACAAGAGGTGGCGGCTTGCAGTTTGTGACTGAAGCCGTGACAGCTTCATTATCAAGTTTGCTGCAGGAGAGGGATGAACAAGAACGAGTGGGAGGTCCTGGCGGAAGGTCAAGTCGATTCGTTACCGAGGATGCAGATGGAACAAAGAGGCGAAGGGAGCTTGAAATTGACGAATTGGAGATTCAGAAAGGACTGCTTCAGATCAGCAAGGCGCTCGAGTTTTTGCACGAGATGGCGGGTCTCGTACATGGCAATCTCACGCCTGAGTCGGTCCTCATCAACGCCAAGGCATGCCATCCGAGTCTCTTTGTGACTTGACTAACATATGACAGTCTGACTGGAAGATTAGCGGCTTAGCGTTCTGCAGCCCCCCTGAAGGTTCTGATAAGCCGACGTCTATCCAAGGAATCAACCTACACGAGGTTCTGAACCTAGACCCTCGGCTACCCAAGGCGGTTCAACTCAACCTCGACTATACTTCGCCCGATTTTGTGGTAGACAACAACCTCAACTCTTCCGCCGACATGTTTTCTCTTGGACTCTTATCGGTCGCCCTGTATAACTCTCCTCACCGGTCCCCTCTAGAATGCCATGGCAGCTTGTCCACATACAAGCGACTATTCTCGTCTTCATCAAGCGTTCCATCCGCCACCAACAACTATCTTTCCTCACGACCTCTTCCCCGAGAACTTTCCCATCAGGTTCTTCCTCGGCTTATCACGAGACGGCCTGCCCAGAGAATCACAGCCCGCGAATTCCAACAGAGCGAGTATTTCGACAATATCCTAGTGTCAACAATTCGCTTCCTCGATTCATTCCCGGCCAAGACCTCCAACGAAAAGGCTCAATTTATGCGAGGTCTCAACAAGGTGTTGCCCTCGTTTCCCAAGTCGGTAATGGAAAAGAAGGTTTTGCCGGCATTGATTGAGGAGCTCAAGGACAGAGAGCTGCTCTCTTTGATTCTGCAAAACGTCTTCAAAATCCTCGATCTTCTTCCATCGGCACGACGTGCATTTGGGGAAAAGGTCCGACCAGCTTTGAGCGAAATATTTGTGATAAACGCCAAGCAGACGCAGGAAAAAGATCCAGCCAGAGATGCAGGACTCATGGTTGTCCTGGAAAACATTTCTTCAGTCTCTAGCAACTGCTCTGGAAAAGAGTTTAAAGATGGCGAGTACATCGACGATGTTTTAGTTCGTGACTAACGACTTTTAGACATGCTCCCCGTTATCTTGGCCGCCATTGAATGCCCAACGCACTCGATTGTTGACGCCGCCTTGCGAAGCTTACCGGTTGTGCTACCAGTCCTCGATTTCAGCACCATCAAGAATGAGCTATTCCCAGTGATTGCAGCTGTCTTTAGTAAGACAAACAGTCTGGCCATCAAGGTCCGCGGCCTGCGAGCCTTTGTGATTCTATGCGGTGGGACAAACGAAGGAGGCGAGGATGATGGACTCAACGGGCTGGCGAAGAAAAAGACATCGTCCTCCAGCGCTCTGGACAAGTACACGATGCAGGAAAAGATTGTGCCGCTTGTCAGGGCCATCAAAACAAAGGAGCCGGCCGTCATGATGGCAGCTTTGAATGTGCTCCGAATTGTGGGTTCGGTGGCTGATGCCGACTTTGTGGCTATGGATCTTCTGCCTATCCTCTGGAGCATGAGTTTAGGGCCTCTTCTGGAATTGGAGCAATTCCAGGCTTTCATGGAACTGATCAAGAGTTTATCTCGAAGAGTCGAGGATGAGCAGACACGGAAGTTGCAAGAACTAGGCGGAACGTCGAACGGACCAGCGCCAACCGAGGATTTCATGGCTTTTGGTGGTGTCACAGGCACATCATTTGACCAAAGCAACGGGGCTACAGAAGACGATTTTGAAGCTCTTGTTAAGGGACGCATGGCCAGCCCTAGGTCAAGCATAGCAAACCCAAGCTGGGATGAGCCCGCCAGGTCCAAGACAAGCACGCCGACACCAACCTTCTCATGGTCTACGCCTCCACCTACAAATAATCCTACGAAACCTCCAGCCCAAAAGGCTCAGGCTTTCCGGACAGTGACACCGGACCTTGGTCGCTTTGAGGCTTTGACGCCATCATCTACGCAATTCAGTCAGCCTCTGCAGCCTACGCAGAGTCAGCCTCTACAGCCGCAGCCTCAACTGCAGCCCACGCAGTCAACCTTTGCTCCACAGCCCATGTCCACCTCTACATCTGGATCATCTGTTAACTGGTCAGCTGCTGCTCCAGCTCCAAATCTTTGGGGGTCATCTCCTGGGTTCGGCACAAGCTCGTCAATGGGCGGCATGAGCTCGTCAATGGCTAGCATGTCGCTGGGCTCAACATCACGCCAGCCATCATTTACTCTGCCCCCGCCGCCTGGCAACACGCCTGCCACACCGTCCTCATTCTCTATTCCCCCACCACAGACGAACTGGGGCGGCATGAGCTCGAGCCAAAGTGGTAACACAATGTCAGGGTCCACGGGCCAGAGCAACCCGGAGCAAAAGTCGGGATTGGACAAATATGAGAGTCTGATTTAGCATGAAATTTTAGTTATCGGCGGTTATAATAGTGGATAGAAACGGCAGGAATAGAGAGTTTGATGGATGCATTGTAAAAGTTGACAGGGAATAGCCTCAACATTGTAGGGTGATTTACGCTGCGAGTGAAAAGCCAGAGGTGGTGAGTCAGTGCTAAAACCTTGAATTCCACGAGGATAAAGTTGGTGCTGCCCTTCCATCGTTAGAACACTCATTAGAACACGTCCAGGCAATTCCTCCCAGAGGATCCTCATCAGAATCGAGCATCGGCTCTTATCAAGGAACAAAAGCGTTGCGAACACGAGATCAACGAAGCATTGAAGGCTGCTTTCAAGGCTCACCAACAAGAGACTCAGAGGTATACATTGGAAATGAATGCTCGGACATGGCCATGGAATTTGTGGAAAAGACTCCTGTTAGAGTGTAGAGGTTTCGTGATTGGCTGTTTTTCGAAAAGTGGCCGTCGCGATGCTTCCCATTATGTTGTTATCCAGTTACGCAGCTGTTCGCACGTACATACGCAACCCTTTGCTCGTTAACGAGACATACTGACAACTCCAAGGAGCAAACCCGACAAGAAAAACGGGAATGAGAAGGAAAAGGATAAGAAAGCAGAGGTTGAAGATGAGCCACAATGGAATGGCGTTTGAGGGAGCACAGGTTCATTATCACGGTTGCTTCCCATTCTCTAGGCTAATTCTCTCCTAATCTTTTACCATTCTCATCCAATCCTTTGCCGTTCAAGGCTCGCGTGGGCCACGCCATCTGCGGAGGCCATCTTCGTTGTTTGCGCTAGAGTTTCCGTCAGTCGTCGAAGGGAGATCTCGATTACAGTTGGCCTCCCGACCACCGTCAGTTCTTGCATCTCACCTCTCGGCTATCGACCCCTCATACGCTCACGTAGCCAAGAGACGAGCGCAGAATCGAATACTGCTTTGCGGTGGCGAGCGATCAAATTGAGAGCGCCCTGAGCTATCTATAGTCAATCGGAGCTGACAGACTTGATCAGTCGAGAGGATAGATATCACCGAGATTGAACAGAACTCGTAATCAAATTTCGCCAGATAATTGTACTGTCTACAATCTCGTATCCTCCTCAGCTTCTAACATCTTGTTTATCGGCTTACCGCATCGACGTCAACTTGCTCCGATGCCACATCATTTTCCAAGCCCAACACCTGTTTTCACGCCACCTCACATCCGCGACTCTGTGGAGGCAACTCAAATCAAACTCGCAGAAACACGTGCAAACTGGATATTAAGAAAGTGATTAAGCCTCAACATGTAAAGAAACTGGCCGTCATGGCCGTCAACGCCTTACTCCGTGTCCATCCGTTTTCGTCTGTCCGTTCCTCCTGACGCCTTGCCATCCGCTCGTGGCAGAAGAAAGCACAATGTAGCATAACAAACAACAAAACAAATGAAACCTGCCACGTCATACAATTTGAGCCGTGGTCGCAACTCTTCAGACTTTAAGAAGTCTTTGGCTTCCACTCCTCAAAGAAATGGCGACTCTTATAGCCCGGCTCGGTGCGGACGTCGACCTTTTGTCCTTTGGGAATCATCTCATGCTGAAAGGGCCAGGCGAGGCGGCGGCACAGCTCAGAGACAACGACGTCGCAATCGCCGAGGAGGTCAATGTCAAAGTTGATGTGGGAGACGGCCTGGCGCGACACATAAATCTGCGGGATGTGGGAGGGCAGCCAGCTCACAATCTCGGACACGGGCGTGACCTTGAGGGACGTGCCAATGACAATGACCAGGTCGACCTTGTCGCGGTCGTTCTCTGTGAGGCGTCGGGAAAACTCATCGGGGAGTGCCTCGCCGAAAAAGGTGATATCGGGCTTCATGACGCCTGCAGACGGAATGTCGTACTCGGACTCATCTGAGCTCTCCTCAGCACTCCATCGCCGTCGCTTCTTGTCCGTGCCAGCAGAGCGCTTGCGCTTCGGTGCGCCGCCAGTAGCGCGCAGAGTCTGAATGCAGCGTGGGCATCGGGGAATCTTGTCGGCCTTGATGTCTGGGAAAATCTTTTCGCCTTGGGTCTGATAGCCGCACTGAACGCAGCTGGCGGTTCCGAAAGAGCCGTGGCACTGAATGAGCTTGTCCTTGGGGACACCAGCCTTGACTTCGAGGTTGTCAATGTTCTGAGAGTAGTTGGTCAGAAGCTTGCCTCGCTCGTTGAGCATGGCAATGAACTTGTGGGTCGGCGTGTATCGGTCAGTGGCCGGCAAAATGTCCTTGGCCACCGAGTAGAAAATGGTAGGGTCTTGTCGGAAGACTTCAATGTCGAAAACTTCCTGTGGGTCGTTAAGACCGAGATGCTCCAACTTGGAGTAGAGACCAGTTCCCTTGGAGCGAAAGTCGGGTATGCCCAGGGACGTAGAGATGCCGGCGCCGGTGATGAGGACAATGTTGTTGCTCTTGTTGATCAAATCCACAGCATCGTCGACAGTGTTGTAGCGTGCAAGCTTGGCGCGCTTGGACAGCTCACGAGTGATGGCGAGCGACAGTAAGCTGAAATAAGCATCGTCAGACTCGCCCTCGAGAAAGGTTGGAGCACGAATGCCAAAGGCGCTGAGTAGTTTTCTGGCCGTATAGCGACCGGCATCTACGGTGCGCTGGCAAAAGACGGCTGGGCCATACTCTCGGAGTTCCCGACGAAGTCTGCTAGCCTCCTCGGGTGTGCAAACTCGGGGGTCTAGCTGGTCAGCGTCGTTCCATACCTAGACAGTCAAAGAAAACTCACCATCAGTGGCCACGGCATTATTATTGGACAACTCCTCAAAAACATCCTCGAACAGGGAATCCGTCTCCCACGAGTCTCGCACATCCGCGACTCGTTCCTCGAGCTCAGCAAGGGCCACGTTGGCGGCGGCGTTTTTGAAGTCAGCCTCGGTCGGGTTGTCGCCCAACTTGTCGAAAGCGTTTACCTGAGCCTTTCGCTTAGAGAGCGAGACGGCTTTGGCGGAGCCTCGCTTGGTGTTCATCGCGTGCAGGGCAGGAAAATACGGTTACCGAGTTAAAGGGATGAACCACGATAGAACGGTGAAAGAGACTGCGTCTCGGACAGTGTAAAGCTCGCGAAGCCTTTGACAGTGTGTTGTAAGGAAGAAAGCGGGTCAGGGACAGGAGGGTGGCATATATTATTAAACCCAATCGAGAAGCGCGTGTTGGACAAGTGCGCGAAAATATATCGGACACGGCCGAGGCGATTGGTGATGCCAAGGTTTGGTGTCGGGAGAGTGAGAGAAAAGTGCAAGGAGAAGAGGGAAATGGCGAAAGAAGAGGGTGAAACGGAGAAAGGTTTCAGTGCGGTATGTTTATCTGCCGCGGTGCGTTGTGCGAGCGTTGGGTAAGTTTGAGGTAGGTTGGAATTAAAGAAGAAATTCTGGCACAAGTGACGGGTAGAGGAAAAGGCGGACCGACAAAGAATCGGAGATAGGGCAGTTAAGGGAATAAGGCCAAAAGCCTAGGTAAGGTAGGCAGATGGCAACACGATCAGTGCAGGCCGACGATGCCGACAGACGAAGAAGGAAGAAGGAAGAAGAGAGAAGAGAGAAGCCTGGTATCGTGATGGAGCCTTGACTGGAAACCTTGATAGTGTCGTCGTGTTATCGTCGCGTCTCCTCGCTTGATCTGGACGGGAGCGATCAAAGATCAGAGCAAGCAAGTACCCCAGGACAGTGCGCGTCCGTGATGGATGACCGTGAACGAGTGTCAACGTGAAGACGGAAACAGGAAAGGGCTAGGTAGGGAAGGGTTGTAGAAAGAAAAGAGAAGAAGAGTGGAATGGGATGGATAAAATGGGCGAATCGTGTGAGGGACAGCTGGAGTGACAAGTGACGGCGACGTGGAATAGCCCCCTCCTTGCGAGTAACCAAAGTTTGACGGAGAATGCACGTCGAGCTAGGGAGAGCAGAGACAGGAGTATGTAAAGAGAGGACAGCAAAGGAGAAGACGAAGGTTCTCTAGCCAGCCGTCTACAAGAACTCAACATTGCATGTTAAAATTCAACCAATTTCAGCCCAGAAGGGCCGAGTTCAACCAAGAAAGAACCTAGGTAGGTACGGAGTACTTGGGCACTTACTTGACCCGTCGCAACTGCGTCCATCCGCCTTTATTTCATCAGCTTTCTTCCATCTACCTTCATCTCCTCCGCCACGGTTGATGCGGACGAGTGGCACGGATGTGATGCGTTGCGTGTGTTGTTGCATGATGTGACGGATCGTCTGGCAAAGTATCATCTATGCCCCTCGCGTTTGACTTTCCCCCCTATCGTCGTCAATCTTTGCCGCTTCGCCAGCCTTTGCCAGCCTTTGCCAGTCCGTTTAACAATGTTTCAATATCAGATTCAGGACAATTTCCTTTTGGTCATTACCTTTTTAACATTCTGGCGCAGAGCAGTGAGCGCGAAACAATTCTTCGTGATTGTTAGGCATGGCAGTGGTCCGTTGGCTGATTGGCTGGCTACAACACCGCCTATCCTCCAAATCACCACTAAGCATCCACTGAATCATTCATCTTATTAGCTTCCAGCCACATTGAGGCAAATCCTACAGAAACGCAAGTGGTTTGGGCTAGGCGTAAGCATATGGTCACACAAAAGGTGATTGATTGTCTGGTCACCGCACACTCTATCTTCCATAGTAACTCTTTCGCAAGCTATTCTCAATAAATCCGCTCATCTATTGCCACATCTCTTCATCTCCCGCCTACTCCCGAACTAGACATCACCTGGTAGATTAACACGAGGGTCGTTGGCGGCTAACTCCGTGTAGCCAGAAATCATGCGCTAGATTGTCGGGTCATCACCTATTGGCCTGCAAGCCAACACCATCGAGATTACTCCACACAGCCCAGTCCAAGACTTATTAAGTGTGGAATAGTCTAGTTGGAGGCCTTGTCTTACGAAGCCACCGTGAACTGCATCCTCATCCCTCGCATCAACTCAGCTATTCTGGAACCGGATCTAAAGGTACAGTGCGCATCCTGTGAAACAGCGACGTGTCTTGGGCGAGCATCCAACGGGGCTTATTCCCGATTTGACAACTTCCCCACTGACCACGTATTGATTCGAAACTCTTAATTATATTGTTGATACCAGTTCTATCAATTGTACCCAAAGCAATACTAATAAAAATACCAAGCAAGCCTAGCCGTATGGGACGCCTACTTTTGCGGCTCGCCGTCTTCCCCTTCCTCTTGTGGCCGCGTCATTGGCTGCCAACCCGCTGCTACACCTGCAGCAACAATGCCCGCCATCACTGTAGGAGCACCCAGGGCAGAGTTAGATCGTGACCGCGTAGATCGAGGCCTCTTGCCTGAACTGGGGGTCGCAGCTGGTGAACCCTCAAAGGGGTTTTCTTGTGTTGGCGTCTGTGGTGCATTGAGAGAGTTTGGCCGGGAATGGGAGGGGCTTCTAGACCGAACCATCTCGACGGCCTCCTTGGGGTGCTGGATCGCAAACTTGAGGTTGTTCAGGCGTCCTCCCTTCATCCGACGCAAAAAGTTGAGCTCATCACGTACATCCGCCAAAGGCTCAGGGTACATGTTCATCTCCTCGTCCGAGACGGTCAGGCCGGGCACCTTACTTACCCGCTTCTTGAGAAACTCGGGGATCAGAGCAAGAAGGAAGCTGTCGGGAATAAGACGTATGATGATACCGACGGGGATCGAGATGAAGCCCAGAACAATGGCAATGGCCCACATGACTCCAGATTGACCATCCTTGGCGATTGAGAAAGCGTGGCCGCCCACGAAGATGATGAGGACCTGACCACCACACATAATGGCGCTAATACCGATGAAGAACCAGTTCTTGGTGAGTCCTTCAAAGATGTTGAACCTGTTGTCCAAACGACGGTTGCTACAGACGTTAGTATCAGCTGTCAAACGAGGATGGAGAGACGGTACTTACTTCCATTGGTTAAAGATTTGCATCCAGACAAAAGTGTTGAAAACAAGCGTCGCGATTTCATCTTTCTTGGGAATTCTTTTCATCGGCAAAACACCCTTGGAACCACCGTAGTAGATGAGGAAAGTAATGGCAAGTTGGTAGACAGACTGTCCGAGAATCATCTTCCACATGGTGACAGAGATGATGCTGGATCCCTTGCGCTCCGGCTTTCGGTCTAAGACGCTGTCGTGGGGAGGATCCGTGGCCAGCGCGAGAGCAGCGAGAGTGTCCATGATCAAATTGACCCAGAGCAGCTGCACAGCAGTCAAGACGGAAGACTCTTCAGCGCTGGACACAGCAGTGACAAACGTCAAAATGACCGCAGTGACGTTGACTGTAAGCTGGAACTGAAGGAATCGCTTGACCGCATCATTGACCGCGCGACCCCATTTCAAGGCCTTGACAATGCTGGTAAAGTTGTCGTCCATCAGAATGATAGCAGACGCTTCTTTAGCAACTTCGGTGCCGGAGATGCCCATCGAGAAGCCTACGTCAGCCATCTTGAGAGCGGGTGCGTCGTTGGTACCGTCACCAGTAACGGCAACAGTCTCGTTCTTGTCTTTGAGTCTCTTGACCAGGATTCGCTTGTCTTCAGGAGAAGATCGAGCCAGCACGTGAAGTCGGGGGATGATTTGCTCCTGCTCAAACTTGGACAGGTTTCGGAACTCGGGGCCCTCCATGACGATGCTGTTTGGCTGGATGATTCCGCATTCTTTGGCGATCGACTCGGCAGTGATCTTGTTGTCTCCAGTAACCATGCGGACAACCACACCAGCCTGTTGGCAGAGCTTCACAGCCTCAGGGACGCCGTCTCGCAGAGGATCTTGAATACCGACCACGCCGACGAAGGCCATGTTGAAGAAGAGAGCCTCAAAGGGGACTTCGTTGCCACCTTCGACATGGCCTGCATTCTTGGGAGGCCATGAGGGAAAGTCCTTGTAGCTGATGCCAATGGTTCGGAGTGACCTCTTCGCATAACTCTCGATGAGCTGGTTAATGGTGTTGATGTTATCTTCAGACATAGAGGCGAGAGAAGCGTCGGTAGCAGGATCGCGAAGGATCTGACTACACTTGCCGAGAACGATTTCTGAGGCACCCTTGATGTAGAGACGGGCGCCGCCATTGGGAAGCTGAGCGACAATACCCATGCACTTGCGACCCGAGTCAAAAGGAATGAGCTGCAAGATCTTGGCATTCTCCCGCTCTTCACTCACGGGACCCATACCGAGATGGGCCTTGGCAAAGATGAGCATGGCGGTTTCAGTCTTGGAGCCGATAAAGGTCTTTTCTCCATCAACTTCACCCTCAAAAGCAGTCGAATTGAGTGAAATTGACTTGAGGAGAATCTCTTTGACCGGGGCGCTGAGCATGGAAGCAAACTCGGATATGGAAATGTCACCGCTAGTGTCCACAGGGGTCGAGGCGCCGCTTGATTCTCCAGTACGAGAACCTCCGAACCGGTGGCTGGTTCCAATCGTTCCGGAGACAACCTGCATCTTGTTCTGTGTCAAGGTACCCGTCTTGTCAGAGCAAATGGTTGTCGCATTACCCATGACTTCGCAAGCCTTCAGATGTCGCACCAGGTTTGCGTCTCGCAACATTCGGGTCGTAGCAAACGCCAGAGCCAAAGTCACTGCCAGAGGCAAACCTTCGGGGACAGCAACCACAATGATGGTAACGACAACGATGAAAATGTTGAGGAACTGCTGTCCCTTTTGAGCCGGACTGACGGAAGCAGGCTGCTTTGGTAGGCGGACGAGGAATTGGATGAAAAGAACAAGAAATAAGAGCAGACCAGCAGCACCACCCAGCTTGGCGATGTAGGTGGCAATGACATTTAGCTTCGCCTGAAGGGGAGTCATCTCAGGATCTTCGTTCAGAGCCATCAGAGTCTTGCCGTAGGAAGAGTAGACTCCGACAGATGTCGACATAAAGGTACCGACGCCTTCCATGATGCGAGCACCAGACTGAATAAAAGGGTCCATCTTCTTAAGATCATCGTGGTTCTCGATGGCGGCAAAGACCTCGTCGCCGGATCGCTTTCGGATGATATCGGACTCGCCCGTGGTTTGAGATTCGTCGCACTTCACATTGAAGCCTTCAATGAGAATTCCGTCGACTGGTACCAAGTCTCCAGGCTCAAGGTGAATCACATCGCCAACCAGAATGTCAAAAACAGAAAGCTCAATCGTCTTTCCTGAGCGAACAGCCTTGACGACGCGATCCTGCTTCTTCTTGTTCAACTTTGTGAACTGGCGTTCTTTTTGATAATCGTTGACAGATCCGACAATAACAACGATGGCGATGGCGACAATAATCGCAACACCTTCGATCCATTCGACCTTGGGCTCACCCTTCTTGTGCTCTCCACCAAATGTTTGATACAAACCAACCGCCAGACTGATCACTGCAGCGATCGACAGCAGGATCAGGACCTTGTCGTTATAGGTAATCCACATAAGCTGTAGGAGACTCTTGCCCTTTTTCTCGGGTAATCGGTTGTCCCTAAAAACGCGTAATCGATCTGCGAAACTCTCGCCTGACTGGCCAGAAGCAGCGTGATGATCGCTGTTCATCTGCTTTTTTGAAGTAGCATCCTCAAACGACACATGGCCACCAACATGCTTTTCGTCGACACTCAGACCAGCCTTTCGATCGCTTCGTAAACCCTTTTCCAGGCCATCCATGCCACCTAACTTATAAAAGGCCGAAAGACTTTTGGGGTTGAACATTTTGTTAAGCTGGCCAGGTGTAAAGGCAAAGGGGTTGTTTTCGACCTCAAAGTCAGCCTCTGTACCAACATCGGGTCTCAAGGCCGTCTCGTCATGTATGATCTTCTTATGATCAAACTCAGATCCCTTGAGCGTATCCACCTGTGTCGAGTTGGACGCCACAACAGTGGTATCTCCTTGAGAGGAAACAGATCGGGACATGTCCTCGGAATCAACAGAGTTCTGTCGCGATCGATGGTTCATTGGCACGGCCAAGAAGCCAGTACCGCGCTCGCCAGACCTCGAGGTCACCGGGCTCGAAACATTGTGAGGGCTTGTAGGCCGGCTATCTTTATTTTCGAATGACATTGAAGTGTTCAATTCGGGCCTAGGAGGTCGTTGCGACATGACGCTCGTCGATATAGGATCAGCCGTCGTCGTAGGGCTAACAGCCTCGTCGGGAGGAGAGATGGGCGAGTACGCTGGCTGCGACTCTTGGGGGATTTCGGGAGGAGTATTAGGATTGACAGCGGTAGTGTCGATGGTGATGGTAGGACTAGAGAGGTCAGCATTGAACAGTTAAACATATAGCCTTGTAGCCTGGAGGCCCCTCGGCCTCAGCCTCAACTTACGCGCGACGCCTCATAGGCGGATTCGACTCATCGTGATCGGCCATATTGGGCAGCGCCGCAAGAGAGCGACAGCCTAGACTTGGTCGCCGGCGGATGTGGACAGCACAGCGAGGCTATGCAGCGGCGAATGCCTCGTCAACGTAGAATGTTTAGTAAAGAGAGCTGAAGGGAAGAAAACGGCGTGGAGCCAAGAGCGCATGGGGCCAAGTACGGAGATAAAGTAAAGGAAAGGAAAACTAGAAACGGAGAAGGAGCCACGAGCGGCTAGTAGAAGTTGGATGATTAAAGCCTGACGGATCAGTTCATAGCCGATGAGCGAAGCATTGAAAAGTTGGAGTCAAAATGAAGAGAAAGGTGCAGGTAGAGTCAATGTGGACCGTGGAGGTTGTTTGCTTGACCTTGCTCTCTCGCCTTGAATTGAGGCAGTGCAAACGAAAATACGCCACTGATTGGTTAGTGGAGATATCACGGAGTGCACCTATGCATGTCGGAAGGTACGTGCTTTATGTGGGTGGGCAAGGGACCAGGCGCTAACGGAGGTCCTCCTGGCATGGTCGAGATCCGCCTGAGGTACTGGGTGGGTTTTAATATCTGTCATTAAGCGCTAAGAATACCTGAAAATACTTTCATCATGACAAGGAGGTCTCGTCGCGACCTCGCAAATTTTGGAAGGAATCTGTATGTACGGAGTACATCCTCTCAGTATGCCGGAGTGGGTTTTGCATTAACTCATGTTTTGCTTTGAAGGAGCTGAGGTAGTTGTCATATTCTCCATTTCCCCCGCCTCTTCGTTCGTTGATCGCTGTCCAACTCCTACAGATCTCAACTACAGGCGGCCTCTCGCCAACGCCGACTACGCACAGTGAGAGAGGCTGAGTCGCAGGTTTAACCATACGAGTACAATGCCCCGAATTGTAAGTGCCACGGTTTTTAAGAAGGCAAATTTGTGACGTTTCCTTGAACTATTCAACGCTCGCGTTCATCTCTTGCTCTCCTGGTCAAGTACCGCCACAGTGCACACAGTCTACTAGTGGATCCAGGGATGTTGCTGCACTGTCGATGAGCCAAGGCCCTAGAGAGCGGCCCTTTTGTCCCCTGGCTGGGATCGTCCTGAGTCGTTTAGTGGCATGACTTGGCGCTGGGTGCACGCGCCTCCCGAAACGGCTTCTGTAAGGGAGTCTCCGAAATACAGGAAATGTCTTTGGTTGGTGATACTCGACATTGCTCCTGAGGCGTTTGAACTCTGAGAGGGCGCCAACATATCGACATTCTGGGTATTCTGTGTATTTGATTGGGTTGAGTTCTCGCTGAGGTTGCGCTTGGGATTGGTCAGAGTTCTCGCCTTTCGTCCACGGGCACCTTGGAGTCCTCTGGTGGCGCAGATTTTGTCGGTGCTGGGCTTCGGTGGCAGCTAACTCCAAGTCACGCGCTTAAAGTCCAAAAAAGAGACAATGACGTCTTCTTGCACGTGTCTTTGACATGTCGATAACGGATGGCAATACCATTAGATCTTGGGCACGGTCCCAGCTTGTGTTAATTGCCGGCGTATTACTCCGTACGGGTAACCGCGCTGTTACTGCAGCGGTCGGCATGGAGACGCGATGCTATTCTTACAAGCCGTGAATTATATCTTGCTCCAATTTCCCCCCTATTGATGTCTCAGACAGGAATACTTACCGTGCCTAGTCCATGAATTTAATCTTTGACCCCAGCATTTCTACAGCCAGCAAATCCACCGAAGGGCACGATTAAGAGAAGGAGCTGCTTCCTGTCCATACAAGTCCTACGTAGTATGGACAATTTCATGCAAATTGGACCCTCCCAACCCCTGCTCCCTAGTTGCGGGCTGTTGCGTAGTCGCACGGCTGATGAGCTTATTTGTCTTGCTTGACCGTGCATTCCGGGGTCCTGGGGATAAAGGTGCATGGCGTGTTTGCTAACAACTCAAAACTGTTCTCTTGTCGAGGCGATGGGCTCTGACAATACTGTACAAGCGAGCTCCAGTGAGTACTATGTACAGTAGTATGGGAGAAAACTCTCTTATTTTATTACCACAAGGATTGATCCGGGATTGATCCCGTCCGTCCCTAGAGCATGGAATGATCCAATCGTGCTCATCGCGCTATCCATTAAGTATTGTGATTGGATATTGTCCACGCCCCACCACAACTAGTGAGCCAAGACGGCTCCCGAGGCCAAGCTTTTCTTGCCGTCCTTGAAAGATGAACAGGATGCACACTCAATCTTGGTATTGCCCCTCTTTATCCGTACCTTACCAACCGGCAAGAATCCGTCAAAGTCGGACAGCTTCCCACGAAGACGGACCACCCTCATGCACTGAGTGATAGTCAAACTCCCATCGGCTGAGTCGATGCGCGCCGAGGGTTCAAGCGCAGCAGCGTTTGCCACCCAGAATGAGCCTTTATTGAGTCTTGCTTGCGAGAGTGGTACATAGATTGGGCAGTTTGCGAGAAACCAAGTTTTCGTATCCGATTGCTTGTTGGTGAAGGCACCATGTCGATCATGGACAAACTGAGACAGTTGCCCCTTAGCCACAAACTTGGCATTATTGAGACCGCGGTTGAACAAAACGCCGCTGCTCCGCTATTCAAACACGGTCGGGTGTTTATTCCCGTCCGCGAACTTGGGAGGCCTTCATGGCCTTCTCAACAAGAGCAGGCTTTGTCTGCGGCAAAAATCGACAGTGGCGAGTGAGTCCTGCACAGCCTCATTAGGGGTAATACAGATCAAACCTAAGGGATGCAACAGAGCAACGCCGAAGGAAGCCGAGTGTCGAGTCATGCTAATCAATGCTTGTGACTACATGATACAGATGCATTACGCCAAGTTGAGCGTCCTCAAAAACAAGTAACAGAAACCCGACACAGCCTTCGATTGCCGAGTGTCGTTGGAAAAGAGTTGTTCAAGTCTCCCTTGGTTTGGGCAACATGAGCACTCTACCAACCCACCAATCAGCATCCATTTCTCCTCTACTTGACCAGGAATCCTTTGATCATATGCAGCAAGGGTCCGTAGCAGCAACTAGCGGTATCACGACCACAGGCAAGCCAGACTGCCTGACTGCATCCTCTTGCGGGGACATGACCACGAAAGCACTCTGAAGGCGAGACAAGATCATACATCTCATCACTAACCCTTTTCAGTCTTCGAGTCATGCTCAGCCTCAGTCGAAGTGGAAAGGTCAATGTCAAGGGCGAATGACGGCGTTGCTTGAGTGGGCAAATCCGGTGACAAATATCGTCCGCGATGAAGATGAAGTGAAAGAACTATTGCTTTCGCGTGGCCTGGTGCCGTCTGTGAAGCTTGTAGTGTTTGAGCATCGCCAGAGCACGAACCGAGACGTCAACTCTAATGCTAATTTGTGGGCCTTTGCTCGTCGGTGTAGGAGTTTCTGCTCCGTCCTCAGGAGCTTGATATTTTGCCCCTCGGTTGTCGGACTTCCATATTTGTTTTTTCGCCTTGGTTAGGCCCCGGCCATCTGTGTCCGGCTTCTATGCTCATATACGATCTACCACCGGTACATAAGTTATGCCTTGGGGTGTATACTTTTATCTCTACCTCAAGTTGACAGCCACCTTGTCTCTGTACCCATAGAGATGAATGATGTGAGATGTTGGAAGCAAGCTAAGCACATGCCCTGCCATCGTCTAAGCCACGATTAATATGAGCATCGACCTTGACAGAGCGACAAACTCTTGAGCTCTCAATGCGTCACTAAGAGGTGCCTAGCTTTGGTGCTCAGCTCGAGCTACCAGCTTGACAAGCTAGAGCCCTCAGCCACACTTACACAACATAGACAACCACCATCGCCATGACATGTACGCCGGAGCTATCTCAAAACTGAAGTAGCCGGGATGAACAACAGATACCCGCATGAATGACCGGAGGGCCATCTGACTACCTAGAGCTTCGTCGCCTCGTCTCCCGGTCTCAGAGGATCAAGGTGAACATCACGAAACATCTAAGCCACGACGCAGATATAAGCTTTCCAGGCCTTGTCTCGGAATGTGCTTTCGCCGGGAGGTTATGGAGCCCATCGATATTAATAGGCTTGTCCCTGGTGAGGCAGATCACAATACAGACCGGGCGTCTTGGGGGTCAGGCTTTCCATAAGGCTTTCCGTCTATATGGGAGGTCGATTATCGACTCCAGCTGTCTTCATACTTGGCATGCGATGATAATGAGTCAAGACACGATTCATATCACGAGCCAAGTTTGATGAGCAGGTAGACAAGGATGTCTAAAGTCATCTCGCAACTTCATTTCACAGCACGCTTGTTACTAGGGGTTTGCTTGCTGAATAGTTTTGACAAAGGGTCTGCTGTAATACTCCACCACATCACTCATTCAGCTTGGATTTTTCTATACCTAGGGAACAAGTTTGTGTATGTTCAACGAGCTGGTTGTCAAGTGGGCTTTTCATGCCCAACCATGGTGGGAACTTGAATCTCACGTAAGTATCGGGATCTAGTGATACGTCCTACTCCAATGAGCCCCAATGTATATGTAAGTGAGTGATCTCTAGCGAACTACCAGGACGATTAATTCCAAATGGTTGAAATAATTCTGCTCAAGGATTCGCGGTTCACTCTTCATGCTTATTGCCTCGGGCTCTCTGATATCACCCCAGACACAGCCATCCTTCCACACCACATTTGCATGCACTGCCTCAAAGCCAACAAAGAGCCCTTACCTCGCAACGCAACATGAATCAAATCCCTCATTGTAGCTCATCACACTTCTCGCGGGCATTTCTAATTACTAGCCATTCCCCGACTGATTCCGTTTTTCCCTTCTCGCATATTTCCACCCAACGTGGCTGTGTGTCCCCCAAGTCCAATCAACAACAAGCCTTCGTTTTCCATAATGACACTTTCCCATTATAGCGAGATCTTAACGTTACATTTCGATGAGCTTTATCTCGCACCTGGAGCAGCGAGACGTGTTGATACAACCCTTTGTTATGCTGGAGGCGTAGTCGGGCGTAGTCGAAGAGTGTCAGGCGAGACCGGAAGACCTTGACATTGGCCCGTTCGAAGGATTGGAGCAGACCATGCTGCGGGTAGCGTGGGGGTTGGGCTTTACGGTGTCGACATTGTTTTACCGTGAGCATTCTAACCTGATCATTTAACAAACATTGGGAACATTGGATCGGATAATCAAATCATACTTTTGGACTCCTGTCATACACATCTATCCCACAGCCTCCTTTTGTCTAATCATGAAATGCCTGCCACTCTATCCTCTCCCACTATCAACCTTGCGTACAGAAATCATGTCATCAGCACCTTCTTGGTCTTTCAGTGAGCTGATGCCAAAGAATGGGGCAACTCCATGTCTCAACACGCCTTTCCAGAACCCGGAAACGATATCCTTTAGATCACATCCCGTCTGCTTAAAGTCGGGGAATGCATTCGCCTCCAGCAACCAAGCATTCCCTTTGGCATCCACGAGAAAATCCAAGCCAAACACTTCGAAGGCATTTGGAAGCGTCTGAAAGTGTATGGGCATAGCCTTGGCCGCAGCCTCAAAGACCTCGCCAGTCACGTCGCAGATCTGGCGAAAGACATCCTCGCGGACAGCGGCCGATAATGGCAACTCCCAGAAGCGGCGAACGGTGTTTTCGTTTGGTGAGTCTTGGAGACATGTGTTGGTCAGGAACGATTCAATATCGTCGGGTGCATCTGCTGGCGCGGCGTAAGGTTTGCCAGCGAAGAGGGCCAGCATGTGCTTGTATACCCAGACGTTCAGGCTTCCAGTGCATAGGACGTAGGTGCGGATATGAAACTTGCGGTTCTCGCCATCAACTAGAAGGGGCGGGTGGATGTAGGGTTGCGCAACAAAGTGGCGTAGATGCGATGTAGTGATGTAGTCGCCGTCGTCCTTGTCGGCAGCCTCCTCATCGTCAGTGTCGGGCTGATCCCCCTCCCAGGCATCAAAGATAGCCTGGAGCTCATTCATGGAGCTAAATAGTCGAATGCCTTGACCACGATCGCTCATTCCTGGCTTCAGGATCCACCATTCCTTGTCGCTGGCATCAGATCGCTCCTCGTTGCGCTCCATGCTCTCTCGGAGGTCAAACGCTTCCACCAAAGCGTCATCCAGAAACTCGGCATAGTCAACCTCAAAGGCTTCGCTGCGCTTGATGTGTTTCTTCAGGACGGAGTTGGGATTCTTTGCAACCCAGTGATCCACGGTTGTCGATAGATAGTGTTTCCGGATAAGTGCCTTTCGAATCATGTAGCTGTTGATGAGAGCCGTTCGCTCGTGACTGGCAGCGTATTCAAAGTCAATGGACTCGTAGGCGGTGATCTGGAGTACATTTTCGTTTGACCGTACAATATTTGTGAGGGCTGGCTCATCAGACTGAGGTACTTCGGTAATCACGTTCAAGACTCCTTCAGGGAAAAGGGAGTCCAAGGCGGAGATAATGAGAGGCTGGACATAATAATCCTCGTAAGAGATGATGGCTTGAATCGAGGCCTTTCCCTTTGGCCGAAGCGCCACCTCTTGCTTGAGTTGGTTTGCCTCTGAACCTGGACCACTTTATCAACAGTAAGAATGTATCTATTGATAGTCTTGGTAGAATACAGGCATCACGCTTTGTTTCTCCTAGCCCGGCTCCCCAGCATTGTTAGATCAGGGGTACTTACAGTTCTAGCTCCTTCTGATTAAACTCTCCAGGGCCATGCATAAAGTTCGCCTTGAGGGGAGTGACACTGAAATTGTCAGCGTTGGTCTTTCCACGACCAAGGAACGTACCTTGTCTGCCCCTCCTTGACAGTCCATCCGTCGTTGCCAGGTTGAGACTCTTCCACGCTCTTGTAGACATCTGTAAACTTGGGTGACCATTTAAAGTGCTTGTGGACATGCCCTTTCCGTGAACTGGGCCGTTCTCCATCGTCCACTTCGCCTCCTAAACCCTCTCGTATCTTCTCCTCCTCCTCGTTCTCGTCTCCAGCCTCGCCTTCGATCTCTTGGAAACAGCCGCCTTCTCGCCAGTAGTTCTGGAGAATATTTGTCCAGATGGTCTTGTTCTTCTCCAGGCCTTCAACCAGGGGCACATTGACACTGTAGAGGTCTGCGCTGCCGTCTGTTGGCCACTGCTCGTAGAGAGCCTCAATAACCTTCACGCTGTGTCGGCACGCGGCCTCAATGATGACGGGGTCATGGTTTCGTGAGAAAAATGCAAAGCTCAATGCAATGGATTTTTGTTGGCATACAGCAGCCTCCAGCGCCGCGCCTAGCGTTCCTGAGCTCAGGGCAAAAACAGCTGTGGTGTTTCTACCGTAGTTGGGTCCGCTAACGACGAGATCGACTGGTCCTCGATCCTGAAAGAAGTGGTGAAGACCAATTTGCACACAGGAGGCTGGTGTTCCATCAATCAGAATCCATTCGTCGACATCTCCTGACGGCGAGGGCCGATGATGGGTAGTGCCCTGAGAATCTTCGCCGTGGATAACGGACGAAGGCCGGTAGTACACAGGCTTGAGAGTCTGGCCGATCATGTGGGCCTTGCCAATCCATGACCTTTGAGTATGAGGCAGACAGACAGAGACGGTATGGCCGGCTTGCTGAAGTTGTCGAATGAGACAATGGACATAGGGAGAGGAGTGAGGCGATGGGGGGCCATCGTCGTTGGTGACCAGGATGTGCATCTTGATTTGGGGTTTGAGATGAGAGACAAGACAAAGATATTAGCTGTGAGAGTCAGGCTTCAATGCTGTGCCTTGAAGATGAGGAGACTGTACTCACCTGGTGTCTGCTGCACTTGATAGATGTCAGGGCGAAATCGTGGTGAGGGGCACGTGGGGCAGCGAGAACCCGCCGCCAAGTGGGCAGCGCTAAGCACGTCAGCACGTCACAGAATGAGCTGGGTGCCTCATGTAATTGTCATGAACTTGTCTGTTTATTCGACTAATTCACAAAAATATACCTAAAATCGGGGCTGGATGAATTGAAGACGTGCCAAGGAAACCCGGAAAACCCTCATCATCAAACTAATTTCCTTTAGAGGTAAAGTATCAATCAATACGTCGTCTTTGTCCGTGCAGTACATTCCGTCGTCCTACCAGCCTGCTAGTCTTTTCAGACGATCTTGTCCCATCCAACGCCGTAAAACCAATCCTGCTATTTTCCATTACAGGGCGAAGGCAAGGGTAACCGATATGCAGAAGTATCAAATGTCGCGAGACAGCCGCTTGACTGCAAATTGAGACTGTAAAAACAACCCAACACTCTAAACATCAAGAAAGAGACATCAAGTCCGGCTGCGCTTGGAGTGCGTCGGAGTAAGGCTTTCGCCTTGTCGCTTGAGTGTTGATGATTCCTTGTTGGGCTCCTTGGTTCGTCGCCAGGAATCAAATGGGCTTCGTTGGCCGGGAGCCTTGATAGGTGTTCCCTCATCAAGGAGCTTGTTGATTGATCGAGTTACTCGTCGAGTGCTTGGTGGTGACGCTGGAGCAAATCTGGGTGCTTCAGGGGTGCTCGCCCGCTCTTGTTTAGACTTGGATGGCGTCTCCGGGACGACCGGTTCCTCGTCATTGTCTTCCACATCAGTCATAGCCTCTTCCTCCTCTATCTGTTCGTCCGTCTTTACAGCCGGGAACAGAAGGCGAGGCTTGATGGAAGCTCGAGTGAGGGGTCGGTTAAGGTGTGCTTCGGTATCCTCGTCGGCCTGGAGCTCGTCCATGTCCTCGGCGTCGTACTCAGAGAACTTGCGGAAGAATTTTTTCCCACGGCTGTAAGAGTTAGCATCTGCAGACACAATCGGGCATTGATCAACTTACAAAACATAAACCATTCCATCCTCACGGCCAGACGCCTCGTCGACAGTCTTGACACCTTCTCCAGGAACCCTGACCTTGCGTTTGCCTTGGCGTTTGCTGGGCTCGGGTTCGGGGACCTCGCCAAGGAAAGGGTTATTCTCGCTCTCGTCCCGGGCGGGAATGCGATCGCGCGTGTCGGTGAAAATCTCAATAGGGTCCTCAACCTCCTCCGCAGTGAAGCTCTCGAGAGAAATGCCTATGTACTTCTTGGAGCGTCGCTTCTTCGGGCTGGGCGCCGCCGCCTCGACATCGGACGCGAAGAGGTTGCGGGCGAAGGACCTGATGCTGGCGGCCGTCTTCTCGTTCGGTGGTTTCTGGGGAGTCTTTGATGGCGTGGGGAGCATGCCGGCCGACCGGGTGACGGCAGAGCTGGGTCGCTGGTTAAGACCGAAAGCAGCGGCGGCCTGGGAGCTCTCTGCCGACATGTTGGCCGGTGCACGGCGTACAGAGTCGAGGGCAGGCAAGCGCTTCTTTTGTGGCGAAGGCATCGGGGAAGTGACGGCAGTGTTTGACTGTTTGCTTGACTTCTTGGCTGTGCGCGGCGATCGAGGTTGGCGATTCGATGCGCCAGGAGATGGAGTTCGGGCGCGCTGGGAAGAAATGCGTGCGGACTTGCGAGGAGTGAATGGTTCCCAGTTGTCTTGGTATCCGAGGCGTGGAGTTGGCGGAGTGCGGATGCCGGTGGGCGGTGGAGGAGTTGATGACCCGTGGGCGGCAGCCATATTGAGAGGTACGCAGCGGTGCTGCAAACAATCGTTTAGGCTACTCACCAATCCTGCAGGTTAACCTTTCGAGAATTGCGTCGCTTTGTTCCTCGAAATGGTTGCTCGATGATTGCCAGATCTACCCGGGAGTCGTGCGTCCAAATTGGCTTTGTTGATTGAGGGGATAAACAGCGCAATAAACTCTGCGACTGCAGCAGCGTCTGCAATAATCGGGTAGTACCCGGTAAGGAGAAAATAGGAGGATGCGACGATTGATTCTGCGTGTAGATACTTGTTGATGGCAGAATCAGAGATGGATATTCGTAGGCTCGGATGATTATACTTGAACAAAGAGAGGAAGTAGAATGAGCGAAGTGGCTGGGTCAGAATCTACCCTGCAGTGAGCACCAGCCTCCCAGCCTCCTTGTTTCTGTTTGTGTGCCAGCCTAATTTCGGCGCCCTACCCACTAAAACAGCTGTCGTAACGCGTCAATAGCCCCTCTTGGGCGCGTCTGTTACGCGACAGAGCACGCCCAATCAAATTACAGATACGGAGCTTGATTCAGACAGAGGTGGATTTACGTGGGAACAATAGCTGTGCCTCTCATCAATTAAACAAAAGGCGACGTTGTATGGCAACCCAATAACTTATCAAACTCAACAAGCGCCGACCGCGACGTGCATACGCCATAGCGTCGCCTACACTCCGCAAAGCCTTCAAATTATACAGCACTCGAAACACACGACCCTGCTGCGGCCTACACCGGGCGCTTCCAACGTGACCGCTGAGACCATCCCCCCTAGCGGCCATTCCCGCCCATCGAATCCATCATCATGGCGGACGAAACAACCGAATACACAGAGTCCGATATTTGGACCTCACCGTCTCACGAGAATGCCCCACCAACATCTCGTCCAAGAACCCCAAGGACTCCCAAGACCCCCAAGACACCAACGCAGGAGCGGCCAGAGCCCATAGACCATGAAGCCGCACTGCGCAAGGAACTAGAAGGAGTACGGAGTATCAATGAGTCGATCGAGGGCATCATTGCAACTCTGGAACGTGCCGGGGGTAACATGGATGTATGTGCTCCGTGCCTAGAGCGGCCACGTCCACTGACCACTGCAGACTGTATCCAAAACCGTAAATAATGCCTCCGTCCTCCTCAATACCTGGACGCGCATATTATCTCAGACCGAGCATAACCAGCGATTGATTCTGGACCCTGGCTGGAGAGGCGCAACGGAGGACGTCGCTGAACAAGAGGCTGAAGCTATCCAGAGGCAGCAGGCTGCCGAACGAAGAGCCGCCGAGGAAGAACAGAGACGAGAGGAGCTGCGGCGACGTCGTGAGGAAGAGGAAGAGAGGCGAAGATTGGCCACGATCGCGCCCGCGCGAGGAACCAGGGGAGCCAGGGGCACTCGAGGACGCGGCCGAGCTGCTGCGAGGGGCGGCAGCTCAAGCTATCTGTCCGAGAGCAGCGTATCGAGTATTCCGAGTAGTCGTGGAACTTCCAACATTAGCAGGGGTTTTGGTGCGCGCCGGGCTCGAGGGACTAGATGAGACTGGCGCTCAGTCCCTCTCACGCTTTCACGACAGATACCCAATAGATCTTATTATTTCTTCTTGAAAAAGTCGCTCATCTTCTTCATGCCCTTGGTATTGACTTTCTTGAGATCTCGGACTCCTCGGCTCTCCATCGGGTTCTTTTTCTTTTCCTCTTCCATCTTTGTCTTCTTGGTACGCGCTTCGTCTTCGTCCTCGTCCAGGCCGCGCTTTCGAGAGTAGTCCATAGAGTGTGCGGCCATGGCTTCTGCACGGAGTTTGGCGAGCTTGGACAAATACTCATCGAGGGGTGAAAAGTCGACCAAGGTAGTCTCCTTCTGCAGCGTTGTCTGCAATTCAGCGGCGATCGATTGCGCGAGATAACTCGAGCATATAAAACTGAATGCGACCCGTAGCCTCTGGAGTTCTGTGATTTCGGGGGATACCTCAATGGCACTGACAATTTTATCCTTGACTGTTTCCTCTGTAAAAGATGTGACTGCGGTCGAAGGCTGTGATTCTGCTGTCTCGGTCGAAGTGACAGTCGATTGGGAATCGTTAGACTCGGCTGTAGGTGTTGTGCGAGAGTCCGTATTGGTCGTCGTTACGATCTTTGTCTTGACTTCTCGCGTCTGCGTAAGGATGGGAGCTTCAAGGGCCTTTTTGACAAATTTCTCCTCCATGCTTGGTGGGAGACCTCCGCACATCCTCTGAGCCTTTTCCAAGATGACACCAACAAGTTTCTTCTCGCTTATTCGGAACATGACTTCGTCGCCTGCCTCGACCGTGTCGCAGATTGCTCCCATTCGGCTCTCGATGAGTTTGCGGGTTTTGTCGCATCGCAGAATCTCGGACAGGTGCGAAGACTCTTCGGGAAGTTTGTCAAAATGGTCGTCGCTCGAGAGAAAGAGTGTTTTCCCCTCGGGTGCCTTCGACTGGCTCTCGGTCAAAGCTGGAATGACCAAAAACAGGGGGTCAATCGATGTAGCCAAGTAGAGCTCCTGACCCATTGAGACCTCAGCCTTCTGACCATCCGTTTTCGGGTCCGCGGAATCGGGACTGGTTTCAATCAGCCAGCTCCGAGTTGTCTTTGGTGTCACTATCTTTGTGAATTCATAGATGCCATTCTCTGGACATACCAGGTATCTGGCAGGTCGTGCATGTCTGGGGTTGGGAAGGGTGACGATTCGCGCGTCGTGGGTCGCCTTCGACGGAAGGATGAAGACTTTGGATGGATTCTCAGAGCGAGGAGGCAGGCTGAACTTTGATGAAATAGTCTTGGACTCTTCTGAAGCTTTCGAGTCCGCTGGAGCGGCCTTGGTCGATCTCGTCCTTGCCATCTTGCGGACTCTGCGTTGGATGATTCTGCAGGTATACTTCTGGTAAAATTATGTGAAATAAAAACGAGTGAATTAGATATTAAACGTCTAATCCACTAATGCTTCCAAAGTGAATGTCTGGGTGTAAGATGAAGTCCAGACGGATCTAGAGTCGATATTGAATTCAACACGCTGAGACGCGCTTTACGCGTCGGTTTGCAGGGGTTACAGGACCACTGAAACGCAGTGGGCCTTTACCGCCACGCCAAGACCAAGCGCAGGAACTTGATGCATGTGCAAGCCCAACCAACCATCACCGCTCAGCCAAACATTCCCTGCATCAACAACTCAAATCTCATTTCAGCATCTTTTCGCCAGCCATACCGGACTAACTGGCCTCAGCTTGGATGGTTGTTGCCTTGCCTGGGCTATACGTACCCTGAACAGGAATATGCGCCGCATTCTTAGACCCTTCTGAGCGACTGCATACCATCGGGGCCGGTTTCTGGGCCACCCACTTGAAACCTACTTGGCGTCATGGCTCCAGGTGAGACTGCTGAGCTGAGAGTCTTCGTGGACGATACTGACTGTCCTTAGCTTCCCCGGCGAAACAGGCAAGCGAGCCCCAATGGCCTCCACGATCTCCTCATGAAGCTTTGCTTAGCACCCCGCGCGGACGACAGCGATACCGACAGATGATGACCTCCCCGACACCTTCACCTTCAAAGAGAGGCCGCAATCTGCCGTCGATGAATCTTTTAGCCGAAATTGAGAACGATGATGAAGAGGAAGAAGATGAGGAGACTTTGGAGTTGAAGCTTCAGGAGATTCAGGCTCGGTTGAAGCTGAAGAAGCTGCAGGCCAAGTCAAAAAAGTCGGCAGAAGGGAGTGTTGAACACTTGCATACAACCGCTTCGGAGTTGGCGATATCAGCACAGGTACGGAGTCGCTCGATTCGCGCAACAACTCCTACAGAGGAAAAGCCAGCCATGTCCCAGAACCCTGTGCAAGTTCCTGCGTCCCCTGTCAGAAGGTTCCAGCCGCCGCAACCACAAACTTCTCCGAGCAGGGTGCTGTTAGGGATTGACAAAGGCCTCAAGGCCAAAGACATATCTCTGAAACGAGCGCCTAGTTACAGGGACTCTCAAACATCAGCCGAAATCGGACAGACGGGGTATTTGCGACGGTCAAGGACTACGACGAGCGTGACTTCAACGAATTCATCAGAGTCCCGTCCTTTGAGCTTCAACGAACGGATCGCCTCTGTGAGGACAGAGGAGGCCGCACGGAGTCAGCGACAGCAGAACATTCAGAAACTGAGATCGAACGCCTTTGGAATCGGCCAGGAGGAGATGGAAAAGTACAAGAATAACGCCATCGAGATTCCTGACGATCCACTCCACGCTCCAGCTTTTTCGAGAGAGGAGATCATGTCCCACTCCAAGCCTGCGGGTCTACAACGGAGCAATACAACACCTAGTGTTCGAGCCACGAATCATGAAGATTCAACTTCAACCCCTACTGCTAAAACTCGAAAGGGAAAGACGCCGCCGGGCGAGGTATCCGAAGAGCAAGCCGCCGGGTTCGAGCCGTATTCAAGCTTTCACTTGTCAAAGCGGATTTTGCCCCATGGCGTCCTTGCTCGACACGTATCAGGCAAGAAAGTCTATACTATCAAAGATCTCCTCAAGGTTGTCAAAGCACCCGATTTTGCTCTCCCGGATGTCGAGCAGGACATTGTGGTGTTTGGAATCTTGGCAAAAAAGTCAGAGCCCCGCGCGCATAAGCCAACGCAAGGACGGAATGGAAAGGCAGAGGATAGAGGAAAATACATGGTGATGACTTTAGTCGACCTAGAGTGGGAACTGGACCTTTTTCTCTTCAACTCGGGTTTTACACGATACTGGAAGCTTACTGAGGGAACCGTCATAGCAATTCTCAACCCTACTCTCATGCCGCCACCTCCCGGAAGATTTGACACTGGAAAATTCAGTCTTGTCATCAGCTCGGATGACGACTCGATCATCGAGATTGGCACAGCTCGTGATCTGGGGGGCTGTCAATCGGTCAAGAAGAACGGGGAGCTATGTGGCTCTTGGATCAACAAGAAGCGGACCCATCATTGCGAGTTTCACTCCAACGAAGCCATCCGGAAGCAGCGGGCGACCAGGATGGAGGTGAACGGCACCAGTTTTGGTGCCAGAAAGCACAACTCTAGGGAGGTATTCGGTTGGGAAGGGGAAAAGAAGCCAGAGCCAGCCAGGAAATATGACTGGGAGACGAAAACGCACTGGTTTGCATCACGTTCCATGAGCGCAGCCGATTTGATCGATGGAAAAGACAGGACACCCAACGATCGGAAGGAGAGAGCAGAATTTTTAAGGAGAGATCTGGAAGCAAAGGAGAGAGAGCGCGATATGATGAAGAAGCTCGGCCAGATTGGCAATGCGGCTGGTAGGGAATACATGCGACAATCCGGTTCACGGACTACAGCGCTACCAACCTCCGGAATGTCCTCGCATGCATCAAGCTCGGCACCTGTGACGGAGGAAGTCTATAAGCCGGATGCAAAGTCACTGGGGCTTTTGGGTAGAGACTCCGCTATCCATCTCAGTCCTGTCAAGCGCAAGCGTCCCGACAGCTCTCAGGCCGGCTCACAAGTTGGCACACTCGCAAACAGTGGACGATCAGCCTTTGGCTGGGGAGGCAACCTGAAAGACAAACTCGCAAAGATGAAGGAAGGGGAGAAGTTACGCAAGGAGGAACAGCCGCCAGTGCGGAAAAAGACTCGGTTCGTAACGGAAAAGGGGATTCGCGAAGCTGGCAGGGAGAGCCTAGGGAACGAGCTCGTAGAGCGGCAGGCCACGCTTGAAGACGACGATGACGAACTGGTTATTGTATAAGATATCTTTTTCTGGATACGCGGCGCACAGGTATACAGGAGGTACTGGCTGTTGGAGTTTGACGACTGCCTCGGGCATGGTTACGAGTGAACGATTTTGGGACAGAGTTATTTCAATATCGCTTAAATTAAGACAGGTCATGTTTGATCACATCAGTTTCAGGACGATTCAGCTCTTTGGTGACAACATATGAGAAGCCGGGGTCTAAGCTGGTATTCTTCTTCGGATCAAGGGGTCGACGTCAATGCCGAGGCCATAACCCCGTCGGTAAGAATCCTTGTTTATGGTGAGGAGTACCTCTGCGTAGCGAGTTATGGGGCAATGAAGGCGAGAATCAGATGCGAGGTTGCGGCGTCGCTTGGAGCACAGTGCCTGTATTGAACCAACTTACACAACAGCGCCTCCGCGTACCCAGAGGATGCAGTAGTCGGCGTGCCATGGAGGCGGCTTAACATCCCAGGGTCGTTGGCATCCCCAGCCAACGGCGAGGTTCGAGCGCGTCCGGCTCGCATCTGGTTCACCCGCTTGAAAACAGTCGGGGAAATGAGGACATGATGATGCAGTGATATGGAGAACACGCAAGTTTAACCCCGTGGGGAAAATGTTGATGCGAGGGTGAAGATCATAAGATTTCCGTGTTCGGAGGTGGCCGGGCAGTTGATAACCAAAGCTTTCTCCTTTCATGGATATGTTCTGGCGCCCCCAACATCAACTCTGACAGCCCGAGTATGCAATCGATGTCAAGTTTCTCAGTTGAGAAGCTTGGCAAGTTAGCCTACTTGAGTCCTTTGTCAGTTGGGGAACTCCACTCCGTTGTCATCCAATCCAATGCTGGGATAGGATGAACGCTATCTTTTCCTGACAGACCCAATGCTTTTAGAAACGTCCTGTTCAAAAGTCAGCGCTTGTTAAATTTAGGGGCTCGAGGCTCAAGGCTTGTTCATTCCCGAGGGAGAGTGTACGTGACTGGGTAGGTAGGTACTCGATGGACAATGAACGTCTATTTTCAGATTCATCTCTTCACTACTCGCAAAGAAAGCCGAGTACTCCGTACCAGGCTAGGCATCGACCTGATCCTTGTACCTGTTCTCGCTTACAGCAACTGCAGCTTCGATGATATCTCCACCCGGAACCGATACGTTACCGCACAGTATCAAAACAGCTTGGAGCTTCTGTGGGGTACGACCAGACTCGCAACCTTGAAGCAACAGCTTTCTTGGGATCATGAGATAGACTTCTGACAAACCCCAGCTATCATACACATCAGCGACGCCTCTTGCACCCCTGCTGCTGCGAAGGCTTTAAATGAGGGTCTCAGCGCGGCTTGGCTCATGATAATCGATACCAATGGCCTCCTAAAAGCAAGCCCATCACCTCGAAGTGCACATCCTACTTCCACGTGCTCTAGGTTCATGACCAGGTATCGGAACTTTACTGAGCCTGACAGCCCGACGCCTACTTCCGAGCCTGAGACGAGCTTATCTCGACGGACGTGGGAGACGATAAAGATGCCACGACTCTCGGAATGGTTACACAAGAAAGCGCTTGTCTACGTGTGTGGGGCGTGACAACCCCGTGACGGGATCTGCTGCTTAGTATTCCTGTTTTATCGTCCAGAGCTGCGTCTATATGCAAGCTATTCCTTTGAGAGAGATGCCTTATTCGCCGAGACGTCAGCCTTGGCCTAACACGCATCCTTTCACTCTAGGTCAACATGCAAACGACGCCCTGAACCTACCAGAAATGCGGGGTTCTTTTTTTGTCTTCGAGATCACCTGTTGCTGAAGCACAGCATCGGAAAGGCCATCTTTCTTCTGTTCTGCAAAAAGACTGCGGCCCGACTGCAATTCCTCGCTTGGGCAGGATTTATACCATTCAACAAACCAATGAAGCGAACCATCGTGAACCTCATCCAGGCAACTCACGCTAACCCCCACGCTCCAGACTGCCAGCAGCTTAGAGCCTCGGCCTTGAGGCCCCATTAACCCCAGATTTGCTGCAACGACAACCCAATAAGCCTCTCTCTTCTGCACTGTATCTCTCATGAACATAGCCCCTCATGTTGGAAGCGGTATCAGACGCATGCCTGTGGAGTGATTCTCTTCTTTCACTAGGTACCTAATATTGGAGCTGTCATTCCCTCTGACCGGTTTGATTCTCCTGTCGGAATTGATTGATTGCATCAGGTGACTTGTTCTGACCCCGCTGTCAAGTGACAGCGGCTGTGTTCAGGTCTCCATACAATACCAACCTCACAAGACCACCAGGCCACGATGAGCCGTAATTTCCATGAGGGGATTTAGGAAGTCCGACTCCAGCAAGTGTGGGGAGCTAGATCTTATTAAGGCCATCGCTTCCCCTACTCCAAGTTTGTAGTTATAACAGTATCATCCTATTGCCTTATTTGGTATCGTTCTCTTCCAAAAGCTTGATATAAACATAGCTTCTCTTACTTTGACCTGGCCTGGACTCTACACAGTACTTCATAGTCGCTCTTGCATCATGTCCCCTCACAGCGATGCACATTCACCAGCTGGGTCCTTTGGGGTCCAACCTCACAGCCAATGGCACTCAAGCTCCAGGGGCAACAACTTCACAGACACAGCTTCATCGCCCGGCAGTTCCATGGATGGCTACTCGGT
The DNA here is from genome assembly GCA_014824385.1 of Fusarium cyanostomum. Classification (NCBI taxonomy): domain Eukaryota; kingdom Fungi; phylum Ascomycota; class Sordariomycetes; order Hypocreales; family Nectriaceae; genus Fusarium; species Fusarium cyanostomum. The sequence continues at coordinate 134,187 of JABCKW010000073.1, read as the reverse complement.
AGGCGTGCGGCACAGCTTTCGCCCTCTGACCCCCGGTGTCTATGTCCCAACAATGTGCTTCTTCAAGCCGGATACAGAAGACGTCGACACCGCCGCAATTGCTGATCATACTGTACGACTTGCTCGGGCCGGTGTTACTGGCCTCGCTACCCAGGGTTCCAACGGAGAGGCTGTTCACCTCTCGCACTCGGAGCGGCAGCTAGTTACTGCCACTACAAGAGCCGCCTTGACTGACGGCGGGTTCTCGCATATGCCCCTGATTGTAGGCTGTGGAAGCCAGAGCACGCGGGAGACGATCCAGTACTGCCAGGAGGCTTGGGAGGCTGGCGGTGACTACGCTCTGGTGCTACCTCCGTCCTACTATGCCACGTTATTTGCTCCGGCTTCGGAAACCATGCTGGAATATTTCACAGCAGTGGCGGACAAGTCTCCCATTCCCACCATCATCTACAACTTCCCCGGCGCAGCGGGCGGCATAGACCTGTCCTCGGACATCATCGTCACTCTTGCGGCGCACCCAAACATTGTCGGCGTCAAGCTGACATGCGGAAACACTGGAAAGTTAAACAGGGTAGCCGCGACAACCCGTAAGCTTTCATCATACAACCCAGCACAGCCCGAGTTCCTTGTCCTTGCTGGGTCTGCCGACTTCCTGATCCCCTCTCTTTCCGGAGGTGGTCACGGTATCCTGGCTGGCTTGGCCAACATTGCGCCGAAGGCGTGCATCAAGACAATAGAACTCTATCAAGAGGGCAATGTTTCCGAAGCACAAAAGATGCAGGAAGTGGTCTCACAAGGCGATTGGACGGCGATTCAGGGCGGTGTGGTCGGCGTAAAGGCCGGGCTACAAGCCTGGATGGGCTACGGAGGCTTTGCGCGGAGACCATTGCCGAAGCCGAGCACGGAGCAGACGAAGCGGTGGAAGGAGGGCTTCCGAGATCTGGTGACGCTAGAGCAATCGCTATAAGACGACGTAGCACCATGCTGCGGTGCCATTTGGATTTGACCTTCATGGAGGTCGGCAAAGCATAAGGCCATGAGTGTCGTACCAAAGCAACGGAGTGGATGGGACTCTGCTCTTTCTCACGAATAAAGGTTCTATGATGAGGGATATTACTGTCGGAAGTACACCATGGTACAGTACAGTAAGCGTGCGTGGCGTGATGACGATTGATTTGGAAGAGCCTAATTACCCAGGACCTGCATGGAAGGCTGGACGGGTAAGACGGCGGAGATCGGCGTCGGTCAGCATCATATTGCGTTGATCCACGATTCCACGGAGCCTGATATTGTACGATGGTTGCAGCACGAGCGTGTTTTGTTTCCCCTCGGGGGTTTTCATTGCTCCTTGTACACCAGGTGCTAATTCCATTGTTTATGAACAATCTGTTTGTTTAAAACACGACTCGTGGACATCCTATGACTGTGGGCTAGAATGTCTTGGACTTGTTTATGTGGTATTTTTGGTTGAGTGAGACTGGGTTCCACGTCCCTGGGAATCTTATGCCAAGATGATCTGCAGGAACCGCACAAAACGGGAAACGGGGATGTCGATCAGCAGCTGTTCTGGTCTGTTATGCCGTATGTCAGCTGACGGGGATAGATAAGTTTGGGAATTACGTGCCAACAAACTTGAGCGCGGAACCAAAGCGCTGGAGATCAGCACCAGAGACGTCAAAAGGGCAACCCATGATTCATCACAAGCGAGGGGTTCTAAGCGAGTTCAAAATGGCAACATGCTGCATGGCCAGCTGATCATTGCCCAGTTTGCAAAAGACTAGTGTAAAATATTGGATTAGCACAGCAGCCACAGCTCCAGGGCGAGCGGGCAGATGCGGAGTAGGCACACAATAAACATGCCCGTGAGCCTTGGCAATACAGGTGTCATTGGGGATCTACCTAGCCAGTAGGACCATGGCTGCATGGTTTCCCCCACTCCTCCATCAAGATCAATGGATACTACGTGTAGTACTGTAGTTGTCAACTTGTCAGCCTCCTCTGTAGAGGTTGGTCGCGAATCATGCTTGAATTGGCTGACCGGGTGGAGAGATGTTGAACGTCGCTCAACGCCAGCCGACAGTCGGATGCGTGTCGGTGTCGATCGGAGAGGCCATCCGCGACGGCAGCAAGATCAGTCAAGTGATTGTCGCAAATGCAGCCTTGCCGTTGAGGGGCATCGATCGTGTCGACGAGAGCCAACTCTGTCGCCACAACGTTTCCGAATCTACGCAGTAGATCTGATCGTCAGATCGGCTTGACTCTAGAGCTCCGGGCGAAAGCCAACAAAACGGTCCAAACTCTGATGTCGGAGAATTCCTATATGAGTATGGGCTATCTCTAAACGTTCTGCTAGCCCTGCTGGCCGCCTGGTAGGGCTCGTATCGGCATCCTATGCTTAGATGCCTTATGCTTTATGCTTGATCGGGATAAGGGCGGTGTGGTTAGGCCAACAAGAGGTTGCCAGCTGGAGAGATGGATGCGTTACATGCGGCGGACGCCCACATACATACATATACGGATCTCTGCGCGTTTGCGTGCATCTGAAAATATGAGTGGTTGGGGGAGAATGTACAGCTTGGGGCAGGACACCCTCTTGCTGATGACCACAGATGATGGGAATCGTATGAGAATTGCGAAGCGAATAACCGGTATTAAAGCCAAAATTAGCAAACCCGAAAGAGTGGCATCATGCGCAGAGCTAGAGACGGGCTAGAATCGCAAAGGGAGGGTTTTTTTCTTCCTCTAGTGCGACTTGCCCCTTACTGAGAGAAGTCCCAAGTACTAGTAGTAAGGGCTCGCCTCCCCTTGGCCGGCCGGCCTGAACGGGCTAGGTAGGTAGGTAGTTCCTCGAGCTAGACAGCAATGGGCTAGCGAACTAGCATCCTAGAGGTCCATCACAAGCTGGAGGCTAACAAGGGCAGCACCGTAGAACCATGAGCAGGCGGCTGTTTCATGAGTGGGTGGAGCTCGCAACTCTCCAGAGGCTATCTAGGCTAGCTTAACGGTGAGCACAGCCCAGAAGAGGCCGAGACCGTAATTAAACCATCATGATGCTATAAAAAAACACAGGCAATCAAAGTCCAACACAAGAAAGCAACTGACCAAAGGGGACATTGATCTGCTCCCTCAGGTCAACGAGACCACCTGAAAAAGCAAGAGGGTCTTTTGAAGCCTGCCATTGACCAAAGAGACTTGCAGCTCGGTCAAGCTCGGTCCAGCCGGCTTGCAGAGCCTGCATCGAGGATCAGGATGGCACAGAGCCTCGTATAGGTACCTACTTTGTAGTATTCTGTCGAATCGGCATCTCCGTACAAATCCGGGGCGTCCAGGTTACCGTTTCTACCGTTCCGTGGCTTTGCGGGATCGTGTATTGCTGCCCATTGCGAGGAACGACCGTCGAATGATTTACCTTGCCTGACGTAGGTTTGACGCGCTGTGATTTGGTTCTGGAAAGCGGCTGACTTGTTGGCTACCAATCACGGACTCTGGTCGACTCTTTTGCGTCAATGTGCATATCGTTGATCTTTTTTTGGGTGCCATGGGCCGCTGTCCGCTGTGTTTTCCGGTTGTCAGCTTTTTGTCCGACAGCCAACCTACAGCACACTGTCAGCCTCAAGCCTTGGTGTCCAGGATGCTACATCGTTGTCCAGGGTCTTGGCCATGGCCTCAGCCGTCTAGGCCTGTCGTCCAGTTATACAACAACAGCATGCGCAGTCAATAGAGCTTCGGCAACTGGCCTGCCGGAGGCGTCGTAAGCGAGAGCATGGTGAAATTACTCAGGCGCCAGCTTCATACGATGGTCAATTAAGAAGCCAAAAACAGAACGTGAATCTCCACAGCAGCAGCCCAGGACCTTTGGGCGCTACGCTACAGGCTCAGAATGGCTGCCTCGGCACGCCCAGGCAGTCCTACCGCTGGCTTGCCGCTACGCTACGGCGGCAACCAGGTACAGCCTCTCTACCCTCCGCTAGCTAGGTACCGCCGGGCCGGATCTTTTGGCCTGAGGTGGTCGCGCAACCACGAACGATAGCACACTTGCCTTCCCCAACCACATCCACATTCAGGTGCCTTGCCTTGTCCAGGGGCACAGACATGTGGCGTTACGAGCAGGCTAAAAAGTAATGTGCATGGGTGATATTCGCCCGTGGTGCCAAGTGGATCCCTCCCCCTTGTCATGAGGGCCACCAGGAGGGAACCCCTTTGACGATCGATGATTGACAGTCTGACGGGAGATGCGGATGCGGAGAAGGTGGATGGGATAATGGATCCCCGTGTCATGGTTATGGCTCACTTCGTATATCTCGGCCGCTTTCCCTCGCCCTCTGGATGAGCACTCCTGGATCTTGTTCGTCCTTCTGAGCAAGTCGTACATTGTTGTTTCTCAACAGGCACGATCTTGGTCTAAACACACTCGTTTGACTCATCAACAGGACGACATCATGTTGGGCAAGTTTTTGGTTGCGGCTCTGGCGGTGGTGGGTGGAATCACCCCGGCGGATGCTCAGCAGCAAGACATCTTCGTTACTGGTGTCCCAGTCACTGGAGGAGCCGCTGTTCCTGCGCGAAGGAACATCAATGACCTTCAGTCTGCTGGTGGTCCCGCCTGGTGAGCATGTTGTTAATTTTGACTCTGCAATTGCTAACTTGCATTGTCAAGGGACCTCTACATCCGGGCTATGCGGTCCATGTACGATGCTAAAGAGACCGATTGGAAGTCTTACTTCCAGGTTGGCGGTATGTAGTTTAGACTCTGAGTCTCGACAGCGCTGACTCGTATAGGAATTCACGGCCAGCCTTTTATCCAGTGGAATGGTGGTGGTGGCCGAGCAGGAAATGGCTGGGCGGGATACTGTCCTCACGGTGTATGCATCTCCTCGACTACTTGACAGCAGAACTGACTAGCTACGTAGGAGAGCATATTCCTGACCTGGCACCGCCCCTATACTTTGCTATTCGAGCAAATCCTCATCGAGCACGCCAAGAGATTGGCCAATCTCTACCCTACCCAGTATCGTCAGCAGTACGTCAACGCAGCCAACTCTCTGCGAGCCCCGTACTGGGATTGGGCCTCGGACGACATCCCCAGTGCTCTCGTCAATCAGATGGTCACCGTCAGGGTCCCCAACGGCAATGCTCTCAAGACTATCTCCATGAAGAACCCGTTGTACACCTACAACTTCCCCAAGGAGGCTCTCGACGGCAAGTACGGAAACTGGGATAACGAGCGCCGCTCTCGCATCTTCCACTGCCCCGCTCCCGATAGCTTTCCCTCGTCCGCCAACACTCTTCTCAACCGCCGACCTTACAGGCAGTGGACTTACGATGTCTTGACCCGCCCTACCACCTTCAACCAGTTTGCTTCCACTGGAGCCAGCGGTGCCTCTCTGGAGCAGATCCACAACTCTATTCACTGGGATGCTTCCTGTGCTGGCCAATTCCTCGCCACCGAGTTCTCCGGCTTCGACCCCATCTTCTGGTTGCACCACACCAACGTCGACCGTCTCTGGGCTTACTGGCAGGCTATGCACCCTGATCAGTCCTCCTTCTCCGGCTCCTACTCTGGCGGTTCTCGCTACTCGACTCCCCAGGGCACCCGCATCACCCCCTCGTCCCCTCTCCAACCTTTCTACGCTGCCAGGGGAAGATTCCATACCTCCGAGTCTGTCAAAAACATCAGGAGTTTCGGTTACACCTATGCCGGCCTCGAGTACTGGCGCATGTCCCAGAGCCAGCTTGCCAGCTCGGCGAGGTCGACCATCAACCGCCTCTATGGCAGCGGCAGCAACCGCCGTCGTGATATTGAGGAGCGCGCCGACGGCAAGACTACCCGCTACTTCGCCAACGTTGAGCTCGATGTCACTGAGGTTGAGCGCCCTTGCCAGGTGAATGTCTTTGTTTCTGGAAAGCTTGTCGGTGGCTTGGTCGTGATGCGACAGCCTACGGAGGGTACCATTCACGGCTCGTTCTCAGTCGATGAGGCCGCCGACACCCCCCAGCTTCTGGGCGCCTGCTCTCCTTCCAAGGTGGCTGACACCATCAACACCGGCCTTCAGGTCGAGATTTCCAAGGTAATTTTTTTTTACTCCCGTAAATCTGACTATCACTCACATACAATAGCTCGATGGCTCCAAGATCGACATCTCCAAGGTGCCCAGCCTCAAGATGAGCCTCGACGACGTCGCCTATACTCCTCCTGCCGCCGACGACGAGCTCCCCAAGTACGGCAAGCCCCGCACCCAGCCCGCCAAGGCTGTGGCCAAGTCCAACGTCAAGGCCCTCAAGGCCATCAACGCTTGCGCCGGCAAGCTACCCTCCTTCGATCTTCCCAACTAAAGGGTTGGTCATGGAAAGAGTTTATTTGTCATTATTATTTTTGCCGTTGGTCAGCTGAAACTGATTGTTGGACCACGGATCACATGAAAAGGGAACACTTGCAAACCGCACGAATTCTTCTAAGTAGTTTTAATCGTTGGCAGACGCAGGGAGTCGGGGTTGTATTTTCACCAGACTAGGTCTATAGTTGCTACTGCAATAAGTGGCCCATTTTATGTCATCTGAGACTGAAGGAGTGAGTTTCCGTTGAGTGACGTGAAGTGATACTTGGTGAGCTGAAGCGGTAATCAAAGCGATGTTGTCCTGGGGAAATGTGTAGAGATTCTCGGTAAGTTGGTGGAGTGATGGAGCAGTCTCGAGTAGTGCGGGCGACGTGTCGTGATAAGATGAGATGAGATGAGATGGGAGCCGTTAGTTGTGATGGGTTTGTTAAAACATCCCAAGTCAAGTGTGATGTGTCACTGAATCGGATGACAAGGTGTGGTTATAAGATATTTCCAGATGGGCAGAATATAAGTGTAAATTACTGAGCCCGAAAGATGATCTAACTGTCAGTCCCCATCGACACTACCTTTGTACCCATAGGGTCGAGTAGCTCATAGATAAATGCATATGTAGGTCGGGTCAAAACTCCCAACTTATTTATCTTGGAAAAGATCTTGGGTGGGTGTATTCTCCGTTGACCAGGCCATGGAGGTGCTAGGCAGATAATACGGCGCAACTCTCGAAGCGCGCCCTTCTCGCTCTCTACCTACGCCGACTGTTTAGATAGCAGTACTCAATAATTCATCGAAGTGACTACAGAAACTCCCGTATTATCTTAGAAGCTCCGATGTATCTGTAGGGGTGATGAGATTCCTTAGCCTTCTTCCGCTTAGGCTCTGGACAAGCCCGTGCGCCCTCATGTTACATACAACCTAGGACATCGTGGCAACCCATGAGGAAATACAACGGAGACTTTGCTTTGTTGAGTTTCAGCGTCAATTTCGTAATCTTCACAAATTGTAGCAACCTTGTATGGTCCAATGGCATGAATTACGGACCCTGCAGAGAGCGTTACATGAGTGCAACCATCCTATCAAAGTCAATTTGGCATCAAATGAACGACCCTGCATATTGGGCGTCTAGTACTCCGTAGTCTCTGTTTAGATGATGCAACGATACCAAGGGTGCCTAGGTACCATATCCTAGGTACTTGGCCTGACGCCGGAAGCATATCGCGCTTTAAACCATGGTCAAGAGTCATTATGCACAGAGCTAAGGACCTAGAGAGTTTACGAGAGTTGAGCCGTCCAACTCAGAACCACATTGGAACTCCCTTAGCCCTTCGATCCCTCGCCTTGGTATACGCAATGCCAATTTAACCTCTTACACCCACGATACCCGACAACTCAATGCGACTCAGAGACAAGCAGAGCAGATCTTGTATAATGTGGATCTGTGGTTGCAGGTCGTCACGTGGCATGGACACCGAGCTTACCTTAGTATATTCAGGTCGTGGACCCTCGTTGGTCTATTTCAACTCAAACTCGTTGGCTTGGACGACTACTTGATTCTTCAATACATTTCCCCTGCTTATTCGAAGCTCTGTCGCAAATATGGCCTTTGAAATTGTTGTTCCATCCGAGAATGACGCACCCAGCATGGCTAGCACCCATCTAGCTGCCATGGACGCCAATCTGCTGATGCATGCGCAATTTCCAAACACCGAGAGCCGGGATTTTCTTCGCGACTGGCTCTGCAAAGATACGTTGGACCACATCCGCAGTGGCGACAAGGGCGTCCTCATTGCGCGAGACACAGGGACGGGGAAAATCGCAAGTTTCATCAAGTGGAACATCCAGCGGCAAACGCGGTTGGGAGAGGACGGAGACAAAGACCATGAGGAGGAATTCCCAACATGCTGCCGACGGGAATATCTTGACTCATATGCAGCGCTCACCCAAGAAGCAAGATTCAAGGTCCTCGGCGACAAACTATATTACCGTAAGTCATTCTGTACTGGAATCGATGTCGCGTAGAACGGGATGACAAGTCGACGTCGAGCCGTGTCCGGTGCAAATCCCACTAGAACTGCTTCACCCAAAAAATGTGGACAAAAGCCCAAACCACTGGGCGCTAACATTGGACAGATCCGACATATCTCTGCACGAATCCCGAATTTAGCGGCCGAGGAGCTGCATCTGGGCTGCTACGACGAGTCCAGGCCGAAGCGGCGGCAGAAGATGCGCCAGTCATTCTGGAGGCCACCATGAACGCAGTGACTTTCTACCAGAAACTCGGCTTTCAGATCCGAGAGGAACTCACTATGATGCTCCCAGCACGAGGATCAAGCGAGCCAACCGAGCGCTATGAGGAGAGAACTATGGTCTGGACACGATTGACAGAATCCTAATATCGTCCTGAGCCGAGCCTTCAAGTTTTTAAAGAGCAATAGCAAGAATCTCGAAATGACATGGTAATGGCCATCTCCACAATCACGTGGCAAGGCGCTGAGGGTAGTGCCGAGACTCCACGTCTCATGGAGTATCGAGAGGTGGATATTCATGAATCGAGGCTGAGCGATTAAGGCAATCCATCTGACTCACCGCTCCGACTCGGTGAGCATCACCGTGAGCTCGCAACATATGCCAGAATTCTCGGCACTTTGTCTGACACGCCGAAGGGCGTAGATGGGTCTATGCTGGATAGCTGTGCGTAGTAAGTTACATACATACAGCTCAACCCAAACCAAAGTTCTGGACCGAACGATGACGCTCCAAAGCTATCGACACCCAGAAACCGGTCTTGGCACGATGCGATGAGTCGGTCCGTGCGCCGCCGGGGCAGGACCGGCAACTTTCCCCCTGTAGCGGCTTTGCTGGGTCAAGATCGCGGTCGAGGACGAATGGGGACAGACGTGGTTAGATGTCGGGTTCAGCAGGCCAGGGCAACGTCGATAGGCGCGCATGCGGGACGCACGCACGTCAGGGACCTGGAACATTTCCCGATCGTGGTGAGAGAGGATTTTGTGAGCCAATCATAGAAGCTGTATTTGGTTCAAAGGATCGTGCTGTTGGTAATCATGGACTGATAGGTCATCTGTAGAGTGAATACTGTCGCGTGCGAGGGCATCTTCAGGTCTGTCTTCTCAAAGGTCCTTAGTCGGAGCTCAAGTGATAAACGTTACTCATCGTTTTGCATCATGAATTTTCTTCTTTATCGACATGGACATGCCAAACAAGATGATCGTCTCCTGTCTGACCAGGGATAACTTGATGATAATGGGTTAGTTTTGGTAGCTCGCCGTAATAGACTCAACATCGGAGCAAGTCGGATGGATGCAGAGAATGGGTCTGGGATATTTGGCGTAGGAGCGGCCGGCGCCGTGTATGGTAGGCAAGCAGTTTCGTGGTGCCAAAGTAGGCAAAAGTGAGCAGATGGGTAGATTGATGGGGATCCTCGAGGGTTGATGGTTGGAGTTGATGGCAAGTAAGGAATGGAAAATTGGGGATAGTCGGTTGGGAAGCGGGCGGTCGGTACAGCCTCACTGACGTTGCAGCGGCTTGGAGACATGCGAGTAAGCTGCGGCATCTTGTTCCAGTAAAAGAAAAGGTTATTTTAGCTGCCAGCGTCCGTGCAGGGAACCTGAGAGCCCAGCGTTGACTGAGGCCGGTTGAGCAGCGGTAAGTTGGTAACCAAACCCCGGACGAGCCATTACGTTAAAGCAACTGCCGGACCATGCAGAATGAGGGAAGACACGGTCTGAATGGCTTTTCCATTTGGTAATCGGCGTCTCTCTGCGCCCTCGGAAAGAAGACACAGTGCTTGTTGCAAAGTATCCCGTACTCGTTATCTCTGAGTGATGGCGTGTTCCGGAAAAGTACCCTCGACATTGACCCCAGATCTGCGTGGTTTTGCTGTCGAGATGGTGTTGATGAAGTGGTTCTGTGCGATGTTTCCTGGGGCTGGTCCTCTTTTCTTTTGTCGTGGTTATCTTTTGCCATTATGTATTTCTATCTCCTCTACTTTGTTAGAGATAAGCCTGCTGCTGCGACTCGTCCATTCATTTCTGCCGCCTTCATCACCCTCACTCCAATGGAAGCATCCTATGCGGGCCATTTCTATCCTCGGCTTAGAAACATGAGAGGCCAAAGAACGGATTCGCGCATGCGGACCCTGGAGCGAAAATGAGCTGGCCTTGTCTTGGTCTTGGGACTGTAGACGCCGCCGCGGAGAAAAATCCGTTGCGCTGGTCCTGCCTGTTCGGTCTTGTCTCCATGACTAGGATCCATATTTGATGTTGACGATGCTGGTGATGGATGGAGGATTCAGGGCTAGGTCCCAACCCCAGACACCAACTTCGGATAATGAGCGAGATGTTGGGGTCATGTCTGATGAGCCTAATCATGAAGGCAACATGAGACAGTCTGGTCCTAAAGAGCATGAGTGACTCAAGCGCATCATGGCAACCATGGAACCGGTTAATTCCCGTGCTTGTGTCAAAGCGAACCACCACCAGCCATTAGCAAGCGTCCGTCACAAGGCCCATATTGGTCGAGTCGCCAAGGTTTGAAACGACAGCAGGCCTCAATGAACCGAGTACAGACCCGCGATGCTTGCAAGGACAGGCGAAGCAATCAGAGAATCGGTCAAGATGTACGGAGTATCCGAGTATAGAAGCAAGGATATCGTCTCATCCAATCTCGTGGTTACACAGGCTCCATCAACAATCAATGGACAAGCACAAAGTCCATTCTTAGGTGGGGATGAGAGTAGGTACGTAGCTCTCCGTCCCTGCTGCCCGTTCCCCAAGATTCCCCCATTCGGAACATACTCCGAGCCTTTTGGGGACAGCAAGGCTTGCCCCGAACTCGACAGAGCTGGGGATCTGGAGACCCCTCGAGATACTTTCGGCTTCATGGAATCCCCCGCAAAGGGAATGTACCCTCTCTCACATGCCTGTCTTCCACTTTTGTTCCCGTCCACCAAATTTCTAGCATCTCTGCCTTTTCCCGCTCTTCTCCTCCCTCTTGCTTCTCTTCCTTTCTCTCCCTCTTCCTTCCCTTCCTTTTGCCTCTCCTCTTTGTCGTGATCGACTGCGCATCACCATAAACCCCAGGCGGCTTCTCTGTGTCGTCCTGGTTTGGCGCACGCTCACCCATATATCTTATACGGCTGCAGAAACCGGCATATCGTGCCACACTCGGGCAACTAGGAAGCTATCTAGCACCAGTCGGCCGTTTCTAATGACGTCCAATTTGATAGGCTTACTAGCTTATCTTGCTGTTACCTGAGAAAAAGAAAGAAAAAATATCTCCCTTCCATCCATTATTAGGTCCTCTATCAGTTCCGTGTACACAACCCCTCCTCCGGACTATCTCTTGTCCAAGCAGAGACGCCAATCAAGACCAAATCAAATCAGGCCAGAGAAAAGGGCACCATCAAGAACCCTGCCCTGCATTCCAACCCAGTCCAATCTTATCCCCGGTTCCCCAGGCTTTGATACCCGGCTCCAAAGTCGAGACATCGAAAGCAGCAGAGCACCTCAGCCAGCCAGAGCGCAGCCAGCAGCTCACAGCGGGCGCACCAAGCACAGCTTGACCAAGGTCGTCCAGTCTCGTTGCGCGCTCCTCTATCGCCGCCCGCAAACGTGTTGCTCGTGTTGCGCCGCATCGCATCGCCTGCTGTCACTCATCCGTGGCTGTCTAGGTAGCTCTGCTATCTCGCATCTACAGACGTGAGATCTGCAACACTCCAACACTCTTGATCTGACTCAACCCAGAAAACGACCGAGTTCGGTACATGAATTGTCCTCTTAGTCAAGATTCTACCCGCTTGCCCGCCTTATCAGCTAACCCCCCCCGGTCTCCCGTTTGTCGACCGACTTCATCGGCGCCCATCTGCGCCCGCCATCCGCCCATCCTAGCAAGTCCCTGGCATCCCGGCGTCTTGGATCCCACTCTGTGGCCTCTATTCTCCAACCACTTACACACTTGGACACCTCTTATCTTTTTTCCCTCCTTCACTTTCCTCGCCTCGCCTCACATCGCATCTCTCTCCGCTTCCCCAGATTGTTATCTCGCACCAACCATTGCCTCGTGTGAGCCTAGCAACTCGCGCATCGACCGCTCGACTTGATTTGGATAACGTGGTTCTATTAGCCATCGTCAAGATCATCTCGTTTCTCAGTGGCTGCAGCTCTAGGGCATATTGCGTCACTGCCAACCCCGTGGGGCTTATCGTGTTAAGTCTATCTTGTCACGATCTCAAGTTCACTCCATAGCCAGCCAGACGTTGACGTTGAAGGGGCCATTGCGGCTCAAGCATCTCCGCGCCCGTTTCTTGCAGGGCAACGGGTGCCTGAGCCTTGTGCAGCTCATCCCCCGAGTTCAGCACTGGCAACAAAGTCGCCCTCTGGATAGTAGCTGATAGCCAGAGCTGTATTCGTACTCCTTGCTGGTATTGGATTCCACTGCCTTGGATCGCTCTGCCCACAGCCCTGGCCACCATGTCTCCCCAGTCATCGGCCTCAGTGCAGAGGACGGCGCCCATCGCCATCGCTCCCAAGCCTCCCCGGCCGGAGCCTTCTGCTTATCGCCAGGACAGCTTCCATCGGCTCGAGATGGGCCACGGTGCTGCGAGTTCAGCGCCTGTTGATGGCTTATCCTTGAACGGCTCTGCCATGCCGCCTTGTCTGACATGCCGTTACTCGCGTGTCAACTGTATCATGAGCGACGATGACGACGGTTGCATCCAGTGCCAAGCTGCTGGCTCCGAATGTTCCCTGGCCTGCAGTCCCCCATCCCGGAAAAGAAAGCTTCATGGTGAAGCAGGCGAAGATGTTATCGGGAAGAGAAGGTCAGTCAAACCGGCATCCCCAGCCTCCATCCCCTTGACTATCCCCACGCTCCACACTGATCCCGGGCTGGCCACTCCACTTGCTCCCGTGCCTTTCTCTTGCATCTATCATATCCTTCTTTCACTCATTCCTCACCCTGATAACCTTTGCCTTACTTGTGCTTTGCCGTGTGTGTGTGCATGCTAGTACTCTGTCTGACACATGATTGGCCTCGCACAGCTCTCCGGGTCTCGCATCTAGGCGACGAAACCACAACTCTAGCCTTTCCAGCACCGCCGCTAGCAGCTCGTTCCTGGAGGAGATGGCCAATGTTGGCGGCCCGACCATGCTGAAACGTACACTGGGCCTCCAGGACGATCGTTACAGCCAGTATATCGGTCCCACCACCGACTTTGAACCTTCACTCATCAACCTCTCTTCTTTCGATCCTCACGACGAGAGCCTCTTGTCAAGAGGCACCCTCCGTAAAGTCAGTGAACACGAGACTTTCTTGATGCTGCCTGACTCGAATACTCCAGGACACGAACATGTGACGCAGGACGCTGATCATGTCGAGTCCATCGTGGCCCCCCATGGCCGGCATCTTATCGACATATACTTCCGAGTCATTCACCCCGGGTTTCCCATCATCCAGAAGCATGTTTTTATGGAAAAGTACGAACGTTCGCACCGAGAATTCTCGCCGCCTCTGCTAGCTGCTGTGTATATTCTCGCCATCAATTGGTGGGACCAGAGTGAGGATCTGGCTGGGTTGCCGCGTCCCAACGTCAAGGAGCTCGAAAGCATCATCCGCGCAACCTTGGATGAAGCCACTTTTCGTCCAAAGCTATCCACGATCCAGGCCGGCCTGCTTCTGTCTCAAAGACCTGAAGGTGATCAGTGGGCGCCGACTGCTCAGCTTGTAGCTCTAGGGCACGAGTTGGGACTGCATCTTGACTGCACTGGTTGGAAGATTCCGCCGTGGGAGAAAGGTTTGAGGAAACGACTGGCCTGGGCGCTTTACATGCAGGATAAATGGGGCGCTCTTGTTCATGGACGACCATCGCACATCTTTGTTACCAACTGGGGCGTGAAAGCCTTGACGGCTAACGACTTTCCGGATGTCGAATGGGAAGAGAACGATGCAGAGGAGAAACTCGATATCGAGAGGGGGCGGATGCTTTTCACGCGGGTGGTGCAGCTTTCGGAAATCCTATCCGAGATTTTGGACACGTTTTACACACTGCATGCAATGAACACTGTTACAAACGCAGGTTCACAAGGGACGCATCTTGTCTTGTCGCTCGCGAAACCGATTCAGTTGAAACTCAAGGAGTGGTATGGAGGACTACCGCAGCTGATTCGTTTGGACTCATCTTATTCGTCACTTAACCCAGCTGCCAACAGGCTATCGAGCATCGGGTATCTCCATCTAGCATATTTCGCAGCCGAAATCACGCTACACCGTCGAATTATTCGGTCATTGGCCTCGGCATCCAGCGCGGTTGATCCGTACGTGCAGCACATCTGTCGAAGCGCCGCCAAGGCCCGCCTCATCTCTGCCATGGATTTCGTCAATCGCCTGGGACCAAACCACTTGCGCTCGTTCTGGTACTTTGCATCCAAGACCAACTTTGCCTTGATCGGCACCTTTGGCTCGCTGCTATGGGCCACATCACCAGGGCGTGAGGAAGCCGACTGGTATCGCCGACGTTTGGGAGAGTACCGGTGGACCCTTTCTGTGAGCTCCAAACCGGGCGAGGGAAAGGGGTTGACCGTGTTTGCCATGACCATGTTGGATATATCTACGGGTTTGTTGAAACAGTTGCCCGAAAAGCCATCCATGAGTCGCAACGGGAGTCACGTCGACCTGTCGGCTTCTGCGCCGCCGTCATTTAATGGTGGCATCCTTGACAGCTTGAGCAGCATACCTAGCGCGGATATTAGCGCTATGCATAGTCCAGGCAGTGAAGATGAGGAGACCAGTGATGATGATATGGAGGATTACCCACCAAGGATGTGAGGGAACAGAGAAAGGAGATGTGTGGAAATACGAACGACCAGTGGCTGAGGCCTCGAATGGTCGTATATCAGGGATGTGGTTTCGCAAAAGAAATCTTGGCCACGGCATGCATTATTCAGGCGTTTCTGTCGGTGTTATGCATCGTGTTTTGGCACAGCAGAGGAGTTAGCATGGGCGTGTTGTTGTCATCTTTTTGGGCCTCTTTTTTGGCCGGTTTTCGTTTCTGGTCATTTGATGGGTTTGGGATGAATGATACCTTCTCGGAGCCCCTCTGGAGGGGTCCGAGGCATGATGGGAGTGGCATGTGGGCGCATTGGATGGGGGATACAGGTTGGAACGCTTGATGTTGGAGCAAGTTACATGATTTGGCATGATTGGCACGAAGATGGGCATGATTACTTAGATTGATATGAGCTACGTCGAAGAACAAGGGTATCGCTACCAGTTGACTATTACTGCTTCAGTGATTCTATTACTCTACACACCATGGATAACATGGTGTCAGTTCAATGAACTAGACAGTCACTTTCACGACATTTTCAACTAACCTCACAAATGAAAGCCAGGCTGTTCGCAGTTCACGATCCGACTCCACCCCCAATGCACGTTCACTCACACCAGCACCCAATTGGAACCGAGGGCCAACGGACCCTTATACGATTATCTTCCCGGCCAGGTGGTTCGTCTTGTTGTACGTAGCAGGTTGGAGGAAAGGTTAGGGAGCTCAGAGGTGAATATATGTATAACTGAGGTGCGGAGGGCTTGTAGATGGTCCATGTTAAAACCGGTTAATTCCTATTATACACTTGCCTGATAGAATAGGCTTGGTAGTAGCTAGTCAGCGGCAGATTTGGAGACGGACGAATAGCTGATCCGGACCGGATTTGGATGCTGATGGTGTTTGTTACCGACCTGAAGAAAGCTCGACTGCATCTCCAAGCCCTTCGACTATCCCTTGCTAGGGACTTGATCATTTTATCAACCAAATCCCACTTACCACGGGTCTGCAGAGCCGGTCCGGAGGACGAATGCCGGCCCGGGAGAGGGATGGTCTCCCTGCGCAAGGAAGAAAGAGGTGTAAAGATCAGAGACTGGACATCATAAGCTTGTAAGGAAGAAGAGGCTCACTTAGGTATCGAGGAGACACGTGAGGTTCGGAAGCCAACTAATGGGGGAACCTACCCGGGACGTTCCTCGTCTTTGAGGAAAATAACTACAGGCTCAAATGCGGTATCCAACTTATTCACATTGTACCCTGAAGGTTTTGGATCTGAGTGGAGGGCCAGCCGAAAAGGAATAAAGGAGTGGGCACCTAGGAGTGAGCAGCTTTTCCCTTGTCTGCCTCTTTGTTTTCCCTTTACTAGTCTAGACAATTGTCTTTGCGTCAAAGTGTTTACAAGAAGGATAACAGTCAGGGCAGCAATGCACTGCACGCTCGAAATATTGAAGCTTCAAGTTGCTCACATATTCAATGGCTACATAATCACAGGTCGCAACAACTTAATAAGAGGAAACAAATTCAACGTCACTGCTGGCATCTCACAAGGTCAAGAGGAAATTCTCAAGGCTTTAGTTGAGCTGAAGGGTGAAGTCCGAGCGATAAATACCAGCATGGACGCAATTTGTAACCACCTTCACACAATGAACAGGCGCTCTGACTTAACGAATACACGCCTCGACTTCATGATTAGCCGTCTTGAGAACCTTGCAACTACTTTCACTGGTGCGCCGACCCGGTTTGTCTCTCACCATTACCACTCTCGAACATATCTAACCCGCCTATTCTAGACTGCGCAACCAGGAGACCTCTGCTACGAATGCATCTCAACCATACAGCACGAGCCTGTTTGATAACAGATACAAATCAGGATTTCCGTCATTTCCTGAATTTCAACTCCCCATGTTCCGCCCAGAGGAAGATTTTCGCGGCCTTGGTTCCAGAGTTAGATACCCAGTCCAAGTGTATCCCTTACCATTCAGCACGAACCTTGGTCTAAGAAACACGGGTGCGTCGGATAGGGAGACTGGCAGACAATCCAAAGAATCAAACTGTGGGAGTTTCTATAGGGGTGGTTTCGGCTATCAAGAAGAACACCAAGAGCCGAGAGACTGAGAAACCGAGTTACGACGTGGCGCATAGGTATGCAATAGAGATGTCGACGTTATCAGGTTATTATACTTCAAATAATAGTTCAATCGGCCGCCACTTTATGTGTAAGGAGCCTTCCTGCGTTGTGCCAGCTCTTGATTCTGGCCAACAAGGGCTTGACGTCTCGCTCATAGGACTTGGCTGGGTTGTCAGTACGCTGACAGTTAGGTGGTCAGGTAGCTGGATATGAATACTTCAGAAGGCCCCAAAGCTCCCTAATACATGATCCTAACTAAGTTCAAGCCAAAGAGCGACGATGTTTAAGTATCATAATAGTGAAGTAAAGGCTGATGCGTAGTGGCAGCGACATGAGGTGTTAAGCCAAGTCAAGCGCTGCGCCTAGACAAACTGACATCGTAGCATCATTTCGAATCCCGCCCTCGACCGTAACTCCTCCTCTTATTTTTAGATAATACTTATATTTTAGATCAATCGTCATCTCTCACTACCTTACCTACCAGTGCTATATTTCGCGACTTGATTGCTGGCTTGGCAATTCGGGCCAGCCACAGCACCAGCCACACCCTGGAGCAAATGACAACTCCACGTCAACCTCGGGAATGTCGCATCCACAAACAACATCTACGGAGCTTCAGGTGCAGGCCATTTGAACCGCCACTGTCTTTGGGTCCTTATTTTACTCATTCTCTTGTATATTCTTTACTTGCAGTTGCTTCATTGCTTGCTTATCTGTCACAATGGCCCCAAAGAAGAAGACGGCCCAAGCGACTCAGGCGACAGGCGCGCCTGAAGGCTTCACACCTCAACGCTTCGAGAAAGAACTCAAGGACCTTGCAGCCAAAGCCAAAGAAGATACCTGGGCTAGGCACGCCGCGGGACAAGCGTCTCTATATCTTCAAACCGCCCTTGTCCTCGGTCTTCTGGGCATCGCCTCCAGCGCGTCTCAACTCTACCTCTCTCCCATCTACGGCTCCATCCCCGCTGCTGTCACGCATGCTCCCGTCATTATGGCTGGCTGCTTTGTCGGCTGGGCAGGCAATTTGGTCCTGCGCAGCGTGCTCCCTCTGTCCACGGCTCAGCTTCTCCCGGTCATCGCCTTGAACGTTCCAGCTGTGCAGTTTCTTCTAGGTGGCTTCACTGAGCGTTTTGGGGCCTGGTGGGGTCCACTCATCACCGAAGGTTTCACTCTGTTTCCTTTGGCTGTTGTCTCGGCGGCATGTGCGGCCGACTATCTTGAAGACGCGGATCTGAGCATGCTCCCTAAGTTTGTTGCGGATGCGGCGCCAGGGATCGGCTCGTGGGGCTTCTTTAGGCTGGCGGAGCGGTTGGCCAGCGCGAAGCTGCAGACCCTCATGGGGAGTGCGTTTGTGTTTACGCGTGTTGGGCTGGAACTGGTTCTGGCGGCCTTGTACTCCTTTTTTTCCCCATCCAAGTACCTCGTCCTGGCTATTCCTGCACTGCTGCACACAGCGGTCCTAAACACGCACGTCATGACGCCTATGGCTACAACATCTCTCAACAGCACCTTGGCGGCACAGAACTGGACGCTGTTGGAGCGCCGGGAGTCATTGACGGGTTACGTCTCCGTTCTAGAGAACTTGGACAAGGGATTCCGGGTTATGCGATGCGACCATAGTCTCCTTGGAGGAGAGTGGGTGCAGCTTCAGGGAAAGAGGGTATCTGAGCCGATTTATGGTGTCTTTGTCATGCTTGAGGCGGTGCGGCTTATCGAGAGAGAGGCTCCTCTGGCTGACAATGAAGCTAGCGCTCTTGTTGTGTAAGTCGTCTTCCCGATCCAACCGTAACTCGCTAATAGTCTGTAGTGGCCTTGGTATCGGAACCACCCCGTCTTCTCTTGTATCTCACGGCATTGACACCACGGTTGTCGAGATTGATCCGGTGGTTCACGAGTTTGCTCAGAAGTACTTTAACTTGCGGGAGAATAATCCTTCGGCCATCGCAGACGCAGTCAGCTATACGACTAGCCTTGTCAACCAATCCAAGACGTACGACTATATCATCCACGACGTTTTCACGGGCGGCGCGGAGCCAGTGGATCTGTTCACTCTCGAGTTTATGCAGGGACTAGGGGCCTTGTTGAAACCTGATGGAGTCATTGCGATTGTAAGTGCACATTAATCATGGACACTTCGTATACTGACTCTCCAGAACTACGCCGGTGACTTCGGTCTACCCGCGCCTCAGATGATCTACCGCACCATCAAGCAAGTCTTTCCCTCGTGTCGCATCTTCCGGGAGAGCCCACGGCAAGAGGCAGACGTCGAGAGGTGGGGAAGCGACTTTACCAATATAGTCATCTTCTGCCGGAAGACGCCCGGGGACATCACGTTCCGTCGCCCAATCCAGAGTGACTTTCTTCGGAGCCGCGCCCGGCAGGCTTTTCTAGCGCCGCAACACGAGGTCCAAGAACAAGTCTTTCTCGAGGGCGATGACACGGACGTCTTGACGAAGAACCGGACCGGCAAGTTGACCAAGTGGCATCAGAAGAGCGCAGCGGGGCATTGGAAGATTATGAGGGCGGTACTGCCGGACAAAATCTGGGAGCAGTGGTAGATTTTGCTCTGCCTGTGCATGATGCATCATTGTGTATCGCTCCAGTTGCACATGATATGTATTATTGTGTATACCTGTTTGCCTGTAATCTCTTCGATAGATCCGTTATTTTTTCCTTCACAAAATCATAAACGCATATCTCCAACTCCAATCACCAACGCATCTAGTTATCGGGTTCCTTGGCAACATCGACAGAATACTGCTTGTTGTCCGTGTTAAAGCCATTCGCAAACTCTTCCATATAGCCCGGCACATTAATCCGGTTATACAGACTGGGGATGGGCTCTCCTATGGCCTGGTGAATAGGCAAAACTCCAGTCCAGGTTTTGTCCTGAATATACTCGTTTTCTCTATCGTGGCGGTCATCATGGGGACCACCTGTGCGCATCTTTGCGCTGCCAGATGCAATCTTCACCTTCAGGATGCCGGTGCTCTGGAGCTCAGCCTTTGTGGGTGGCAGACGAGTGTGTCGCCAGCGATCAGGCACGACACTGTTGGTGATAAGCTCCATAGCGTACAATCTCTCCTCCTCATCCTCAACGAGCGTGGCGTGGCCGAAGAGCACGGCAGAGCGGTAGTTGTAACTATGCGAGAAGGATGATAATGCAAGGACAATGCCGTCAATGTGAGACACAGCAACACACACTGGCATGCCTTCTTCAGCACCAGCGCCGCGTCCCAGGTTCATGAAACGCGAGGACACATATCCATGGAGATAGAGGTCCAGGGGATCACCAAGGTCAGCGCTGGGGCGGTCAAAGGAGCCCATCTGGCCGATCATGGGGAGGATGACCGGGAAGGGCTGAGAGGGTGTGTTGAAGGAGACATGGAGTATTTGGCATGAGTTGACAATGTGGTGGATTATCTTGAGGGCGTAGACAGCACGGTCATTTTCGCGCTTGATAGTGTTGATAGCCTCTCTGGGGTATTCAAGGTCGTAGCGGCCCATGATGAGGTTTGTTGGGCTGATGGCTGTAGTCTGTGGTCAGATGTATGCTGCGATTGACAGAACGCTGGATTGGTAGTGACCAGAACGATTCGAATGGTGCTGAGCTCTCGTCTTATACCCGGCCGTGACGTTTGCTTACATATCATGGACAGTAGATATTTGAGTCATGGGATAAGTCGTTGCACCGGAGCCGAGATATCGGACAGTGAGTTGTTCGGCGCAAGGCACCGAACATAAGGGCGTGCGAATGTCAAGCAAACCTCGGATGTTGTAGAGACAAGGTATACCACGATGGCAATATACTTCTTTGATGATAGTATCTACGCGTCGAACCAAGTCTCTCGAGCTAATGCAGTACCCTTGGAAATCATCACCGCTAGCCCTTGCGAAACGTGGTGGTGGTGCGGCTAACTCTGGCTTCTGACTATCCCGTGGCCGTCGATTGGCGGTCACCGCAGGGAACCGAAACTGTAGAATCCGGGGGCGCACGAGAGATCGGGGGACTAGCTCCAAATCGCTGACTAGCTCGGGTTTTGATGTGTAGAGTACCGGGTAGAACCACCGGAGCTTCCTCAATGATAAAGTCGAGGACTTGACGTTCGGGCGCATCATGCAAAGCGACCGCAGGACGTGAGACG
Source organism: Fusarium cyanostomum (assembly GCA_014824385.1). Lineage (NCBI taxonomy): Eukaryota > Fungi > Ascomycota > Sordariomycetes > Hypocreales > Nectriaceae > Fusarium > Fusarium cyanostomum. The sequence continues at coordinate 112,740 of JABCKW010000073.1, read as the reverse complement.
TCCGAAGTGTTCCCCGGGGTAGGCTTTTTCGGATGTCCCGTCCGCAGCTCTGGATGGTCGGCTCCGTCAATGTAAGTCACATCACCGGGCCGGTCGTGACGTCGTTGATGACCGGGAACGACCGGTAGTATACGGGATAGGAAGGACAAAGGAGACGAAGTGGTATAGGCCATCTTTGAGGGATGGAGGCTGTCAGTTGCAAAATCAAATCATGCCCAAGTTTTGGTAGTTGCCAAATTGGATAAGGGTGGACAGACAGAAGTCATGCTAGCATCCATGTCAGTGCAGCTATGAAAACTGGGTGGAACAAACGACAGTCCTAACTCAATCCAATAGACATTTGGGCTTTCTTGCAACTCGTATTGGTTGGTAGACGAGAATATGATAACCCAAAAAATTCAAGACTGCCCGGATACGAAAGAAACTCTGGGTAAGGTGTGCAAGAATCCGGGGAAGTTGTAGGGTAGAAACGGTTAGCTCCTGCTGTAAGTAGTTCATGTACGTACCCTGTTGGGAAAGAGTGCCCCTGCTTCAATCGGGCGCCTTCGTGTTGAACTTTGAGAACACGCACTTGCTCGACTTCAACTCCAACATAAAATCTGCTCAACTTTTACAACCTCATCTTCCTTATATCCTCGGCAATACCATCGTCTCCCTCCTCATCTTCATTAGCCGCATCAGGAAACTCCAGTGCCACAATGCGGGAAATGGAACCTGGCACCCTGACGTTGCATGATCTGCCGCCACAGCGCACCAACAGCAGGCCGCCAATTGCCCCGCTGTGCAAGCTCTCGGTCACTGTCCGAACGGCAACGTCTTGTGTCTTCTCACGACGGCGATGGGCATGACTTCTTCTCTTCCTTTTTTCTCTCAGGCATTTCTTCGATATCCAGGAAATGATGTCGCACCTAACAGACGGTATTGTTGAAGACTGCGTGTCATAATGATCAACACGACATCACCATGAATTTATGACTTTTAGGCCTTAACGACCCGGTTTCTCCCTCCTTTCGGGAACCAACTCGGATCTGGTTGCCGATCACTCGGATTCACTTACTGATCTGAAATAAGCGCTCACTCTCTTTTATCATTGCCTGGTTCATCTCATCTTTTTTTCCCTTTACTGTCGATGGTTATCAAAATGTCGCCTCAATCATTTATACAAGCGTATCGACTTGATTCAAGCGCCCACCCCGTCTTAACCCCTCGTCTCAGGTCTCTCGGTAACAGGCGCCGTCTCCGACACCTGGAGTTTCACGCCTAAGATGCTACTGCCGATGCTCGACAGAAACCCCATGAGAATCACCATCCGTCCAATCACAAACAGCGCCGCGCCGGAATACAATCGACTACTAGAGCGAGCTCGAACACGGCCAGTTTGACGCAAGCCCATTGTCTGAAACCGACGGTATCGTTGCAAGTGCAGCTCCACCTATATCGTGTCACTCACGCTCTGTCAAGGACTTGGTTGTATTCCTTTCTACTGTTGCATTGCATTTCATTTTCTACACTTACTTTCATTTTCTGTTATTAGTTTCTAACTGCAGTAGGTACCGCGGAAGTTGTTCGCGGTGCTAGAGCGTCTTGGTTGATCCAGTTCTCTTTATCATCGATTGGTCATTGATTGACTTATCAATTTCTCCATACTCAACTTTAATACCAATGTCGTCTTCATGACCACCACTAATCGTCAGGCCTTGATTGCGGCCTTTTCATTGTGAGTAACTCGATCATCGCGAGCGCATTCATTAGCTAACCTGGAACAGTGGCCTAGTCGTGCATGCTGCTACCGCAGGCGTCCTGCTTGTTCTCAAAGGCCGTGCCACGAACATTCTGCGAGATGGCCCGAGGCTGGCCCTCGTGGCATTCCTCGTGTCTTCCGTTCTATGGGCTCAAGTCGACTTTACTGCTATCCTGCTCAATGTCGAGTCCGAAACGAGCTGCCAGGTTACGATCGCATTTGCCTCGATATTCGACCAGTTTTCGCGGGTATCTCTACAGCAAGGCTTGGTCTGGATCTTCAGCAAGTACACCCTAGCTTCGCTCACTGAGGTATCGGTTGCTCAGGGATTTTTACTCTTGCGGCTTATTCTCGGGGGTGTTTTCGTTGGGGTTCAACGACCACAGCTTGATACCGTATGTCTGGCACACACATCTATCTTGCCGGTTGGCATCGTGGTCTTCGTGTTTGACGCAATCTTTGCGGCCATTCTCTTGACAAGAGTCATCTCTCGTGGAAAGCCTAAGGATGCTTGGGAGAGAGTTATCAGCACCAGCCAGTGTCGAGCTGTCGTCTTCATCACCGTGGGCTTGGGCATCTGGACAGGAGTAAGTCTCCAGTGAGCATGAGATGGGTGGTGTATCTGATCGAGGTCTAGGCTAGCACTCCTCTGATGCTGGGCATACGATCCATGCCCATCAGCCTAAGAACAGCGATTCCTGCACTAGGGCTTTTGATTCTCATTGGTATGCCCATACATCTAAATGAACGACCTATGCTCATCCTTTAGCAATCCTCACTTTCTTCCAGGGTCATTTGCTTCTCACAAACATCGAACACAAAAACACGACCGATGCCCCTAGTTTCGATACGTTCCGAGACTCGCACAACCGAGGTATATCCACCGCGGATGTATACCCTTCGAATCATCACGATGGGTTTAGAAGAGAAGTATGGGATGAGTTCAATGGGACACCTTCCCTTACGATGGATTCGGCAGGGAAAAAACAAGGACTTCCCCGAATCGCAAGACCGACTATTGGGCAAGCAAGTGTTGGAATGGGTGGAGTCTCTGTACAAGGACAACTTTTCCCTCCGCCGAGAGCTCAGACATTGCCGGTGTCCATGGAGATGAAGAACTTGGAAAAGAGCCGACCGCAACGACTATTGCGCAAGGGCACAAAGCTGGTAATCTCGAATCCAATCTTGCGCCCCGACGACCATAACCCGCTCGCCAGGATTGCAACTGTGGATCTGGCAATTGCCGCGAAGAATGAGAAGAGGAGGTTGGAAACTGCAAAGGCGCCAATAGACTCAGGTTCAAGGGCTTCCGATGGAACTGCAACGCCCGCCGGTGATACTCGATATGGCTCTCTGTCTTCAGAACCTACAGTGGCTACCACGACCTCGGCTTTGCTATCACCTGGGGTAGAGGAAATTCGTCGACGATCTCCTCGGCAGCCCCTGTCACCAAATGTGCCGCTCAAGCCTACTCCAACCCCAAAGCATTTACGAGTACATCATGCTACGAGCACACTGCGAGATACCACTGTCAACTTCTCGTTGCCGGTCGATGCACAAACGTCAACTCTTTCGCGCCAGCCAAGAGATCAGCCCTTGAAATCAGCCCCGTCTTTCATACAATCCAAAGATGCCGCGGATGGACCTTTAAGCGCCAGAAAGGATTTTGCAAGAACAGTCTCCATTGTTCACAGGCCGCGACCTATACCGAGAAAGCCGAACATCGACCGTGCCATCTTTCCCGCGGAAGGATCTCCGAACCTACAGAATCACAAGCGATCGCTTTCATGTGGCTCCATTCGGTTCAAGAAATCCCTCGAAATCCAGTCACCCGTTACCGCCGGAAATCAGAGTCGCCCTCAGTTAAGCGAATTCGCCAATATTATGTTGGGGATGCCGAATACGCTACCTCCAAACGAAATAGCAAAGGGTGCAAGGAGACGATCATTATCTGTGCCTGAACTCCCTGTCTTGGCGTTGATGTTTGAACCAAAGCCAATCTCGGACAAGGCTACGCCAAGAATCGATCAGACAGACGATCTAGTTAAAGCAATCTCAGCTACACTGATGGACTCTAAACTAGGCGAAGGCTCTGCTCAATCTCCGATGAGCCCAGAATCTACAATTACTTCTCCATCTGATGCATCGATTTCTACGGCATCCTCGCCCCTGCGTGGCCGGCAAATGAGGGGGTTCGAACGACGGTCTTCGCCTGTTCTTCCAATCGAGGATTTGAGCGTGTTTTCTCCTAGCTCCACGATACGAGATGACGACTTGACACTTAACTGGGATGTTCGGTCGCCAGCGAAGGAGATCCACGTTCAAAGGGCACTTGCAGTGACAGTTACTCATCAGCGGCACAGACTCGGAGTTGAGGGGACCCCATTGAATTTGAAAAACGAGGCTCACAACGGAACCTTGGCCGTGCACAAGCCATCAGCTAAACAGGGCGGCGGGATTGCGTCGGACTTGCGACGTGCCGAGGACCTGCAGAACACCGAAAGACAACATCTCTGGCCATTCCAAATGGGGGAGACACGCCCAACATTCTCAGACAGGGGACGTTCAGTGAAGCAGCGTCGGAGTCCTCCGCCTGCGCCTTTGCTACTCCGCAGGACGGACATTGCGCAAGCTGAGCCATCGCCCGTTGAGTCAGAAGAGAGTCTGGAAATCACCCAGAAAAGTAAGTAAACAATGAGTCTTCACGTCTTCACGTTTCTATGACAATGCTAATTTTGGGGGCAAGATTTCGATTCCCTCGAATATGTGGATCTTCCCAGTCTGTCTGGTCATGGAATGGGAAGCCAGAGGATGACACTAGCCAATCTCGAGCTGGAATTGAACCAGCAAGAACACCAATGGCACACAATTCGGCATACGATGCTCGGCCGGGATTCGCTGTCCACAGTGGGAACTTCACCTAGCCGAGATTCGCGCCATGGAAGTGCGAGGTATTCGTCTACTGGGCCAAGACTTTCTCGACGACCCCAATTGGACGCGGAGAATAATTTGCTGGCACTTCTCTCACAGGCGGGATTGAGGTCCAAAACGAAGCTGTCAACTAGCTCAACTTTCCCCAGGTTCTCTACCTCGCTAGGAAGCCCTACTCCTCCAGACACAGACGAAGACAGCGAATACGAAGAGGAGCTTGAGACTCTGGTTGGCCGAACGCAGGGAAATATTGCCAAGGCGTCGATGGCGCTGTGGCGCCCCATCACGTCTGCCGCTGCGGCTACTACTGCACTGACACTCTGGACCCCGGCTTCCAAACCTTCCAAGCCCACGGTGGCAGAAATGACGCCAGGAGAAATTCCAGACTTGATCCGGCGTGCAGCGAGAAGGGATATGGAGCCCTTGGCGATTGAAAGTTCACGATTGTGGGAAAAGCCAGAGTCAAAACATCACGTTTCACATCGTGGGCTCTGGCGACCTGTATCACTGGATAAACCCCAAGTGGTGGAAGTTGAAGTCCAGTCCTCAGCTCCCCGCCAGCCCCCACGGCGGATCAGGCGTGTCACTCTCCTGCCAGACATCCTCGAGAGCCCAAAGCCACTCCCTGATAGGCGCGGTACACTGGGGATCTTTCAATTCCCTTGGGGTGAGAGGTCAGACACAGCAACCGTGCCAGCCAAGCCATTGACATTCATGGCCATGCCTGGCACCATGGCCAGCAGAGGCTCGCACACCAATGCAGGGGTAGATGGGGGGACGCAGAGCGACGGCGTGGAGTATTCGTCCATGGATGACTACGAGCGGGAGGACGATGAAATGGACTACGATGACTCGTCCTCTGACTACGAAAGTTATGACAGCGACGACGAGGATGATGACGATGGTTTCGACGAAACCACTCTGTGGGAGATTGTCAACCTTCTGGAACCCAGCCAACGGACAAGTGTCTCCACGGAGCCCCAACTCGGACAATCCGGGCTTCCCTCCGAGCATATGGAAAATGCTGCACATTCAGAGCAAGACTCGGCGAAATTTTCAGATGAACAGGTGGACAATGAAACCAGCACCAACAAAGCTGCCAGTGCTTTCCTCGCAACTAATATCTCTTCGTCACGCGCGGACTCCCCCCCAAAAAGCCCCGCTGGTTGCTCACAGATTAGCCAGACACAGGGACCCCACTCACCAATGACGCCGACGGACATGGATATCCGGAAGCGTCTCCACGGAAAAGTCGCCGATGCCGCCATTGGAAGGGCCACTCCGAGGCCCGAGCCTCCTGTTGCTTCGGTAAGCAGCGCGCAATCTGAGGCACGGACACGCTGCTTATTGATGGACATGGCCCAACCCTTGTCTGGCGCGCCAATGAATGCCGCTGTCGCCACCCATGAGGTAGCATTTTCACCGTCGAGTCCCTTGACGTGGACATCCAATCCCGTGGCGCCCCAGGGCACCCGCACGCAGGGCCTGGTTTCTAAGCCCGCCGACCTTTCCTCCGCCGAGTCCGCTCTCATTAACTCCGCTCGTCACATACAAATCCGAAACGCCGATTCTGCAAATCTCGACAGCAACTCTTTGTTATCTTCCTTTCCACTGCCTCCTCTACATTCTCCTCTTAAGCAACAGAATCCGCATTGGAAATTGTACAGTACATCTCACACTGGTTCCATGGCTTTGTGGTCTCCTAGTTCTCCCGTCTCCCACCCCACCAAAGGACTCCCTCAGCCCGACAACTCTACCTGGAACAGCTATCTATCTACCAACGACATTGCACGCGTCCTTCCCGGAAAGCCTGGCCTTCCTACCATTGAGAGCAATTCGCTTTGGACTCCTCCAGCAAAGAAGGAGGAGGTTCCTAACCACGGACTTTGGGAAAGCAAGCAACCGCTGCCAGCTATGTGGTCTCAATCAACAGTCCTTGCAAAGGTCTCTTACGGCCTTCCTCAACCCGATGCCAACACATGGGCGACCTATCTCGTCATCATGGACGATGTTGCCCGAGTGAAGCCTCGAGAAGCTGAGCCCGCATTTGTTGAAAGCAACTCCCTGTGGACCACCCTAAAGCCCGTCATCCCCGAGACTCTATCTGAGGATGGTTTGTGGTCCGGGTCTAGTTTGGCAGTTTCGGTCAGCTCTGTCAGCAGCCCCGAACCCTCTACACCGCGTGAGGCGGTCAATTTTGGCTTGTGGGAGCCTCTTTCCGCTGTCGCTGTCGCCGACGACGAGGAGCCTACCGGCCTCTTTAGCCTCAGCCACAGGCGCACTGAATTCCGGACTACGAAGCTACCTCCGGCGGCTCTCGACACGAAGCGCAAACCACGAAAGTCGCTCGCGCCCTATTCCGATTTTGGGTTTACTCACCTCTGGAACATGGCTCCTCTTTGGGACTCTGAGGCTAACGCTGCCGCCATTAAGTTGCAGCACGAGCTGGATTCACTTGTTCTGGAGGGTCTATTCAGCCTGAATCACCGCCGCAACAATTTCCGGACTACTTCCGAACCCCCCGCTGCCCTGGAGACCAGGCCGAAACAGCGCATCTCACAGGACCCTCTGCCAACACTCAACTCAGATAGCCTCTGGTCTGTGCGCGCACCAGCCGAGGCTCCGGCTGAGCTAGACTGGATCATGCTATCGACAGTTAGACCGAGGACTCCTTCGGTTGTATCATCCGCGGATGATGAATCCCTTGTTTTAGTACCCGCACTCACGACCGGAGCCTCTTCCATCAGGTCTGACAAGAGCCATCGTGTTGGCGCTGATTCGGCTCAATGGCTCGCTGCCTTGGATGAGGCGATCCGCGCCAGTAAGCTGGAATTTGATATCTCTTGGCGATCCGACAAGGATGTAACCAAACTGGACCGCGCTGCCGATTCAGACCCTTGCACATGCGACTACTCATCCAACTACCAACTCTGGTCCAAGCCTGAGGATGTCGAGCCTATCATTGCGTCAGATGAATTGTGGAAGCCCTCGTCTTCTCCTCCGACTTCTCGCTTCCTCGAGTTGACGCCTGCTCTGAAGGCCTTCGACAAGCAGCACGCCGAGTCGGGCACATCGCACCGCGGTCGCACACTCGAGAAATCGCGCCCACCACCCCCAATCTACCCTGGCTCTTCCTCCTCGGCCTTCCTCCCTGCCGCCAGCGAGACTCCCCGCGACTTCAGCGCGCAGGCGCTCTGGGCACGCGCTCAGTCCCCCGCGCCGGGCTCGCGCGAGGATGCATCCTGGCTGGACAAGTCTCTTAGAAAGGGTATGTCCTTTGTGCAGCTGTGGTAACCGGCCCCCTGCGTTAGGGGACCCCGCGGGCGTTTAGGTGTGTGACGTGACGATAACGACAAGCACTTAGTTCGGGCTTGAATCAGCGAACGATATGAATGCATTGGCATCAGATGCAAGCTTTGGGTATGGGTTGGGTTGGCATGACTTTGATTTGTGGAACACCATTTTAGCGACGGCTTTCTTGATCTCCTCGGTGTTTGGGTTCCAATCCTTGTATACCACTTTGATATGAGAAAATTAGCAAGCGTGACCAAAAAAAGTATTTTGCTTTGTCTTTGACTTTATCCGCCCAATCGTTTATCGGTCCCCTCCTGTACCTTGTGACACCTTGTGAGACGTTAGGCAATATAAGATATCTCGCATAGCCTGATTTTCGCGGCGAGCCTATGATTTCCGTTCCTATCCGAGATGATGCCATCTCCGCAGTTTGTCTGCAAGCATGTAATTGTTGCACCGGCGATGATGCATGCAACAAGGGGTATAGCTGTAAGGTGCTTGGATGCACCAACCTGCCTCGCACAATGCCAAGAGAGAACGCCAAGTGGTCTTCATCATCAGAGCTGTGGTGCCAGTTCACCCGACATTGCGGTAGTTGGGTCCGTCCTTTGTAATGTCACCAAACACGGCATCGTGCTCGACACGATGAAAGTGAGGGTGATTGAATTTACACTGAGAGGAATGCTGGACTACTTGGATACTGGGCTTGCATCAGCCTGCTTGTCAGCCCCTGGGAAGGCTTCATTTGCAATTGGAGATACAGGCCGAGACTACCCAGGTGCTTGGTAGTCATCCTACTTCGCGGGAGGTGCGAATCCATCGCTGGCTAACAAGAGACAGCGTTGAGTCGACCAAAGACACGACACTCCTCCGTGAGATCAAGTCAAAACAAGCATCGGGGGACCAGAATATGGGCAGTAAATCGTCATGGCCGTTATAAACCTCTCTATCCATGCATGCATCATAACAAGAACAGGATCAGGGTGGGCAACTATACGCCTCCCTCCAATGCGACGTTGAAAACACAAAAACACAACCAGACCTCGTTCTTCTCCCCTTTTCTCCGTATGCCCCTTTTCCCATCCGAACCTGTATGTATCCCAAAGGACCCTTATCCCCTTGCGTGATGCTCTTCTTTTTATTTCCCTTGTTGCTGCTCGTTTCATGTATGTTCAGCCTGGTATCTCCCCTTACACAGCGCTTTCGTTTGTGGCTTCATGGTCTGCCTGTCGACTCGAGGGAAGAGACGTGAATCCTCTCGAGTCAGGACCCTGCCTTGCCATCCACCTCTGCTCGGTTTTCCCTTTCCTTGAATAATCATCAAAGCATTAAGGCGTGCCTTGAGGCCGCGAGAATAGAAGAAGAAAAAAGTGACAACAAAGGAAAACGTTACGTTTCCTCGTAAACACAAAGGGACAACGCAAGAAAATTCGTAAATAAAACTGACAACCCCTCACAAGGTATGCTCGCGTGAACGAGTACCGGCATCGCCGCCGCAGCGTTCTTGTTCCGTCTACCTTATTACTTGTGAAAGTCATTAAGAGCGTTGCTCATGGGCGTGGCGAGTGTGATCCGACTGTCCCGCATGGTCCATCTGGTTGGAGAAGTGACTGCATCATGATCTAGGGCAGTCGCTGCCATCCTGGGACGAGCATCAAGATGAATCGAGCAAGGCGGATGGAGAGCTGATGTCGAGGCTCAGGTGCGCCGTCTATGAAACGAGCTCCCAGCCGTGGACGTAATCGAACGAAACCCTGGGTCCCCAAGACCGTCGCTATGCAAACAGAATTCCATAAATTATTTTATACACGCTCAGCTAAAGCAGAGCACTGGACACAGGACTGATTAGTTGACAGTCATCATCTGCATCCGTTGTGGCAGGCCCGGAGATGGCGAGTTTTCGGGCGACGCGGCCTCCATGAGCGAATTATTACCGCGGCTTCGGACCACCCTTCGAGGCGGACTTGAGCCAGGATCGTCAAATACACGAGTAAAGGCCGGACTTGATTCCAGTTGTCGCTCGTGCCGAGGGGTTCGTGCTGGGCTTTGAGTGATCTGATCGGCTCGCCGGATAATGTCGGATAGGGAATCCCGCAAATCACCAGCCCGCTTAACCAGAGCCTTCAGACTGTTTGTGTCAAAGTGAACCTTTCCATCGTCGGGTGTTTGATCGGGTGCGCGATGTTGCATAGCTCCGATAACTGAGCGGACTACTCCAGACACATCATGAGATTTGTTGTGCCTGTTCTCAGGCGTCCTGGGGCGACTCGGTCGATTGGGTTGGTGAATGTCTGTCAGTGGCCAGTTGCCGAAAATGTCGTCGTCGGGAGAGAAGACAGATCGTCGTCGGGGAGAATGGCGTTCCCGGACCACAGTGGTCTTTGACATTGCAGGCTCGTGACCATCAAATGCAGCGTCGAGGCGGTTCATGGAATGAGCGTCGAATCCATCATCCCCAAAACGCTCGTCGATATCGAATGCATCGAAGTTGATAGATGACGTTGACTTTTGGTCATCCTCCTCACCCAACAACTCTTCATCGGGGGATGCTAGAGCGATGATGCCATCAGCCTCCTTCCACAGGTGTCTCTGTGGACCTTCGAGCATGTCCATGTCCCGGCCATGACGGCAAAGACGTTTCAGGTCATTGACAAGAAGGGAAAACTCGCGGATGTGTCCCGAATGGGCCTTGACACTCGGCTGTGTCGCGCGGATCGACTCGGGAACTGCAAACATCTTGTCATCTTTGTCGTTGCTGCCCAGGATGCTGCCGCCAAACTCAAAATCGTCATCCCAGTCCTCGCTGGCCGTCTTGGTTCCCATACCCCAGGTGCCATACTTTGATCCAGTGGTTTTAGGGTCGTCAGGGGAATCGTGCACCACCGGGACGCTCTGGCTGCGCACATGGGTCGGCGTGGGACCTTTGCGTATGGCGGATCGACCACCTCTAGAGTCCATCTCCTGTTTGGCATACGCAGTCTTTGGCCGAGGCGACCTTCCAGACTCAAGCTTGTCGTGCGTCGGGGGCTCGCTCCAGTCAAACAGGGTGCTGAGCGGGCGGTCATTATGGCCATCGTGGCCGTTGGTGTCAGGAAGCCCGTTTCCATTGATATTGGCGAGGGCGAGGCGAACATTAGGGTTGATTCCTCTGGAATTCAATGAGCTCCCTTTAGATGGGGGCGACAAGGGGTTGCATGGGAACTCGTCATCCCTTGCCCAGTCGTCGTCAAATTCATCGTCCAAGGACAGCCTGCTGTACTCCTTGGTTGCAGAGATTGAGACACCGCGGGGCGACGAGTCGAGCCTGAATCGTGATGTTGGCTCGGATCGATTGACGGTGCGGACAGGTGTGGGGGTACTCTCGTCCTCCTCCATGATCTTGTCATTCTCGTCCCAGGTCCGGCCAAGCATTTCATGGATCGGCAGACGCTTTGTCTTTCCGTTGCCGTTGCCGGCTGTGCTTGGTGGTGACTCGTCGTACATGGACTCCAATGGGGTCTCGACGGCCCGGGCGCGACCTGATGCAACGGTACGCAGCGAGTCAAACATGGTGTCGCTCTTGAAGTCAGTATCATCGTCATCCCCCGACGTGCAATCCCGGGTGTCACCCTCTGAGCTCTCCATGGTGGACGTCCTGTCGTGCTGCGGTGCCCTAAGTTGTGACATAGCAGTGGAGCTGGTAGAGCTTCCAGAGGGCTGGTTAGGCCGAGTTTGGTGATTGGAAACCCCGCCAGAAGACCCTAATCGTGACGCATCCACATGGAAACTTGAAAGCCTCGAAAACGGGGGGGCGGGCGACGACGAGTTCCTTTTACGACTTCTCAATTGCGCAATGGCAGCTGAACCAAGTGACAACCCCTGCCGGCCTGGTGATAGCGATGATGGGGGGAGGGTCAATTCTAGCGGCGGATTGGCTCGAGATTCGGCGCCAGTCTGAGCGCCAGTGAGCGGTTCTGACATATGTCGCTTATTTCCGGTCCTGGGTTCAGCGCCACGTTTGGGTCGCCGAATGCTCCCCGATCTTACCGCCCACGTTCCTGCAGACGCGAATGGCATCGAGATTGATCTTCGAGGATACCTAGAGGGAGTGCCTTCGGGGGATGGGGCTGCGTCGTCTATGGGCGCTGTCTGAACTGGATGGGGTTCTTCCTGAATATGCGCGGCCGGCAGCAGACCTCGAGGGGCTGATGCCGTTGAAACCATTCTTGGTTTCACCAGATGAACTCTACTGCGCTCGTCGTCGGTGCAGATGCGCTTTGAGGTGACGGCTCGAGCATGCGGGCTCAACTCGCCAAACCTACCCAAGCCTGCGCGTCCGCTGATGCTCGACGTCCGGGAGTGGAAGAAAGATGACCATCCGTTTCTTACAGATGTTGATCTGGTGGGGGGGTCGATCGGGGATGGAGCGAGGAACTCGTGGGGTCGGGGATGATCGTCGAATGAGAATTTATTAGACTCTGTCGGTGTATTCAAGGCAGAATCAGGTCGAAACTGCTGTAGAGTTGCAGACCTCTGGTGGCTTGTGGCAGGTCGCCGGAGAATGGGAAGGGTCGGTAGATGGGATTTTGAACGTCGTCGCGGCACGGGGTCCAGGTCGTTGCGAGTCGACGTGGATCGCTTGACGAGCTTGTTCGGAGGGAGACCTGGTGTTGTAGGCCCGCGCGAGAGGATCGGAGCAGACGAGCCGTGAGAGAAGATAGACGGAGTGCCAGGGTCGACGCTGGATCTTGAGCTTTCGTGACGAGACAATGGACGAATGGAGAGGCGCCTTATCCAAGATCCATTGGAAGAGATTGAGTCTCGAGACTCGGGAATTACGGCTGGAGAGTCGGGCTGCCTCACAAACGACGACTTCCTGCTGCTGACCTTGGGAGGGGTCGACTGCGTCTGGGGCATAGGAGGTCGCTGGTAGCGGGAGAGAGGTGGTCTCGAGGCGGTGGATGGGCGTGGGAGGGTGTGATAGTGCGAGCCGCCGTGTACAGGATGAGCGGCGGTGCTCGTTGCGGGCCGTGACGGAGTAAAGATGCCGGGCCGTGATTGAGTGCTTGGCTCGCGGTCTATAGAGACTCGTCTGGAATGAGAAGTAGGTCGAGTCGAGTCGGAGAAGGATTTGGGTTCGGTGGTGGGTTGGCCGAACACCAAACCACTGGCCGCTGCAGCGATGGCAGTGCCCGTTCCAACAAGCTAAGTAGACAAACACGGTCAATGACTGCTGCAACAGGAAAGACGGTGGTCAAGCCACCTAGAAAGAGGGTTTGGGGGGAATCCAAGGGCAGTGTAGGATAGGGTAGAATTGGGTGGGATAGTATAAAGTCTATTAGGAGCCCATGTGTGACTGATGTGTCGGTGATGATCTTGGTTGTGTTGATGCGATGTGGATGATTTGCGGGGGGGGGGGGGATAAAGTTAGCAGCAAACTTACACTTGGAACGGTCTGCATGGTTGCTTGCGAGGGAAGCGGACGCTCTACTCAAGCGAGAGAGAGTACACAGCGGCTAGCATTCTAGAGGCGGAGGATGGCGGTGCTGGATACGGACGGGATGCGCATCGTTGTTCAAGTCCTGGACCGGAATTGATCTCTATCGACAAGTCTGGCCGTCCAAAGCTTCTCCCCGAAAGAGAAGATGCTGTTGTAACAATGCAACCCACGCCCAAGCGCTCGAACGTCCCGAGGTGAGATGGGGGAAGATGCAAAGACGGAGAGGCTAGGCGAAAGTTGAGTCTTTGGCCGGACAAACAGCAAACAAATTGATTCTTCCCCCGGTGAGCCTCGGCGTCGGTCGGTCGCTTGTGTCTCTGTGGGGAAAGAGAAGAGACGGGGGAAGAACCTTGGAAAGGAGCGAGAGACGGAACTTCTGGGCTGAGCTGGGAATGCCCTGATGAGGATGATGACGAGCGAGCGAGATGGCAGCTGCGGAGGACGCGCCGGCTTGAGGTGAAGTAGCCGCGTGATGGAGATCTGAAGCCGCCACTACGGGAACGCCGTTGGAAGAGTGAGAGGAACCTTGGAAGGGGAGGGGGTGAAGGTTGAGGGTGAGGATGAAGAAGACGTTGTTTTCCTTCTTGTTCCTGGGAGATTTTTCCCTCTCGTCTCTTGTCCCCTTTTGGTTTCTCAGCTCCTGGGGTTTCCCCTGGGACACTTCGGTGACTGACAGTGGCAGAATCTCAGCTACCAGCAGCAGAGAAAAGAAAATAAAGCAGGAGGAACTGCAGCAACAGTGGGAAAAAAGCAGCCACTCGACTGGACGCTTCTCTTGTCTGTCTGCGAGCCCTGCAACCTGGAGATTGCAAGTGAGATTTGGGCGAGGACGGATCGTCTCTGCAGGGATAAGCATGATGGAAGCCTACCGCGACTCCATGGAAGCCAGGGCACCCAGGTCCTGCGTTTGTCCCTTATTAGCGGGCGGAGCCACTGAACGTCTAGCGCCGCTGCGGGCCTCAAGGCCCCTAAAGAACCCACTGAGATTGTGCCCAGGTACGGGAGTACATTGTGAGGTGCAGCAGGTAAGCTGTGGGCTGCCGGCGTGCTGCGGCGCTGCGCCGAGACGTCCACTAACGTAGCGAGCACATTCAGATACTTCGGGGGATGATTGGGCCCAGGCTGGGGCGCGTCCCAGGCGCTGAGCAGCAAGAGAAATTGGAGGTGTCGAATCGAGTGGAGGAGAGCAGACATAGACATTACTTGCATACAGTAGTGACATAATGGCTTCATTGATATTGATAGGCTTTGAAATATAAGAAATTTTAACCAGGTAATAAGAGTATTGCTATTAGGGGCTTCAATTGAATCGGCGTGAGACATGCCCGTGTTCAACATCTCTCCTCCAATCTTCATTTCTCAAATATAGGTACTTACACCAGACATAAAACTTGAGGCTATCCTGAACCAATACTGATTTAGCGCTTGCGTGTTGACCACGCATCATTTGGCATTCCAAGGAAAACAGACTCTTTCACCTGTCTCTGTGGCCCGTCCTCAGCTTCATCCGGCCGATGCCTACGTAGTAGGTAGTACTCTCTACTTGTAGCGGAAACAGGACTGGGCCTTGGCTCTCGACCCTGGTCATGGAACCTCCGTCACTTCGCCGGGGACCTCCTTGGCTTGTCCGGGGGTTGCATCTCGGGCTGCCTACAGCGGCATTTCTGCATTAAGTCGGATGGTGCGCAGGAAGCGAGCGGCCTACCTGTTTGAGGTGAGCAAAGAATGAGGTGCTTATTCGACGGTTGAGATCAGAGCAGAGATCATGTCAGGGCGACCCACCTCCCATCGCAAACCTCCCGTCATCGTCTGTCCCATTTGCTTCTTCCCCGGCCCCGGAGGTGACGACGACGGGGGTCACAACGGGATGGAGCTCCTTCGGGGACGGACGGCCAGAGCAGCACAAGATCCCTACCGTAGGCTCAGAGACCGAGAAACATAATACACGGAGCCCGCCCTGTCGTTGCTTGCCCAACCAGCCAACGTAGGCAAGGGCCTTGAGTTTGCTCTTCAGCGAGCCGCCCGCGCCGTCTTGCATCGCCAACATGTTGTCACAGGGCCCTGGTGCGACCCGTCTGCAAGAGGGACGCTCCCGTGTCCGCACATCTCGCCATCGAGCCGGCGTTAAGGTGATGAGATGCAATGATCAATCCACATTCTACATCATACAATATGTACGGAGTACATGCGTCCAATACCCCTGCGGTCGCACAACAGGCCCTTCTGGGATGTAGACGCGACCCTGGAAGTGACCCTGTTTATCAACAAACCCTTCTGCTCTTTGCGAGTGACTGATTATTTATGAAAACTCTCAGGCATAATGTGTAATCCCTTGGCCAGAGAGGATATCAGGTCGCGAGCACCACAGAGGAGTAATAAGCAGACGTCCGCTGCCAATCATATTCATGAGTTTGTTATTGAGCCTGGGCATTTGTTGGAAAAGGGGTTGTGTTCCCATTGACTTTATATCTTGCATCTGAATTGCACTGCCTGAGATCTGTCTGTCTGACACCACCACTCGATGCTCAATCAGTGTCTGTAATCTGTACGCCCTGATTCTCCCCAGGAGTGGTTCGCCATGTTGCGTACATGCGTACAGTATAGTTCGTCTGGCTATGGTCCACTTCTGCACTTCGCCATCTGTCCGACTTTTCGCGAAAACAAGGTCGTCCTTCTCATGTACTCGGTACTGCATTGACACACTAAGATACTGGCCGTCTTTCAGCTTGCTTCGTCCAACTCCACACTTCCTCCTTGGTTCTTCATGCATGATGGCGTGCCCCGCTGTTCAAAGGGAGCCGGGGAGCCGGTCAACAACGACGACAAGACTGGAATTCGGCCGCGAGGATGAGCAAGTCGCCTCTTTGTCCTCCGCAGCTGTCAGCTTTCGGAGGCAAATATCCAGAACGAGATATCAAGTGCTACCGTGAATAATCTACTCGAGAAAAAAAGTTCCAGTTAGAAGTTCAGGGACCAAGCGAGTGGCGCAGGGTCCGAGTGGGAGAAGATTCGTCAGAGGTAGGGTAGAGTTGTGTTCGTAAAGCTTCATGATTGCATCATGTGCCATCATTGCATCCGAGAAAGCGGAACTAAATAAGTCTAGGAGAGACAACATCAACAACAACAACACAAGAATGCACTGCAGCTATTCGATGTTTCTGATTAATCTTTGGTAGCTGCTTCGGGGGATACGGCCCGACCCAAGAGAAATGCATGGTTGAATGCTATCCAGCCTACTACGTCCCGAAGAGGTTCGTGTTTTATGTTTGTGTTTCGTAGTCTTTCAAATTTCTCCTTTTTGAGAGACGGGAAGTCTTGAATGATCATATCGTTGAAGTTAATGTTTTGCTTCTTTCCGTGTTGGTCCCACCAATCCCCCGTCAATACTGACCAACCTACGGATACGGCAAAGTTTATTGCCTGGGCCGAGCATAGCAAGATGTCTCTTTCATTTCCAGAAACAGGGCGCACGTGCGTTGCATCGCCCTTGCAGATGCTGGCCTCGGTCCACGTCTTTTATTGACTCTCTTGCAAGCAACAAAACGTAGCATTAGGCTGTCAGTTCCATGTTGAGGCCCCCCATCTCTGTTTCAAGACCACAACCACAACCACATAAACAACAATAACAACAACAACTCGCAAGAAGAAGCCCTAGCCGGGGCGGAGCAGCTTCCCGCCCCTGTTCGCATTTACTGAGGGGTTCGATGAAACGCCCGACCTGATTTGAGAAGAGCATCCCCTGCCCCTCCCCGAAAGCCATGGGTATCGGAATGTTTTTCGGTCGACGAGTTTTTCGATCAAAGATCCGACGAGGCGCTTGCGCATCCCAGTGGGGCCAGAGGCATCCTGAGTATCTGCGCTTCCAAGGCGGGCACCATTCAGATGTTCCAGATGGCAATTTGTAGCGTGCACCAAGTCCCAAAGCCACAGGCAGATCGGCCTCGTGTTGAGGCAAATGCCCGCCCCTGCGAGAACAGAGAAACCCGCACCCCGGCTCCAAGACCTTGTTTATGATAAGGCTGGCTAGTTCATTCCCCACCACCTTGCCAAGAACGATATACAGCTCGATACTGAGCCTAGTGCTCACGAACCGGTTTCTCGACGTTTGACGTACGGCACTTGCGGAAGCCGAACCTGTCCAAGACGAGAGAAGAGCTCTCACAACTCATACCTGAAACAAGCAAGGCAGCCATGGAAAAGCGGAGGAAATCCCTCTTCTCCATTTCTTCATCCTCCCAGGGCGTCTGGGCCGGGTCATGCCTTGGTCCATGCAGCGTCTGATGCAGACAGATGAATCTATCCCAGGGAAAAGGAAACAAAAAACAATTCAGCCCCAGGCATGCGAACCAGTCATTTTGCCACTAGAGTCATCCGAAAACCCACTCGCGGAAAAACATCAAGTCTTTCTTTTGTTGGTATTTGTCTGATGTCAGCAATCTGTAAACTCTCGGCCGCTTCTTGAACCACTCAATGCAAAGCATCTTCCTGGAGTTTCGTAGGCTCACGAGACGAGTCCAATTTCCACCAGACCTCCTCAAACGGCGGCTAGCAGCACCGATGGACGTGCCTAGTGCTCACGATCGGAGTTGACGCCATTCGTGAGCTGCTTGTCTGGTGATAGCCTAAACTCAAAGTGCCATGGGATGCCTGTCCGATCCCACACAGCCGGGTATAGAATTCCTAGTGACAAACCACGAGCTCGATCGCGGTGGCGGACCAGGGCCCTATTAAGAGCCTCTTGGCCATGGGCAATCCTATTAAGAGATCAAGGAATGCTGTATTTCCCCGCAAAAAAAACGACGGATCATGATCCACGAGGTCGGTTTGCCTGTGATTTGTTTCTCCCACGGTACTGTCCCGCTACTGTTGTCTCATGCGGTTACCGACAATGCGAGCACAGGAGGCGCATGACGAACGAGGCGCGCAACCGTCCATGGGTCTGGAACATGCAGGTCTAGATCCAGAGACAGACTATTGCTGCGAGAAGCGAAACTGCGAAAGTGACCCTGTCCTGCCGAGCTTGCAATTGACATCTAGCAGTCGGAAGAAGAAGTCCCGTCAAATACTCCGTACCAGATACTCATGAGTCTTGTTCGGCGATGGTACGGAGTATACTTAGAAAAGACAACTCGCGTGTTCAAAGATTGAGCCCAAGTCAGCAGTGATCCTAAGTTAATTCAAAGATCGTCGACTTCCAATCTTCTGGGAACCTAAACTCGGAGATGGGGCATGTCCGTCATTGCCGACTGTGGCATACGCGATTGTCGAGCTATCATGGCGCCAAGTGGAGGCGACAACATCAATACGGAGATGACGTTGAACCGACCATCGCCTGCGCTGCGCGGCGCTGCGCAGAGCCTGTCTG
Organism: Fusarium cyanostomum; assembly: GCA_014824385.1. Lineage (NCBI taxonomy): Eukaryota > Fungi > Ascomycota > Sordariomycetes > Hypocreales > Nectriaceae > Fusarium > Fusarium cyanostomum. Next base: position 93,930 of record JABCKW010000073.1, on the reverse strand, counting down.
AGAGATCTTGTAGACACAAGTGCCGGAGCGCCGCTTTTCACAATTCTCACCAAAAGTTAGATAGCAGCCGGACATATTGGTGGTTCACTAAAGTGAGACAAAAAACGTTCATGGTCTCAGGCCTCTTGGTGTTGTTGTGCTTTGATGGTGGGGGGATACAGAAGAAGTCAAATACCGTGTGAGCTTCAATCTCCCAGAAACACGGGACAATGGTGTATGTCATTCACAATCCGGCATCTGAGCAATTACTCCGTAATTATTCTATACGTCTCTGGCTGTCGTGCAGAAAGACCTTGCATCGATCTCCCGTAATGCACATCGATATCGCATCTGATCGCCAATGCAGTGTTGTGCAGAGAAAATGCAGCACGCATCATCATACGTAGTACTCTGTACGGATAGCTCGATCAGTATAATATGCTGTGCATTTGATTAATGTCAGGGATTATATCCGTAAGTTCTCGACCAATTGGCTGAGTTGTGGTCGTTTTCATCAAAAATCGCGACAACGAAGGAAAAACATCAGATTGATGTTGACGCGTCGCGTCGGAATCGCGCGTGTACAAACACACAAATATAGACTGAGCTATTTTAGAGTTTTCCGGGGTATGATTGGCGCACGACACTCTGGCTGAAGAGTTGCTGAAAGCGGCGTAGATTGGAGATTCGTGGCACCTCATCATTGCTGTACTGGCCGCCAATGGTTCAGTAGCCAACAATACTTTTGATAAGCGGCCCAAAAGCTTCTGCATCCTCGCCGGGGTGGCCCTGTCAGTTTGATGGAGGAGGTCATCACTCATCAGTACTGGTTTGAGAGGCCGTGGGCGATGGATTGGCTGCAGAAGTCGGACGAAGACTTCCGACACTGTGAACCCTGAGGTGTCTTGACCTTCTGCTCGCATACTGTAATCGGGCATTGTTGGAAAGTCACGAGGGCGATGATCAGGTGATGCACGCATGCCCGTTAATTTGACTGGGAACAGGATCTGGTAAGAAGCCCGGCGGTTGAGCGACTGCATCATCCTGGAATTTCGGTAGGCTTCACCGCCTGTTTTCTCTCGTATTGACATATCCTCCTCGAGTGTCGGGCCACTGTTGACCCCGCAGGCCAGCAGCGCGCCCAGCGATAACCCGATGAGGCTGTCATGATAGACTTGACTACTGCAGGAGGAGATTGGGGGCGGTGGAGAAACTGCAAATGCTGTTGTGTGATTGTCCAACAACATTGAAGAGAGCAATATGTGAGGGTGATAGGGCATGGATGACGAAGTAAGGGGCTCGAGATGTAACTTTGATGGTAAGATGGTTGACGCGCAAGTACCTGGGATGTATCCTGCTCCCAGGGAGTTGCATGACATGATCCGAAATAAGTGCAACCAGTAATCCATCATAGAACCTGTGAGCTATCGTCATATGAGGATGTGAAGATTGAAGCATTTTACCTACCCTGAACCCGCCGTATAATCGGCCATCGGGCGTTAAACCTCCGTGCCTGCCGTGGCGGGCCGATATGACACCCACAAATTTCAACGACAGCTCTGGTGGCGGGGCGCATCAACGCGAGCGAATCTATCGAACGAGACAATTACAGACTGTGAAGCCGGCTCGGGCGACTCGTAACAATCGACTGAAGGGACACACTGGGCCACGAATACCAGAAGACTTGAGATTCGCTTTTGCAACCTCGTTGACCAGCCTTCATCACCTATATCAACCCCACCCATCAAACCATGGAGGCTGATATCAGAGCCGTCCTGCCCAACATCGACCCTGTGGTGTCCGAATATTCGGTGGGCTATCTCACTCATGCCTCGACTGCCTACTCGGACGAAGAGGAGTCCTCGGGCATGTCTCCTCTGAACGAGGCTGCCACCGCCATCACCGAGCTGCTACTGTCCGCGTCAGGCCACGCGAATACCGAGCTGGAAGAGAAGATCAAGCAGCTCGTCGAGAAATGGGTTGACAGGTACACGGAAGCCAATGGAGCCCAGGCGCGAGGCCCGTCGACAGTCAAGCGTCTCGACCAGACCATCCAAGTGAGCCAGCAGCGCAACATGTCGTCCACACTGGCCGTAGCGACTGGTGGTGTGGACCTGGAGTCGGCGAATGCAAGAAAGGTCGAGTCCAAGGTCGACCGCAAGAAGCTTGAAAAGGCCGAGCGCAAGATTGCAGCGAAACAGCAAAAGAAGACGTTCAAAACGGTCGAGTACGAGGCTTCCAGGCTGCTAGAGCAGCCCGAATCTACCCAGTCGTATGAAGAGTTCTACATGGCCGTCAACCCTCTCCAGTTGGGCTCAAGCTCAACCAAAACAAAGGATATCAAAATGGATAACATTGACGTGTCAATTGGTGGACTCCGTATTCTTACCGATACAACGTTCACACTCGCTTATGGCCACCGATATGGTCTGGTTGGTCACAACGGTGTTGGTAAATCTACGTTGCTCCGAGCTCTGTCTAGGCGAGAAATTGCCATTCCGACACACATTTCCATTCTGCACGTCGAACAAGAGGTAAGTGCTCCTGTGAACTAGAAAATAAGAGCATGGCTAACGATACAGATTACTGGTGACGATACCCCGGCCCTCCAGGCAGTTCTGGATGCAGATGTCTGGCGCAAGGTTCTCCTGAAGGAGCAAGATGTACGTATCTTATCATCACTCCATGAACAGTCCTAACAGCTACAGCAAATCACTGCGCGTCTTGCAGAGTTGGAAGAACAGCGAACTTCTCTGGCCGACACCTCTGTAGATGCGGCTAGACTTGACCTTGACAAGGAGACCCAAGACACCAAGCTCGGAGACATCCAAGCCAAGCTGGCGGAGATGGAGTCGGACAAGGCCGAGCCGAGAGCTGCCAGTATCCTTGCTGGTCTTGGATTTTCCGCCGAACGACAGCAACATGCCACCAAAACGTTTTCTGGTGGCTGGAGGATGCGTCTGGCCCTCGCTAGAGCCCTCTTCTGTGAGCCTGACTTGCTGCTTCTCGACGAACCGTCCAACATGTTGGATGTCCCCTCGATTACCTTTTTGTCTGACTACCTCCAAACCTACCCCAGCACGGTGCTCGTTGTTTCTCACGACAGAGCGTTCCTCAACGAGATTGCCACCGACATCATCCACCAGCACTCACAGCGTCTCGACTACTACCGCGGAGCCAACTTCGATTCCTTCTACGCCACTCGTGAGGAGCGAAAGAAGGTGGCCAAGCGGGAGTACGAGAACCAGATGGCTCAGCGAGCCCATCTACAGGCCTTTATCGACAAGTTCCGATACAACGCAGCCAAGTCCTCGGAAGCCCAATCGCGCATCAAGAAACTCGAGAAGATGCCCGTCCTGGAGGCACCAGAGGCTGAGTACAACGTCAAGTTTATTTTCCCCGAGGTGGAAAAGCTGTCACCTCCTATTGTGCAGATGTCCGAGGTCACATTTGGCTACACTAAGGACAATATCTTGCTACGAAATGTTGATCTAGATGTTCAGCTGGATTCTCGAATCGGTATCGTTGGTCCCAACGGTGCCGGTAAGACCACAATCCTCAAGCTCCTCATTGGAAAGTTGGACCCTTCGTCTGGTCTGATCTCACAACACCCCCGTCTCCGAATTGGATTCTTCGCCCAGCACCACGTCGATGCCCTCGATCTCAACGACAGCGCTGTGGGCTTTATGGCAAAGAACTACCCCGGACGAACAGACGAAGAGTACCGCCGACGACTTGGTGCCTTTGGTATTACGGGTACGACGGGCCTGCAAAAGATGGGTTCGTTGTCTGGAGGTCAAAAGTCGCGTGTTGCGTTTGCATGCCTCGCCCTAACGAACCCACACATCCTGGTGCTGGACGAGCCATCTAACCATCTCGATATCGAAGCCATGGATGCGCTGGCGGCGGCGCTCAACGAGTTCCAGGGTGGTGTGCTGATGGTGTCTCACGACGTAACGATGCTGCAGACGGTGTGCACGTCGCTGTGGGTGTGTGACGGGGGAACTGTTGAGAAGTTCCCTGGTGACGTGCAGGCGTACAAGAAGAGAATTACTGCGCAGGCGAATGCTGCAGGTGTTGTCAAACAACACTGAGTGCATAGCCAAATCGAGAGGACAACTCATGTCATAGTTCTGGATGCATTCATTGTCCCGGCCCTGTAGGCCACTGTACTCTATGGTGATGATTCAATATGCTATATCAGAACTTATTCGCATCCTTATGCCTGATGCTGGCTACATAGACGAGCCAAGGCCAATAACTCTCAACTCTGTGGTTCTGCCGATTATGTTTTGTGGTTTCACGCTGACTCTTAATGATGCATATAGTGTGGTTGGTGTCACGTCCTGTTGATATTTGCTTGCACGCAGCGAATAGCTCTTCGTTCTTGGCGTGGGCATGAAAAGCAGAAAAATTTCTCACGAAACGCTCGCACAAATGCCCGCATTTCTACGAATATCTTCTTTGGGCGCCTGGTTTGTACCATTTGCATACTGATCCATTCGCCTGTTGGCTGGCTTCTGAATGGGCTTGGGCCATCCAGACGATAAGCACCAAGGAGTACTGGAAAGTGACAGCAGTGAATCACCAAACACAAGCAAACGACAGTGAATGATTGCCTCTCGACTCTATATATATCGGTTCTCTCGACAGGGTCTCTGCCTGGCCTCTGCCTCTTCCCACCATCCACTCGACATCATCACCACAAACAATACCAACGCGAATCTTGATAATACCGAAGATCCTCGAGAAACCCTCACCAGCAACACACTCATCATGCCTGCTAAGCCCGCGCCCACTACAAAGGTCCGCAATGACCACAAATACTGGAACTGCAACCAAGCTATAGGGGACGGCAAAGTCTGCGATGGTGGCAACGAGATGACGGACAAGCAATGCGTGGATTGCAGAAGCAGGCGTGGTGTTGGCGACGATGCTCTCAATTCATACGGGGAGAAGATTGGGACTCTTGTCGCTGTCAACAGCAAGGGAGCGGAGTATTGGCGGTATCTTGTGGAAGCAGAGGAGCCGAAAGCCTAGCGGTTAGTCCTTACTATTTATTGGACGGATGCAGTTTTGATCGAGGGCATCACTCATACAATATCAGTGCAATACAGAGTATATGGATCTTACTTAAATGCTGATCGCCCGAGCCCGTCCGTTCATCTCGGATGGTCAGTTATCGCAAAGTCAACAGTGGGGCAAACTCCCTTTTTGTGATGCCAGCTCAAGCGAGCAAGCTGCCAAGTCCATGTGTTCAAATGTTACGGTACATCTTCTAGATGTTGTAGTTTGAGGATACCTTCCATCAAGAACCGAAGCAGCTAAAGGCTTCATTCATACAAGTCCATAGAAATTAATCCATACTACCTGGGTAGGTAGGTCCTAGTCTACCTATTCTTCCTGGAGCATCTAGTCTACCTGATGGCCAGATTTGGCGTGCCTGCCAAATGCACTATGCACTGCCATGCCCTTCTCGACGCGTGCACGGACCAAGAGGCAAACATGCGAGCCTGGTTACTGGTCCAATCTCCTGGAAAGAAGCGCCCTGCCCCTGGTCTCTCCCCTGTTGGGCCCTGAAGCCGTGGCGGTGAACAAACCCGCCTACAAACAAAAATCAACATTCCCCTGGTAGACCGTGTCCTACCTCTTCCAACCCACTCTTCCTCCGTCTTGAAAGCTAAGGCTCCTTCAGCTCGACGTCTTCGGCCCATTTCTCTTCTCTATACTACTCCATCTTCATTCCACATCCGCCAACATGCGTGAGATTGTGAGTTCTTCTTCCCCGAAGCTACCTGCTGCTCCGACGCGTCTACCGACAGCTTTCCACAACCACAAGCCCCTGATTCTACCCCGCCGGGCGGTGGCAGCTCAGCAACGACGACTGCTCGCACGCAGCTTGACGAACAAAGTGCTTCTAGAACAAGATGACTGACTATAGGCTCCTTCCCCTATAACAGGTTCACCTCCAGACCGGTCAGTGCGTAAGTATTCGCCTCATCGCTGTTGTGCGCGGGGATGCTCACGATGCGTCAGGGTAACCAAATTGGTGCTGCCTTCTGGCAGACCATCTCTAGCGAGCATGGCCTCGACAGCAATGGTGTCTACAACGGCACCTCTGAGCTCCAGCTCGAGCGCATGAGCGTCTACTTCAACGAGGTATGTAGTGAACCAGCTCACTTCTGAGACCCAGCTCACACCATGTAGGCCTCTGGCAACAAGTATGTCCCTCGCGCCGTCCTCGTCGATCTTGAGCCTGGTACCATGGACGCTGTCCGTGCCGGTCCTTTCGGCCAGCTTTTCCGTCCCGACAACTTCGTCTTCGGCCAGTCCGGTGCTGGCAACAACTGGGCCAAGGGCCACTACACTGAGGGTGCCGAGCTTGTCGACCAGGTCCTCGACGTCGTCCGCCGTGAGGCTGAGGGCTGCGACTGCCTCCAGGGCTTCCAGATCACCCACTCTCTCGGTGGTGGTACCGGTGCCGGTATGGGTACCCTGCTCATCTCCAAGATCCGTGAGGAGTTCCCCGACCGAATGATGGCCACCTTTTCCGTCGTTCCCTCCCCTAAGGTCTCCGACACCGTCGTTGAGCCCTACAACGCCACTCTCTCCGTCCACCAGCTCGTTGAGAACTCTGACGAGACCTTCTGCATTGACAACGAGGCTCTCTACGACATTTGCATGCGCACCCTCAAGCTGTCCAACCCCTCTTACGGTGACCTTAACTACCTCGTCTCCGCCGTAATGTCCGGCGTCACCACCTGCCTCCGATTCCCCGGACAGCTAAACTCTGACCTCCGAAAGCTGGCCGTCAACATGGTCCCTTTCCCTCGTCTACACTTCTTCATGGTCGGCTTTGCCCCCCTGACCAGCCGTGGCGCCTACTCTTTCCGCGCTGTTAGCGTTCCCGAGTTGACCCAGCAGATGTTCGACCCTAAGAACATGATGGCTGCTTCCGACTTCCGCAACGGTCGCTACCTGACCTGCTCTGCTATCTTGTGAGTATAGTATCCACAAAGTCCAACTCATTCGCTAAATGTTATAGCCGCGGCCGTGTCGCCATGAAGGAAGTCGAGGACCAGATGCGCAACGTCCAGAGCAAGAACTCATCCTACTTTGTCGAGTGGATTCCCAACAATATTCAGACCGCTCTCTGCGCCATCCCCCCTCGTGGCCTTACCATGTCCTCCACTTTTATCGGAAATTCTACCTCTATCCAAGAGCTCTTCAAGCGTGTTGGCGAACAGTTCACTGCCATGTTCCGACGCAAGGCTTTCTTGCATTGGTATACTGGCGAGGGTATGGACGAGATGGAATTCACTGAGGCTGAATCCAACATGAACGATCTCGTCTCTGAATACCAGCAGTACCAGGATGCTGGTATTGACGAGGAGGAAGAGGAGTATGAGGAGGAGCTCCCTGAGGGCGAGGAGTAAAGTGGAGTCTGACACTTCCAAATGGTCCGCCTATCGAGATGCGTCTGTTGTATAGCCGGCCTGCAACTTCTTTTCGGGGTGTAGTCGTTGTAATCCAGGGGTTAAGATATCCTCAGTGGCAGTACACGATAGATGTGCTCAGCCAAATGAAATTCAGAAGTACTATTTGTACCAATCCAGAGTCTATGCATGACGAGTGGAGTAAGAAGGGCTTGTATTGAACATGAAACTGCGTGGCCATGTTGTGAACATGAGAAACATGAAAGTGATGAAGTCGGCAGTCGGACCTCCTATCCCGATGACTGATATGACACAAGAGACACGTGACACAATGACTAAGCACCAAAAAGTCGAGCTCCAACGGCTCGCCAACCTCGCTCATACAGCCAGCATCGCAGCACGCGCACGACAGCCAATTCGACACCAATGGCTGCCATGTTTGCTCCCAGTCGGGGGAAGGCAATCGGCCGAGCCATTGTGGCTACCTCTTCGGCCCCCGTAACGCTCCCCGGGTTCCTGGTGCCGGCATGGCAGGCGACGACCTCTAAGATGGCAGCACCGCGCGCGACGGCTGCCTCGTTCTCGACGACCTCGAAGCGACCCTCCAAGCTGGGCCGGACGCCACTCTCGATCCCCCCCGGCGTGAAGCTGACAGTCGGCGACCCGGTTGCGCGCAGGGACTTGACGTCGTACAAGCGGGTGTTCAAGAAGATCATCAATGTCAAGGGGCCACTAGGTGCGTGGATTGCTTGTAGAGGAGGAATTGAAGATCAAGACTTGCTGACTGAGCGTAGGAGAGTTGAACCTCGAGGTGCCTGAGTTTGTGGATGTGAACCAGGATGCGGAGAACCGGATGGCGTTATTGAGCGTCAAGGACTCGGATGTGAAGCAACAGAAGGAGATGTGGGGTACGTTCTTCTTTACTTTGTGCCCACGGAAATCTTGAAGCTGACAATTGACTAGGAACGTCTTGGTCATACCTCAAGAACTACATCATGGGCGTCTCCGAAGGCCACACCGCCATCCTCCGTCTCGTCGGTGTCGGTTACCGAGCGAGCGTCGAAGAGCGCGGCGGCAAGGAAGAGTTCCCTGGCCAGCGCTTCCTGTGCCTCAAGCTGGGCTTCACGCACCCCGTCGAGGAGGGCATCCCTCGCGGCGTTACCGTCACGACCCCGGCGCCCACGCGCATCTTGATTGAGGGCATTGACCGTGAGGTGCTCATGTCGTTTGCTGGACGAGTCCGAAAGTGGCGTCCGCCGGAGCCGTATAAGGGCAAGGGCGTGTTCATCAATGACCAGACGATCAAGCTGAAGCAGAAGAAGATCAAATAAGGAGAGGGTATTGGGGGGCTGTGGCCAGGGTGGTGGCTATTTGGACGCAGTTGGCGTGTGTATTCTAGTCTCATGTACGGAACGTGTACTATCTGTCAAGGCATATACAAAACTACTTTTGGGTTTTGCTCTCATTCGTTTCTAAGATCGATCCCTTTCCTTTAGACTCTCATGACTGCTTGGCACTCAGCACATCCTGAACTACCTGGAGAACCTTGGCGTGCACAGCAGCAGGAGCAGCAATAACGCCCTTGTTGTTGGCCAGAGTGCGTCCTACGCTAAAGTCAAGACTCTTGCCGTGGATGTCCGTCACCTGGCCGCCCGCCTCGCGGACGATGAGGTCACCAGCAGCGTGGTCCCAGATCTTCTCCTGGTACGTCGCCTTGACGGGCAGCCGAAGGTAAATGTCACCAGCGCCACGAGCAATAGAGCCGTATTTCGCCTGGCTGTCCATGCGGACGCTGGGCTCAGTGATGCCGAGCTTCTGTGAGATGAGGGCCTGGTCATCGTGCGCCGAGTGACCAGCCTCGACACTCTCACAGAACGTGGCCTTGGCGAGGTCGTCGATGGCTCGCATGGTAATAGACTTCTCAGACGCAAGAGCGCCAGCGGTGAGGGGGCGGCTGTTTGCGCCGTGGCCCTGGACGGCAGAGAAGACGACGCCGCGGCCCTCGTCGGTGGCATTGGCGCCAATGTCGCTGGTCAGACGGGCCGAGTCGTCGACGGGCAGGTTCGGGCAGCCGAGAACGCCAACCTTGACGTCGCCATCGACCATGAGGCCAAGACAGACGGCGTACTGGCCGCCGCGGAGGAAGCCCTTTGTACCGTCGATAGGGTCGATGGTCCAGATACGGCCGGTTGCGCCGCCCTTGCTGTTGCCTTGGTCGATGAGCTCGAGCATCTCGTCAACCTCCTTGATAGGTCCGCCGAGCAGACCCTCGGCGGACTCATCGTTGAGCTTGATGGAGCTGACGAGGTCCCAGATAGTCTGCTTCAGCTTCGCATCATCGCGGAGCTGGGCGGCCTCCTCCTCAGCAACGATGGCGTCGTCGGGAAAGTTGTGGCGGAGGGCGGCGATGATGAGAGCCTGGGCGCCGAAGTCGCCGATTGTGACGGGGCTCTTGTCGTTCTTGTCGACGGTACCCTTTGCCTTTTCGTGGAAGACGCGCTTGGTGAGGATGGTGGCACGCTGGACGGCCAGCTGAGCGATCTGAAGCTCCGAGGCGTAGGAGGGGGCTGCCATGGTTGTGAGTGGTCTCTGGAGGAGAGGACTGGTGTTGTGATGGAGGAGATGCGCAGAGAGCTGGCGGAGACGGGGAAGGAAGGACGGCGAGAGGAGGATAGCCAGGGTGAGGAGGAGGAGGGAGAGTACGAGGAGAGTTTTGGAAGAAGAAGTCTTGCGAGAGGGAATGGCGCTGGCCATTCACGAGCAGCGTGGGATGGTGCGACAAGCGGTAGTAGTAGTAATAGTAGCAAGCGGCAGCGGTCCCAGCGGGTCGTCGGGCGGGTCGTCGGTAGGTGTTGAGAGTAATTGGCTTGGTTGAGCGGGATGTGGATTGGATTATGTGTGAGAGACTGAGAGTGAAGTGGGATGGATGTGAAGGAGTTGAGTGACGTGGGAGGATGTTTCGGCAGATTTTAAGGATTGCGCAATCATAGCTGGTATGTTTATCGGCAGGAGCAACATAAATGTTATGATATACGTAGTGACCTCTAAGCCTTGGAATGTACCAACATGTATCTATTATTCCAACTATTACTCCCATCCTCAAGCTCTTCATCTTGATGCTGCCCCGCCATCAACTCCAATATCCATGAGGGGCATCAATCTACCTACCTTGATGTACCTAACACTAGCAATTTCTGCTCCCGGTCCGCAACGGAACCATCCGATTGGCCCGACATTTCAAGCATCAAACCTCCATGAATCTTGCATCCAGCCCCCAACTCTCTCCAACGCCAACTCACCTCTTCTTCAACCGTCACAATGGCATCTTCTCCCTCCAATCTTCGCTCTCTTTATCGCTCCCTCATCCGCGAATTGCCACCTCGTCCTATCCTCGCCTCTCCTCGCTCCTCGCTGCACACTCGACTCCGCGACTCCTTCGCTCCTGGTTGCAAGTCTGCGGCATCCCAGGACGCCCGCGCCCACGCAGCTGCTCAGGCCGTTGCCTATCTTCGCTCACAGCGCATGTATGCCACACTCTTGGAGCGGTACAACCCCGGCATGGGCATGGATGAGGAGGAGCGCGTGCGGTTGACTGCCCGGAGGGTTGGCATGGATCTGCCTGTCGAGTATACGAAATAAATCACGAGCGATTCGGAACTCGGAAAGGGGGATAGACGGAGGATGCATATAAAAAGGCAATTTGCTCTTTGCTGCGATCATACGATCATACGGTGGAAATCGATCAACATACGACTCATACAACAACCGACCGTTACCGACGGAGACGAACCATGTGAAGTCTTCGGACTTGGAGAGCAACAGAAGGAAACAGGAGGACGGGCACTTTGAACAGACGCCACACAGCGCAGCACTGCTCACCAGAGTCCCATGTACGAATAAGTGTACAGAAGAACAACTGTGTGGAATAGTACTCGATATCCGACAATCACCACGGAATATAAACATCGAGGACTCCATCATCATCATATCTCATTGCATATGGGCGTTTCTGACACCAGATTAACCAACTATATACATAAAATATAACGTCCAATGCTCAAGCCAATTATGCTGTAGGGGTATCAACATCATCTCCACTCTTCTCTATGCGCATGCATCTAGGCTCCTCCTACACCTCCATCTTCGAGCGACTCGTCCCAGCCGCCCATCTGCAACAGCCACTCTCCTAGCCGCTCCTTGACGAGCGTGATATTCTCCCCTAGCGCGCTGTTCCATTGGTCTTGTACCAGACGAACCTTTTCTTTAAGATCCTCGGTAAGCCGTCGCTCCTCAGAGTGTCGCATTTGCTGTGCGCGCGCGTCGCGATCAGCCTTGGGGATGGGTGTTCCGTTCTGGTCCTGCGTCTGTGTCTCGAGCACCTTGCACTTGGCGTGCACTACCGCCTCCTTTACCTCGTGCAACAGGCACAGTAGGTTAGTGTGCGACTCAATGAACTGATACGTGCTCTTCTCGCCATGAAGCAAAAGACTGAACAGGTACTGCATCGGATGTTCGTGATACGAAGGATTCTCCTCGTACTCGGCCGCTGGAATCTGGATGTTGAAGCCCTCTAGATCTAGAGGGATGTTGTCCAGAAGCTCGCAAAGTGGAGGCGCAATATCCCAAAACGCTGACAGCTGCAGTGCAACACCACGTTCCACAGCCTCCTCAACGACACCTCGAAAGTCTCGCGCCCGTTCCAGAACCTCATGAGCATATGCATACTCGCGCTTGGCTGAATCCTCGGCAAAAAAGGCCTCTGCAGATTTGAGCTTCTCAGTATTGCCAGAAAGCCGGTAAGGAGTCATCACAACTTCGCAGTATCGACCATTGCGGTCTGAAAGAAGGTCGTAGATGACCCGATGGAGGCCCTCGCGCGCCTCGAAAATCCACTTGAGCAGAGTCAATTTCTCCAGGAGCTCCGGTCTATCATCGCCTTCTTCCTGCGGCATGTCGGCATCGATCTGTCCATTGTCGAACAAGTGACGGGCTAAATCATCGAATAGCTCCGTAGCATGCGAGATGCGCTCTGTCGACAACTCGTTCAGGGGTAGTACCACCTGATTCTGGAATTGCTCATACTCTGACTTTTCGAGCTCCTTCTTCTTAGTTATCTCATTCGCTTGCGAATCCGATTCGATGGCGGCTGCGTCTGCGTAGCTTAAGCTACCGGAGTTGATCTCATTCTGCAGGTTTGCCCTGAGAGCCTGGCGGCGCTCGGACGCTGCCTTGGAGAACTGCTCACGGCGCTTGGTACTCTCATCGGCAAATCTCTCCTTTGTCTTGGCTATCTCATTAAGCTCGCTCAATGCTCGCACGGCAGTTCGGATCGAGGTCAGCTCGGGATGGTTGTTGTTGACTGCGGGATGATGTCTTGGATAAGGAGGTGGCATCGTGACGAGGCGGGAAACGTCCAGGTGCTCGCGATTGATTGTCGAACACGGACTTGAACCCATGTTGGAGGTCGTGGAAAAGCCGAGGGGCTGCGGTGTCAAGCTGGGCTCTGACTGATCATGCCAGCCCTTCTTTTCAGGGGGATACTCGGATGACGAGCCTTGCTCTTCGTAGACCACAGGAGGTTGGTCTTCCTCAATCCACTGTGTCTTGGTCACGCCCATGTACTTGGACTCTCGCTTGGACCTTCCAAGGAGAGATGGCTCGCCCTGTGAGTCCGATTCCCACCAACGGCTCGGGGGTCGTCCTCGAGAACTACCATTCTCGTAGTTTTCACCGACGCTCATGCTAAGGATCGGGGAGAGAGAAGGCATGTAATTGCTGGACCAATTGACGTTGGGCGGGTTGTTCCCACTTGGAGACACCGGGACATTTGCTGAACTTGGCGCTGATTGAGAGCTTTCCCCCCCGTAGTTGGAGCCGGCAGATCCTCGACGAGATCGTGGCGGTTCAGACAAACCAGGAGTCCACTCATCTTGCGAACTGGCTGACTCCCGTCTTCCTTGTGCTACCATCGGCCGGAACAGGTCGCGCGTCAGGTCAAAAATCTCAGATCCCATGGCGCCAATGGCGGTCGAGTACCGTTCTCGTCGAATCCTCGACTCGTTGACGATAAAGTCAGCAAAAAGACGCACCCTGTCTGCATCGGTGGTAGCCGCCGATTCATTGGCTGCGAATTCCCGAAACCGGTCGATGGTTCCAGCTGCAAACTGATCGGCAGTCTGCGTTGCAACCAGGTGTTTCGACACTGGAAAACTAGCCGATAGAGGCCGAGATGATTCCCGAGCTCGCGAGACGGACGCAGCAGATCCAGACCGAGGAGGAGGAGTAGGAAGAGCTTTGGGTGCAACTGCCCTTGAGCTGCCACCGTACTGAGTTTGCTTAGCAGCGTTGGGAGAGAAAGGGGGGGTTTCTGTTTCTACTTGGGGTAGCTTGCCCGATCCTGGGGCCCTGGGCGTCGAGTTTCGAGAATCTTGCTGTATGATGGACCCGCTGTGAGGTGTTGACTTGCTGATCGTTGAGCGAGCAAGATCACCTGAACCGGGTACCATAATGTCCGCCATCGATTCCGGCCGGGTCCGTTCATCAATCGAGACCCGGATACTATGCCGGGTTCGACTCTCGGCCCGTCTCTGCAGAATCGTCTTGTCGTGACGCACTGCTTTCTGCCGATTCAAGCCATTGAGACTAGACGAGGACCCAAGAGGTTCACCTGGGGGATTCGAGTTGTTTAGCGATGTATCAATCGTCAAGCCAGGTGACCGTCCTCGGGTCGACGGTCCTGGTTGGCTGTTGGTATCAACCCAATCCGCAGGTGTTGGGGGAACGGGACCGAGATTTGTCACGCCAGTCGGGGGCGGGCGTCTTGTGGGAGGAGATATGATAGGAACGGTATCCCTGTCTATACTCTGAACACTCTGTGATCTGGACGATGCAGGAGGAGGCCCAGGAGGGGGTGGTGGTAGAGGCATGCCTGGCTCCCATCTGGTTTGAGAGGCTGATCGTGAGCGAGCAGATGTTGGTGTCCCGACGGCCCCAGCAGAAACAGCCCTCCGAGCTGCTGGAGGGCCATGGGGCATAAAGCCAGATACTGCGTGCTCAATTCTTTCTGGAGCTGGCTGGTGAAATGAAGATTGTATTACCATGCTCTGCCGGTGACTTTGAGGCAAAGGTGGCTGAGGAGGGGGACTGGAGGTTTGCTCGAGATCTCTTCGACGGCCTAATGAGGGAAGACCAAAACGGCGCTCGCGTGAAGTGCCGCGTCCATTAAGGCCTGGAGGAGGAGGGAAGGATTGGTTGGTTGGTTGTGGTTCGGGAGACGGTCGATGCATCGTCATGCTGAGTCGAGGCGGCGGGGTCGGAGTCGAAGCAGGCGTAGAATCAAAGACAGTACTCATAGGACGTTGTTGCTGGCTCCTAGGAGGACTGTATGGCGGTGGAGGCATCGGCGAAACTAGAAAGATGTTAGGAAGATTGTGGTCGACGATAAGAACTGAGCAGTAACTTGCCTTGGACTTCGCCTGCGTACTGGGCAGGACGCTCCGCAACAGCAGCTGGTGTAGGACCCCATTCTTGAGGATTGTATGGCTGGATGCCACTGCCAGGCGTTTGGGCAGACTGAAGGTGGCTGGAGCTCATGGACAAGGCAGAGATTGGCGTATGTAGAGGGTTACTGTAGACACCCACAGACGTGGTGGTAAGAGGATGTAGGCCCTGACGAAGTCGCGCCGGATCACGAGCAGAAGTCATGATGAAAGAGAAGAACCAAGCGAGTATTGTTTTACTCGATCGCCCGGCCCAGGGTCCCTGCGACAGCCACAAGCAACAGCAGAAAACTGCGTATCAGCGCTGTGCTTTTACTCGGCTGGCCTGTGGTGCGTGGGATGCTGGGATGAGCGGGGTGGCGGTCGGTTGTTGAGCCCGGGCGCGTGCAAGCGAGTCGATGCTCAGGTGAGAGAAGAGACAAAGTCCGCAGTCGAAAACAGGATCGAGTCGAGAGCCGAGACGACAAGGAACAGTTCGACAGTTTGAGTTAATCTGACCCGCGTCGATGTGCTTGAGCTGCTTGAGCTGGGCGCGTCTTGACAAGAGGAGCTGCGACTGCTTCTGCGTGCAAGGGAGTTTGCCGGCTCAATTGTCAATGACAATCTTCACCAATCCATCTACCGTGGCCGCGGCGAGGACGATGAGCGCGTCCTCTGCTGCACAATCGACCAACTGGAAATAAAGGCGTGGTCGAGGATGTAAGAGAAGAAAGTGGTTGGGGCCTTTTTTGGGAGGAGGGGATCTGCCATGGGATGAAGACCCCTGCGTGGTTCAAAATGGCAACACCTCGCTTTGGCGGCGTCAGCGGCATGAGCCAAGAAAATAGTAAAGTGGACAAACAGCGGCACCTTGTAAACTCAGGTATACTCCTGTCTATGCCGAAATTCCTACCTCAAGGGCTTGCCGGGGTCGATATTGTAAGACGGGACCAGCACGGAGAGCTGGGGTGTATGTCACCACCGAAAGTGGGACATGAGAGAGATAACATGGGATGCTTCATGAGAGGCTTTTGGGTCCCGATGATTGTCTCCAATACGCAGTAAATAGCAACAAGGGGAGATCTACAAGAAACATCCCCGGCGATTGGACTGCTTGAGAGGAATTCATGCTTGGAGGCAAGATGGTTATGCTCTCCTCGACCGCTCTTCCAAGGTAACTCAGCTGACAATGAAGAACACACCCTGGTGGTTTGACCCCAGAATATGCTTTTTTAGGAACTAGAGACATTAACAGAGTTCGGTGTCCCTCCTCTTGAAACCTATTTCACTCACATGAAGATTGCCGGTCATCCAGGGGTATTCCGGGAATATCATCCATGCTGAGACCGATGTTTGGATCCTAACCCCCTTCTTGTGATTCTCTCTGCCCAGCCGGGTTTCTTGCATGCCAACATGCAAGGGCGTCACTTGAGAGCTCCCGTACGCAGCGGGAGTTCTTTTGTCTAGATCCGATCAACTCGGACCCCGCTGAATGGGAATGGTTGGGAGAGGCTCCCTGTCTTGGAGCTGATTGGGCAGACGCTGGCCCATCGTGGTTCTATTCTTAGATTTCCCCATTATCAACCAGCGCCACTATTGGTTGAAACAGTTGACTATGCGGGTGAATGTGGATGTCGGCGCTTAATGGCGTCCTTCTCTGCCTGTCATGTCTCTTGTTCTATCCATGCCAGACCCATGACCAAAGACGAGAGCCGTTCGTTTTCCCCTCGCATGCATCGAAGCGTTGCATGGCGAGCCATGTGCAAGGGTTTCATGGGCCGATCTTTAGCTGGACGATGGTACCCTCTTCAGTTCTGTTTAATACGTCCGAGTAGGACTTCATAGGGAACATTGTTAAGACACAAAAGACGGTCAACAGTTCCAGATCGACTCCTGCCGATCAACTGTTACTATTCCTACATAGTGGGCTTTTTCAGTAGCATTTAGATCATCATTCAGGCATGACTCGCCAGGGACATTGAATGCTTCCGGCAGGGAGAACAGAAGCCGAGAGTCCAATCGGTTGATCCACGCACGCATCTCCGGATTTATCATCAAGCATCATGCTCCCGGCGAATCTGAGCGTCTCTAAACGGTCAAAGCTTTGTTGCCTTTCCACTGAAGCCTGCTGACCAATACCCGTGAGTTATCTCTTGGTTGCCTTTCCTCCGACACTCTGAAGCCGTTCAGCGCTGCGGCCCTTGACTCTCACTTGATGCCTTTCATAACCCTCCCCCCAAGATGACCGCTTTTATCCTCGTCACTGGCATGATGGGCCATGCATCATGACTGACAGGGATGTCAGAGCCACCAGATGTGATGTTGATATTTATAGACAACGGCGCCTGTCGCGTCTCTCGCCAGTTACCATTTACACAGGCGACACCAACTACTGCGTGTTTGCGGCACATTGAGGACCCCTTATTTCGTACACTGGGAGGCAGAGGGGTGATAAAGGTCAAGCTCCTCCAATTTCTATGATAGCATTCGGTTTATTTTCAATTGATGATTTTGCGTGAATTAATTCCAGCAACCACCTCAGCCTCTCGACTTCTTGAGGTTCTACTCGAGACAGGACTATATTGCTATTTCTGTGAGATCAGAGTTATCCAGGAGTTATGAACAGCCTTCCAGTGATATCGCTTCAACAGTGGTAGGCATCGATGAAGACCAGAGTTTGGCAGAGGGGAGTTGTCAGAGCCAGCATCATGGGGGAAGACCTGACATGTTTTCAAACAGGATTAAAGGACTATTGACATATCAGAGAAGGATTAACAAACTTGCGGGAGCATCAGACTGCCTCCTCTCTTCTGAGAGACCAGTTCCTCAAAGGCGAGGCTGGGTCTCGGCCAGGGAAATGAGCCCCACTTGGAGCTAAGGTGGGGGCACAAGGCTCGAGCAAAATTCTAGAGGGTTCTTCTCCAACGAACTCTTCCTTCCTTCAACTCTTCATATTCTCTCCATTCATTTTTTTACCAACTTTTTACTCTACTCTCGACATCACCAAGCTCACAATTCGCACTCCCAAAGCCTTTGCCTTCTAAATTGTAAGTGTTGCAATGACTTCTTCCTGTTTACGCACCTCGCATCTTCATGATGAGATACCAGCTGGCACCAGTCATAGAGTGACTTGTACTCCCTTCATTGATGACCAACATGCTGTGGTCTAAGACCATCCCTGACTCAATTGCGATATTTACTCCTGCGTTTGCTCAACCTCTGTTTTCCCTGAGGCTAACCGCTCGAAAGTTGTGTAGATAAAGCGTCCCCGACCGACTTCACAATGGTTCTTCACAACCCCAACAACTGGCATTGGGTCAACAAAGACGTGTCAGCTTGGGCTAGAGCCTGGTTTGACGAGAACCTCACCAAAGTCGAGGCCGAAGATGGCGACGTCAAGGCCAAGGTCGACAAGGTCCAGAGCCTGGACGGTGATGTCGATGTCAGCCAGCGCAAGGGCAAGGTGATTACCATCTTTGATGTCAAACTCGTCCTCCAATACTCTGGTACGAAGACACGTCGGCTCCGACTAAAACTAGGCTGACTTGATAGGTTCTACTCCTGATGAGGATGATGTCTCTGGCACTATCACTGTGCCCGAGATCGCCCACGACACGGAAGAAGACGAGTACGTGGTACGTAAACCTCCCCTGCTCTTTCGTCTTCCGTGTTGCCGTAGAATAAAGCTGCTAAGTCCCTCGTAGTTTGACGTAGACATCTTTGCCGAGTCCAAGGAGAAGCAGCCTGTGAAGGACCTCGTCCGCTCAAAGATTGTACCCCAGCTGCGCAAGGAGTTCCAGAAGCTTGCCGGCGCCCTCATCGCCGAGCATGGCAAGGATATCCAGCATGCTCCCGGGTCCAACCCGTCAAGCGATTTCTCGACCCCTAAGGTCCATCCACAAAGTGCGTCCTCCTCCAGGCCCGCTCCCACTGCGAGCAACCAGTCCCAGACCGGCGGCGTCGTGAACACCACGACTGTGACCGATAACGAAGAGTTCCGTACCACCGCCGAGGAGATGTACCAGACCTTTGTCGACCCTGCACGGATTGCTGCCTTTACACGATCTCCACCCAAGGTCTTTGAGGGCGCCCGGGTTGGTGGCAAGTTTGAGCTGTTTGGCGGTAACGTGTCTGGCGAGTATCTCGAGCTCGAGTCTCCCAAGAAGATCACTCAGAGCTGGCGTCTGAACCAATGGCCCGCTGGTCACTACTCGAAGCTTCATATTGAGTTTGACCAGAACGACGTCGACCACGTCACTGTCATGCGAGTCAAGTGGGAGGGTGTTCCCGTCGGCCAGGAGGATGTGACCAAGCGCAACTGGCTCGAGTACTACGTCAAGAGCATCAAGCAGGCTTTTGGGTAAGACTGCCTCCAATTTGAGGATGCTATCATCACTAACATTTCCCAGCTTCGGCACCATTTTGTAAACGAGTACGGGAAGATAGGAGTCGTGGAGTCAGGGGTCATGGCTGGGGTACATACAAAACCAATGCGCTCTCTAGATGAGGGTAGTGACGCAGGTAATATGGTCGCTACCGTGGCGGTGGATGGCAGAACGTCGTCTTGGGTTGTCACGCAAGACCTGGAAGCGTGTGATTACGATATCATGAGCGACGTGAATGAAATAATGCATCAATGGACACAGCTGACGTCGTGACTCGGATTTATGCTCATGATATCACATGTGCACTGTATAGAAGCAAGGACAGGCTTTGAGTTGTGGTACTATGCCTGCCTCGTACCAGCACTTTCGAGCCTACCTAAGATATTGGAACCAGTTAGATCCCGGATATAACTTCTCATCAGCATCAAGCATACCTGCCATTGTTGATGACTATCCATTATATATACTTTAATTACTTAGGTTACATTACTCCTGCCTCTGAAATCCGCGATGACCAACCACCGATTCCACCACGTTCCCTATGACCTATCACATCCTCTATTCTATGTTGTTTTAGAATCAGAATGAGGCCTTCGCACATCATGCCGAGTTGTAACATGGGATGTGTCTCTTCGCCCGTGCTTGCCAATCGCTGCCTCCTAAGATGGTGATGCCCCGTGTCTGAGCCAAATACACATGTTGTTCCATCCAAGATGTGAGAGCTGGCGGGCCAGGCATCCATTTGCGATATGCCTCGACCAAGATAGCAAAGCAGCCGATAACAATGAAGATTATGGCAGCAAAGATGTCGCATCCTATGTTCTTCCCAGCACGCCATTCGATGTAGCAAGGGTATTTGATATTGAAGTATTGCTGAAAAATGCACGTCTCCTCTTCCGGCCCAAATGGCTCTTCATCACTTTCCAGGTGGTTATGTTGTGGCAATCCGGGTGCCTAAGACGCCGTCACCGCCCACACAACGGCACTAACGCCTCCGAGCACTGAAGTATCTGGAGTGTTCACAACAGCCTCCAACCACACGCTGTAGAACGGTAGGGTAGCCGAGGAGTTAAAAGCCTCCTCCGTGATTTCCTTGCTAAGGAAACTCGTAGCCAAGATTGTGTCTTCCGGGGAGTCGTTGCTGACAGACAAGATGCGAAATCAGAATCACCCATCAGGCCAAGACAGAACAGTCTCGGTTCTGAACGCGTCTGTTGCTTAGTCCACTTATCCAGGACTCTATTTCGTTTTAGTTGCTAACAGATAGTATTTCCATCACAAGGCGAGGTTTTTTCAAGTCAACCTGTGCTTGGCCAAAATTCTCGTACATGTACACGGCGGGGGTTGCGATGACGAACTTTTAGCCGATAGAGGCAGCATTGCCCATTACGATGGAAGTATCGCAAGTGACCAAGTAAGGAAACCCTCTGAGGCTATAGCGAACAGGTGCCCGGGGTGCGAGTTTAGGTACCGAGCATAGTCGAGTCCGTTGTTCTGCTGATATTGACGGCTGCACCATGTGTCGAATAGGTGAATGTATGCCTCACCAAATCCAGAAGTAAGCATTCCGAAAGCGACGCTAATGATGGCTATCCATGCCTGGAGGCTCTAGTCATCGCCGATACCGAAGCGAATCTGCTCTGTCGTGCGCGAATATCCTAGTTGCTTGTCCTTTCTCTGGCTGAGAAGAGCGTTGATGCCAACAGGATCAAGATCAAGGAAGACAGCCTGTAAAGAGAGTACACCGAATGTCTAGACGCTGTGGAAGAACGTGGTTCAAGGCATTGTAATATGATTATGGCCCATCCACGGGTTTGGGTGCCTTGACAAATTGGCTCTGGGGTCTCAGATTTCATCAATGGCTGAGCTGTTCACTTCCAGACGAATTTTGGTCGGTGAAGGCGAACAAACTATGACCGCCGCCCATCAAGGGTCTTTAAGTATGGATTTAGATCCGATCTTGACCTATTTCCCTGAACACAACTCGTCACTCCACCTCGCCAACAGCTCTATCACAGCAAGGGTAGTGATCCTTCAAAGTGCTGTAGTACGGAGTATGTCTTCTTGGTTTAGATGCCTAACATACTACATCGCAATCCTACATTCTGACAAAAAGAAATGTAGGCCCTATCTATGTATCTATTATTTATGCATTTTAGAAAGCATGTATTCTATATCGTATGCTATCCAATCTCTAGCTATCATCACGTACGGCGCCTCTCAGCTGTGGGTTCGTCAGCCTTCTGCCCAAATGCATAGTCGGCCACAAAAACATCGACCATGTTGTCCCAGAATCCCATATCATACAAATTCTCGACATGACTTAGGTTCCACACTCGATCCCATGGGCCCTCTCCAGGGATGGGGGCGTCGTCCTTGGGAGGTTGTCCGTCTCGCGTAGTGACAAGAATCTGCTCTGCCTCGACCGGCCACCGGGTGTAACGAGGCTCAATACGTTCATTCTTTTGCCTGTTTGCGGGCATGGACCGACGGAACGCATAACCATCTTGCATGTCCTCCTTCCACTCTGACCATTTAAGCGTCTCGTTTGTCGTCGTGCCGCAGTAGATCAGGTAGAGTGTGTAAATGAGGAGACCCCATACGAGGGGAGACGTGAGTACGGCGAGGAGAGTCGTAGCGCCCATATTGACGTTGTCTTGAATGCCCCATCCCCAACCAGCGAGGTACTCATCCGTCGTCATGTCACTTGGCTTCCACAGAGACCAATGGGGGCTCCATCTCCGTATCCGCTCTGTAAGGAGTGATAACCCGAGAACACCACCGTATGTGCAAAGAGCCGAAGTAGAAATGAGCAATAGTACAAAGTAATGCTGGTTCCCGTAGCCAACGCACGAGTTGATGAATACGCAGTGATGGTCAGACTTGGCGACGCAGCGCTTGCAAACGCTGCAGTGCTTGGAACGCGCAGGCTTGAGCAGGCGGCATGTTCGACACACATGCCCTGGATGGAAGAGAGCGTGATCAAAGGGGTAAAGGGACATATGATAGTTGTGGTTCTCGGGCGTGATGTACCCCGGGTCGGCGGAACAGGCAAGGTATAAGAACAGGTAAGGGAGAAAGACAGCGATGGCCGCGGTGAGTTTGGTGAAAGGCCCAATCTTGGGCCAGACTTGGGGAAGGTACATATATTCTGATATGGTAAGGATGAGCAAGAAGAAGATCTGTAATTGTTAGTCTTCTTTCCGTCTTGCAACGGAATAGCATGCGACTTACCACAACAGTCCAATGTCGTTCATGCAACATGTAGTTACCAAACCACGATAGATAACTCGATACTCTCCCTCCCGTGAGCAACTGATCTGTCGCCAGAACCGCCTTGGGAAGATGAACGCATATTAACCTGTGCAAAGCAGCTATGGGAGTTCGTCTATCCCTCCATGTCAGTCACTCCATATTGAATACGAGGTACCTCTAACACGAACCTTAGAGCAGGTAATCTTCCGAAAAAGGCCACAAAGACCATAAAAGAGATGAAGAGAATGAGAATCAGGATTGTCTTGAAGGAGCTCATGTTTGCTATCTTCTGTAATGAGTGAGGGTTGAGAAATGCAAAAGTTCAATTTGTGCCAACTAAGAAGCTTGGCAGAAGGGTATTAGCGCGGCTGAGGTCAGACTCATGGTGTCCGGTCAGCAAGCAAGGATTCAAGCAAGAAGGCGAGAGGTCAATGAGGCTTGTGAGATAGAGCCCCAACAAGCCAGCGATCCGAGTGTAAGGTACCTAGGTAGGTAGCCAGGACAAGTGATCGTCAACAAGGAGGCAGCCGAACAGGCCGGCGTAGGTGATTTGCATTTAAGCGGATGTTGATGCACGGATAACTGAATGACAGCTACCTAGGTAAGGTAGGTACACGTGACCGCGCGATGCATCACACCCGTGACGCGTTCCTAAGGTACCTACTGTTTGAGTTAATGACAAAGAACACCACCCGCAGGCCGTACCAAATCGACGTGATCTGGGATGTTTGATGCAATGCGACGGACCTTTTGTCTTTCAGATGAATTTTCATTCAATTTCCACCCATTTTGAGCTTGACGTCTTGGCTCACTTGCAGATCAACGCCGTCGGACGCGAGCTCGGTTTTATGACTGAGCAGAGCCACAATCATCTAGAAGTGAGAGCCAGGGCTCGCTCGCCGCGATGGCACCGGCTATAACCTATGATGGAGTCGAAGGCGTTCAAGGCGGGAACATTTTTAAAGACATCAAGTTTTGGGTGGCCCAGCGAGTACCGATGAGGAATCACTATGTTGACCTGATTAAGGTGCGTTGACCCGAGTAACAGGATCGTGCAGCGACTAATATGAGATAGCAAAACGGAGGTCTTGTGGTGCCTCTGGAGAAGCAAGCCGATATGCTCATCGCAGATCACAAGAGGAAGGAAGTGCCTCCAGGTTCCTATTCATGGCAATTCATCGACGACTCCATCAAGACCGGCATCATCCAGATCAAGGACCGATATCTCATCGGACGAGACCCAGACCTCCCAAGACCCGTCGGTGGAAATCACATGGCAAAATTCACTCGCACCCCTTTTACTGCAACTGACGACGCGAAACTGGCCAAATGGGTCCTTAATCACCCGACAGACAGTGCGGGAAACAAGATCTACCAAGAATACGAGAGGATTGTAGGTGCCATGGTCTTGTATTGATGGAATAATAGGACTAACAGCTGCAGAATCCCCGGCATACCTGGCAGGCATGGCGCAACCGCTTTGTTAAGAAGCTACAATTATTGAGAAGGGATGACCTGGAACAGCTGGCAGCCTCGGCACCAGAAGAATCTAGTCTGAGTCAAACTCCCACAAGGCAGCCAGATGCCGTGGGAACATCGCGTCTAATCACCGAAAGAGGGCCGCAGAATGCTGTTCTACAAGCTACTGGACCCCAGACCGTTAACTCGAGCACCGTCACTCAGTCAGAGAGAGCGCTAGAGAGGCCACGGGCAAATCCTTCACGGGATGAGATCAGAGAAGTTGATCAAGGCCAGCCTCCAGCTGAAACCCCACCATCAGAAGACCCTGATCTCAGGAAACAGGCATTCTACGATGATCTGAATGAGTACACCCTCGCTACTGGAGCTGAGATTAAGTGTCGGCTCAGCATCAACGGGAAGATGATCGAACTGTTTGACCTGGCCATTGCAGTCAATGAATGCCAGGTAGACCAAGAAAGCCAGATGGCTGACTGGTACAAGGTTGCAGAAAGTCTGGGGTTTCAAAGCCCGGACGATTACACCGCCAGCCAACTACAAGAATATCATACTGACTACCTCATGGACTTTTTGGTAGCTATAGCCAGTTTTGAGTCGCAGGAAGAGGAGGGCATGGAGACACAGGTTGATGATCTGGGTCTCACCGAGAACCACGACTCGAGAGAAGATCAAGAGGTCGGTTTACCGCAGAACTATGTACCATCTTCACCTCCAGTTGGTAT
Source organism: Fusarium cyanostomum (assembly GCA_014824385.1). NCBI lineage: Eukaryota > Fungi > Ascomycota > Sordariomycetes > Hypocreales > Nectriaceae > Fusarium > Fusarium cyanostomum. Next base: position 69,196 of record JABCKW010000073.1, on the reverse strand, counting down.
TACTGGGACGAAGCGATCCGCGGGCCAACCTCTGCTCTCCTCATCTGGCCCCATGACCAAGAGAAAGCGTTTCCACAGGGACATGGAAATACCATCGACTCCCGACGCGGAACTAGCTCCCCAGTTGCCACCCGTTCAGCATGTTTCCCCAACTGCTCACAAGAGCTTTCAGTGGCACGACTATGTTGGCGAAAGCGAGGCATCACAGCAATTGCCGCCTCTCCCGCCCCTGCAGGATGCATCCCAAGACCTCGGCACGGGACAGTTGCTGAGACCAGATAACCGACGTCAATCAGTTGGCGTCACACCACCACAGCAGTACCAATCTGAAGCTTTAGACCCTACGCCTATCCCCTTTTCTCTGAACAAGTCGCGTCAGGAGCAGAGGTCATCCCTTCCGAGCCGACACGGATCACGAACCGGGCACTCGAGAGCAAGTCGCGAAAATATCTTGAGAGAATCTGCCCCCAGACAAACAGCCTCCTCGACGAAGACGAGACCGGTGGCCAAACCCACAACCAGACGCTCCCTGCCTGCCTCTTTCACTTCTTCCCGCTCAAGTCTTTCAAGACAAGCCACAACCACTGCACCTGCTCGCGCTCGCACCCGCGATCCAACCCCACGAGATAACCGCCGTGAGATCCAACAATGGACCTCACACTACGAATCTCTAGGATACCCACGTGCTATTGTGGTAGAGGCCCTCAAGCGCACGACGCTGACTCCTGGAAATTTAGTCTTGCTGGTGATGGAGTACCTCAAAGCCGGTCGCGGTGTACCTTCTCATCACGAAGGAATCTGGACAGACCGCGACGACGCTGATCTAGCCTTGGCGTCCGCCGTGGATTTCACACACGCACCATCTGACTCAAGTGAGGAGCGCCAGCAGCAGCGTGCTCAAAGAGCTCATAATCGCCTTATCAGGAAGCATGGTCCTGCGAGATTTGAGCTGAGGAAGGCTTTTCTTGACGCTCAGTCGACTGAGCGAGGCCACTCAGAGGGATAGGATCTTCTTCAGTGGCTTTTCTCGGTTTAGCTGACGTCTATAGCTGACAACCGGTTGATGGTTTCTTGATCGTTGGTTCCGGAGTAACGGCGCGTAGGAGGCTACATTTATTTGTTGGGCTGCAGGAGATGTCTCTGTTCGGAATACCCAGACCTTAGGTTGAAGTTTTTGTAAGCCTTTTCGTGCCAAATATCACGATTCTGTCTTATCCCCCGTATTGTTCTTTCTTAAAGATGCCGTGCATGAAGCCGTGAAGATTGTCAGAAAAGCATGAATTAACATGAACTTAACTTAGAAGTCCCAAATGAACCTGAATCGCTTAAACCGCTTGCTCAAACCGCCATAGTCGTTTCTCAGTGATGCGCCAGCCCGTATTCCATTCCCAGCTTGCTGTATCCCATGATCGAATCCTTCCCATGGCCTGAATCCCAGAAGCAAAAAGTCCGAACGCAAGAAGACGAATCAGCCGAAAACACCGGTCCCCATCCGTAAAATCCCATATTATCAGCGCTTATGACCCCATAAAGCCCGAAACTGATCCGTGTGCGCAGCCCATTGTAATTGTTACATAGATCATGTCGAAGATGTAAGCTGTTAAATCATGCTGATAAAGTCATCCGACAGCCGGTAATTGTCGACTGTCTCGTTGAATGCTGAACTGGAAGATTCAGCCGCAGATGAAAAAAGCAAGAGTTTCGTGTAATGGCCCGTATTCGATACGGCAACACCTGCGAGCTCGCCTATCATCGTTAGAGTTGACTCTGTAGGTATTTTGCAGACTTACCAATGCCGACAAGCCACAGGTTTCGCCAAAGTGAAGGCTCGAGGCCATAGGATCCCATCGTAAGTGACAACACTGGGAAAACGATGTATGGCCAGAGGCCGAGAAGACCAAAACCACCAAACACATAGTTTTGAAAGCCAGCAGCAGATGCGGCAGATGCCTCAAGCATTTCCAAGATTTGGCCAGTCTTTCGCTGCGCTTGATCTAGGCGCGACTCATGGCTACCGTACTTGACGAACAAGTTATCAGCTAGTTCTTCGAGCTTCCCCATGCCCTTCAACTTATCAGCAAGGAAGATGCTATCCGAATGAATACTTACCGCCTCAATCCTCGCTTGCTTCTCCAGAATCCCCACGCTTCGAGACTCAGTTGTTTCCTTTGCAGCGTTAGCACCCGAGCCCAAGGATCTTCTTGATAGAACTTACCAATTGGCTCCGTAGCGACACGGTCGACGCAACCGCTGCAGTCAATGCCGTCAGGAAAACCTCGATCTCGTCGTTCGCTGTCTTTGTGACAGCTTGGAGTGCAACTTCATGTGAGGAAGCAACCTCAGCGGCATTATCCTTGGCTGTTTGGATTAGCAGCGCCAGGAGCTGTTGCAAACTTCTCGCGTCTTCCAGTCCGCTCCTGACAGTGTCGCCAGATTCCTGGGTTTTGTTAACTAGGTACTTGAATGAAAACAAGTTTCCACTTACCTGTACGGTGAAGCTCAACTGATCCCTAATGACTCCGCTGGCCAGTTCCAGTTCCGTTCGAAGTTGGTGAACCTGAGGGCTAAGGTTCTCAACCGACTGGCTTGTAGCTTGAAAAGCATGGTTCAGTGATTGGAGGCGCTCCTCCATCTCCGTCTCGATTTGATGTGCAAGTTTTTCTATAATCTTGGTGATTCGCTGATAGAGATAGAGGTTCTCATCTAAGATTGCCAGTGAGTGTGATGTTTTACTTCATCAGGGGCGACCAACCTTTTTCGTGATCCGCTCTGGCGGCCTCGCAGAATCTCAACGCCTTGTGTCGATAACTTACCCAGGTGTTCCAAGCTGAGTCTGACTGAGCAAGCCCCTCCAGGCAATCGTCAATCTCGGCCGTGGAAACGTGAAGCCGGGGGGCTGCCGGAATGGGAAGGGCTGCCAAAGCTGGCTCTCGGAATTTGGAGCAGCTGGGGGGGATCATGAAACTGCCTCGCTCCAAATCGCAAATTGCAAGGCTTGCCGCATAAGAGTCGACAAAGTCTCTGGCTGCCCTTCCACTGTCAATGTGAATCGTGGCTTCGTCCTGGCCGTCCAAGAGTTGGCAGTTGTTGACCAGCAGGCGTGCGGCAATCCGATGACACAGAGGTTCGGATTCCAAGTCGTGGAGTTCTTGAAGTGCGGCGGTGTACACATTGGAGAGCCGTTTCTCGGGCTGCTGATGTTGAAGCGGGTTACCACTGGCACTGCCTTGGGGGTGCTGAGAAGCAACTCCATCTCCGCCTCGCCGTTAGCTCTCGAACGTGAAAAGGGGAGAATCTAGCGCACCATAAACACGCCTCTGTGCCCTCCATGAGAAACCATCTGCCTCTCTTGCGAAGCAGGCAAGGATAGGGAGTCCTAAAAGAAAGATTTTGGTCATCTTAGATGGCATCCTTAGAGATGGCCTGGAGCACAAAGGGGCGCTTCGAAGCGGATGTGCTTCTAATAACTCCGGGCCCTCCTGGGTTGCAGTCCGGTGCTTTTTGTGATGTGATTGAAGGAAATAGGAGCAAGTTTTGGGGTTGAGCGAGAGGAGATGAGGAGAAACTCGAAAGTGAGAGGTGCACGTGGGTTTTTGTTTGAAAACAAACCTGGAAGGCACGAGAAGTGCTCCTTTTCTGGATGCCTACCTACCTAAGGTACCTAGGCAGTTCCCCCTTTCATCCGCGTGGGCAATGGAACAGGGACCAAATGACTAGGTATGTCCTTTCTGCACTCTTCGACAGGCAATTTCAGACAAGGAAGCGAAGTTTCTTGCTTGCCTATGGACGGGATACCAACAATCTCATTTATAGGACGCTATGTGGTTATTTACACCTCAAAGATTGCAAATCAGTCATAGCTATTACAGTTACGCTTCAAAGAAAAGCTGGGTCGCAAACTGACCTCTTTAACTGGGGTGAAGAGAATATGAATCGAGTGGCAGCTTTTTACAAGGTCTTAGTTCTTACACGCTTTCCATTGTCAATGACCCAGGGCGAGGATCAGCAGTCTCAAAACCTCCCCGTCGAAGACACCTGTTTGTTTCTGGTATAGGCATCATACATCATTCGTCACCCATTCAGCTGGTAGATGAAGAATCGCCTAGGTTAGCCTAACCTTTCTATCCTGAATTTTCCACTTCCTCTTATATCCATGATAAGTGAAATCTTCCCACTTCTCTTCAGAAGGCCAGATAAATGTGTCTCTAACACCGATTAAGCGGCAGCCGGGTGCATCGTCCGCTAATAGCTTGCGCTCCCAAGGGTTGCGATAAGTGCCTGTCGAGTCGAAATCCTTCTCCAGAGCAACACGCTGCCTATTTTTCTTGTCGCCTAGGCTCAGCAGTACGCAGGGCTCAGGGGGCGACTTGCTAGAAAGCATCAACTTCATTAGCTTTGCATTCTATAGGTGACGTCTCTCTGATCAACTTGAAGGTAAACGCCATTGGCCTGAAGTGTCAGTATTGCGCTTGTGAGATCTACTATCAGCGGCATCACTAACCTCAACATCAGGCGCCCGCGTCTATCAAAAAGAACCACTCCCCCCAAAAAGAAAATGGATTCGACCCAATACACTACGCCGTCAGCAACACCGTATTATCATTGATCGTATTCGCAATACCACGCGTGTCGGAAAATTGTTAGGGGGTCGTTAAGAAACCTCCTCCACTAAGCTCTTTAGTCTTCGGGCGCTGTCCATATACTAAGATTCTCGCGTGTTAGACTTAGCTCATTTTTTCTGCCATTGGAACAGTATTACTACGATATCATACACCGCTACGACGACCAACTCGATTAGGCGGGCGTCGAAAGCTCTAGACCTTGAGGAAGCGATCTGATAGGTGTCCAAGAGCTGTATGGTTTCATAAGCCAAACTCCCGCCGATATTATTAAGCGAAGTTGGAAGACTTACGCCTGATGCAATTGAAGTTTTAGCTGTCAAATCCATCGTGAAGCTGCATGATCTCTTCCATAATACCGGGACCTAGTTCAGTATTCAGTGTAGAGGGGTTGTAAGTGCGAGATAGTGCCACTGTAAGCATCCCATTTGACGTCTGAGAGAGGCATACTGTCAATAACCTGAGCCAAAGCTATTTCGGCAATCTCGCTTGAGATAACATTGAACACGACCTACCTATATGAGGATCTTGTTGCATGGAGCATTTCTCGGGCTATGAGCCAGGGCTAGGCGGGGCGTTGTCGGTGAGATACATGAGGTAACACTTCACCAGTGCTTAACTGCGATCAAGTTTATGGAAGTGAATTTAGTAGTCGGCCCGAACAACATATCGGTTGTGATATCAGCTCCCCACACATGTTATTCTGGTTAGGCAGTCAGCGTTGTGCATCGATCCCAACGAAGCTGTGGCAAACTGACCAACAAAGTTGTCGCTTGCATCGTCCAATTGAGTATCTAAACGCCATATGATGCGCCTCATCCTTCTCAAGATAACGTGAGCCATTCGCATCTTCACTAACATCGGATGCTAACAAGTCCTTTACACTGTCAGATGCCAACTGGATCATGGCTAAAAGCCCAATAGCTGAAGTTCTCACCCTGGGCGAGTCCCGCACCAACAATTCGTTCTCCCAAGGGGTCAAGCGCTTATCATGCCCTCTGGTCAGCACAAGACTCGGAAGCAGCAGGGTTAGGAGGTCAGTTAAAACTCTACAGTAGTGGGCCTGAATGGTCCAGGTTGATGATTTGCCAACATGGATATATAAATCATCGGTCCATCGAGACAGAGCTTATACTGGCATCCGAGGAGAATTGAAGTTTGATGGGATTTAAATACGGAGTACGCAGTAAGCAAAAGAGCCCGCAAATTATCCAAGCGACTAGACTCGGCCTCCAAGGCGATGCCCCGGTCTCGATCGGGAGGGCCAAGGCCGATCGTACGGTTTTTATACCGCAGCGGTCCCCACCGACAAAGAGAAAGCTGTGACGACACTCAAAAAGCTGCCAGATGGCGCTTCTTAGTGGAATAATATGTCCCTTCGTGGGGCGCTCAAGACCAAGCTATTCCTTAATCCAGACAACAACACTGCAGCCGCGTGCAGAAGCAACGTTATACTGCGTGACCTTTTTAGAAGCCTCTCACCAGCAAAAACCTTGCCGTCTCCTCAAGGTTGCATCGAATCTGGATACCGGACTGTGCGTGTGCGTCCAGGCGCTGTAGTTGGTTCCTTTTGTTTGACGGCCGTTGATTCGCCGTTTCTTTATTCTTGTGGCTGCTTGACCGAGATTGATGACCGTTTCAACGTCCCGCAATCTTCATAAACGCTACTCCGTACACTTCACGACATCCATCTCATTGTTCGCGCAGCTTCGACCACTCATTCTCAAAGAGCCGGCCGTGTGTGCGCTGTTATTAGACAGCCCCCGGGTGCCGTGCGGAAGACTTTCGCGGCGAGGAAAACGTCGCAGAACCATTAAACGTATGGATAGCGGATCACGATCAGTTTCATTACTATCGATGCCTGCGTTATCATCCCAAGTACTATACCAAGGTACCATCCGCGAATGAAGGAATCGTGCACGACATTCTTGTTATAGAAACTCATGTCAGACAACAGAACAGAATCCCATCACCTTGAGTAGGTGTATACACCAGACAACAGCAGACTCTATCAAGAGTTTATAAACAGACAGACACTGACAGGGACGCCGGCGTCTGTCTTGACAGCATGTGTATACAGGTAGATCGACAGTTCGCGTGTGGGCATATCGGTTACCTCAACATACGGTGGTGTGAGCGATTGTTCAACGGGTGCAAAGGCCCTTCACATAAACACGATATTGTCTATGCGCCGGAAAAGTGTCCGGATTGCATACGAAAAGAGAATCTCCCCAAACCATGGGTATGCAAATGATGGGAGGGGGCGAGTCAAGGGGTCAAATGGACCGAGGGAACGTCACAATGGCGTTTCGTTTGCCACGAGGGAATGATAATGAATTACAATGATTCTGAGGGCTGAACATATTTTGGGATTGACTATGATATACAAATGCCACCCACTAAAAGTGAGAGTGACGAGTGACAAATGGCTAAGACTTGAGGTTAGCAAATGAATGATAGAGCAGCCAAAGACAAAGATGCCCTCAATTAGACCAAATGCACCCCTTCTTCTGCCAGTGTCTGGATAGCAGCCACCGCATAACAGGGAGGAACCCCCCTGTGTCTGCGAGTGCCTCGTCCTGTCCTTGCGAACCTAGCCCCCGTAGGGCTTGTGTTTGGTAGTAGATGATGGAGCGCGTTTAGTAGGAATTGATGAGACGCGTTTTGTGGTAGAAGATGGAACAAGCGGGGAGGGAGCGTCTGCCTTTGCCCCGACGCAGTACCAATGGCTCCCGATTATGAATTCCTTGCAACGATACTGGATTCCATAAGTTCCACTGTTCATGGGTCAGCCCCCACATAGCAATCATGTCGGTGCACGATGCGCGGCTGATGCCTCGGGCGAACTTCTCGCAGTAAGGGAACATGTTTGGTGTAGACGTTTCGGGAGTCTCGAAGGGGGCTGCAGGGTCAGAGTCTCTTTCGTGTATGCAGAACCACAAGCCCGAGCTTCGGTCTGGCTGGCAATCAGATGTCGTGCCGATAGATGGATTCAGGCGTATGAAGGTCTGTAAGGAAATCCCAAATCTATAGGCGGCTTCTTGGCAAGACGGGTATCTAAAGTTCTAGGCGAACCGGTCACAACGAGGCTGACATCGTCCCCAACAACTGTTTGCACAGTGCTGGAGAGCAGCCCTTGGGTCGGACTCCAGGGGGGCGTGGAGAAACCCATCTTGCATCGCGGATCGAGGAGCTCTAGATATACGTCGACGAGATGGTCATGTCCCAAGAACTCGGTTGAGAGATGAAGCTTGAATAAGAATGTCAATAGTGTAGGTATTGAGGGCCGGAAGCAGAGTGTTTGCTAATAGACTCGTCAAAGAACCGCCGTCCATGCAGGGTAGCACTTGTTAGTTGGTGTCTAACCCTCAAGTGAAGCTAGCATTGACCCTCGAGTCTAGGACCGCGTGATGAATGATCGCGCCCTATGACAGTGGGAGGGAATAAGACGTATTTGTACACGAGTGTATTGACGCGAGGACAAAGGCATGGATACAGTTCGTTGCACGGGCAATAGCTTGTGCTGCGCTTGTGCAGGAGAATCCCCAAAAAGAAATCGAGCGAGGAGAGGCAAATTCAGCTGAACACGGAAGACGGCGGCCATTGGATGCAACGACAAGCGCTAACCATCAGCGATAACCTCCAAAGCGAGGCCGCTGAGCCTAGAAGCTCGGGCTAGCGTTGCTAGCACGAGGCTGAGAATTTCAGTCGCAGGAAAACCGTTGCCAAGACCGGACAATTAGCGGCTTGTTAGGGATAGGCTGATGAGGGTGAATGGCAGGGGGGCGCTGGAGGAAACAGAGGACAGTACAGTACCTTATCTAGTTAGCACGTGATATGTACCTCTACCTAGGCTCCAAAAAGATGAGCAAGGGTACCTCGAGTTCTAAAACGCGGTTGGCTCTAAAAGCCAGCGAATAGGATCAAACCTTGAACTTCTGACATTCTCCAACATTTATTTAAACATCAGCGAATGACAGCCATCAACGGCCCCCGACGGCCAATGACAGGAGAGGCGTCGGGTTGACGCGAGTCAGCCAATGGACGCGGGCTTGGCCATCGTACAATTCCCCTCCTCAGCCTTGTCCATCATACGATGTTGCCAGCAAGTGGACAAAATCTGTTACGCCAGCGGCCCAGCGCTCCCGGGGGTCCCAGGGCCCCTGGAGCTGGAACCGCAAAAGACAGACCTCGTCGAGGTAAAAGTCACGCCATTGCGGCCGACAAACATCACGACGCCCACCGGTAGCGAGAGAGGAATCCTCGACGCGCACCCCCGTCCTGCGTCTCGCTTGCATAAGGAGAAAAAAAGCTGAGAGAGACGGTCGGCGATATCACCAGCCACGGAACGACTTCTCAGAACCCCATCCCCAACGTCGTGCTCAAAGCAAAGATCAATCGCGAGGTAAATCCGTCAATCGGCCCCCCAAGAGTCAGCAGTAGAGGGGAAAATTCGACTGCGGCGAATACGACGACACACAAGACGGCAAATCCGGGTTTTCCTTGACTGTCCTGTCCCAATCCCAAGCAGTCTCAAGACTGACTTCCAGGTCCCCGTCCCCGCGCACCTGGGCCTGGGCTTTCGAACCAACGAATTGGGAGCCGCACCCGTCCGCTCGTCCTATCGGCTGATGCTTCTCCCCGTAAAACCCTTCACTCCCTCGTCCAACGTCTGGCAACCTGTTGCTGTTGCGCCGATTTTCACTCTGCGACAAACGTCCGGTTACTGGTAACTGTGGCTGCAAAGCAGCTCGTTAACCGCAAGCACCCACTATCGATTCAAAGCTCGACCTCATCAAATCTATGACTACGGAGTAACCCACCACCAATCCTCCGCCCTGGCACGTCCGCCCTGACCATCGCCGCCGCCTCCGTCGACCCATCTCCCGTCGCCGCATCTCATCTCTCCCGCTTGCTCTTCTTTCTCGCTCTCCCGGACTCGTGTCCCGTTATGCTCTTTGGATCTGGCCTCCATCTCGACGACACCCCACCTGACCATCTCTCCCGTGCTCGCACCGTCCCCAGTTCCTAGCTCTCCAATCTACAACCGCAATCAATCAGTTTTCACTCATCTTCACTCACCAGTACCAAGAAAACTTCTTTTGCATCGTCTCATTGCTTTTGCGACCACCACCACCGGCCTCATCCTCCGTCTTCATCGCCCCCACAACACTTTAGGTTGCACACCAACCCCTCAGCACACCTCAACGCCATCGCGACGAGTTTGCGATTGTCCCGAGTCCTTCCCGAATGACCTGGCTGTCTTTCTGAACAGCGTCGACTCGATCACTACCGTTCCTTCATCAGCGCCGTCGCCGCGAATTGAACCGGCCTAAGCCTTCCTTGGGCCGCTGACACGAGATCCCACGTCCTCGACGACGATCAAGGCCTTGCTGGCCGGGATGCCGTGCTAGCAATGGATCCCAACCTCCTCAGCTTTTTCTCTGTGCCCAACAACCAGACACTGAACCCCGTGGACCAAAATACCGAATCATCGACTGGTGCCATTTCGCACCAGCAACAAGAGCCCTCAACATGGAGACCAGCAGGTTTAGAAGGCGACATGGGCATCGCCGACAGAACGTCTGCTACTCAAGGGGGAGCGCTCCCACCTTTTGGCGACCAATCAAATGCTCCGACCGGCATCTCATTCACACAAGCCCCCATGCCATCACCTTATACCCAACAAAAGACCGTTTTACCTACCAGGGGGCATCCGCGAAATCACCCAAGGAAAAGGGATGCACACGATAGAAAGCGCACAAAGGTCGACACAGAGTCTGCCCTCGAGTCACTGGACTACTGGATTCAATTTGATGATGATGAGCCTGATAGGACAGGAAGTTATGAGATTGACTTTTCAAAGCGATACGACATGATGAACAACACCAGCACCAATACCCGGTAGGTTTCAAGTCATTTGATATTACATCATGATGAATCGGAAGGCTGATTGACGATAAGACTGGGCTATGGATCAAGCTCGACAATGCCAGGCCTTGGAACTGGCATCTATGCGACTGCCCCTCCTTTCAAGGAGGACGATTACTTTGACGACAATGCTCTAGATAATGCACTGTCCGATGATGAAGAAGGGTTTGACTCAATGAGTCTGGAAGAGCATCTCGCTAAAATTGAGACTATGCCGCCGCCAGAGGTGCCCCCTAGGGAGGGCCTCTACTCGACACCTCTCAGCTGGGAAAAGCCTGAGCCAGGACTGCGAATGGAACCGAACTTCGGTATGGGAGAAAGTCCCGGCGGCATGAACGCAGGAGGATATGGGCAGACAATGCCCGGGGTTGGCAACCAGGTTCTGAGCAACGACGAGCAACGGCGACTTCTTGCCATTGCCATGAACACGGGCCGGACACCAGCCAGCTATATGCCTCCTAGCGGTTTTGGTCTAGGGTTCGGAGCCGGATTGGGCTCAGGCCTTCCACCCGAGTTCAACGCCAGCATCGACTCCATCTTGGGGACACCTACCGGCGAATATAGCCAGAAACAAACGCCTACGCCCGCTGACAGCACCAAGGCCCTATCCCGGAATCAGGATATCAAGACGGAGGCCTCGAGTGAGACTGGCACCGCTCCGAGTTCCAACAGACCGCAGCTCCATCGTACCGATACAGACACTACCGATAAGGGCAAGGAGAAGGCCAAGTTGGGGGATCGGACAGCTCATAACGACATTGAGCGAAAGTACCGAACCAACCTCAAGGACAAGATCGCCGAACTCCGTGATGCCGTGCCAGCCCTACAGTCGATACCAGAAGATGGGATCGAAGAGGCCGAAGGAAATTCACAACGAGCGCCCAAAGTGAGCAAGGTCAGTCCTATTTTTATCCGACTCTTACTGTCTGCTCGATGACTGACAAAGTTCCAGGGCACTGTCTTGACAAAGGCAACCGAATATATCCAATACCTAGAACGGCGTAACAAGGCCATTATGAAGGAGCATCAAGAACTAGCCCGGCGCCTGCAGGCATTTGAGCAACTGCTCAGTGCTTCGGCTAGACAGCCATTCCTGATGCCTAACCACAGCCGGACACTCTTCGACCCGAGAGGCTTCTGCTGAAATAGACATTGTTTTGTTCCAAGTGTGCTTGGATTGTGTATAAATATACCCAGAGATGAATCGTGCTGTATACACTGCTCATCCTGCTTTCTGCGTCATTCACACGGCTTGCTATGCTTGTTGTTTTGGTTGTTCTCACATCTCGCCCGCGTGAATCAGCGTATATCGAAAACTGATTATTATGGGGTTGAATACTCGGCTGAGCTTTCGACTGGATTAGGAATGGGGCGATGTTATAATGCGAAAGGCCGGGATCGCGGTCACGGACTCGTGAGTTTTGTCTTGTTCTCAGGTGAGTACTACCCTAAAGACACCGTTATAACAATAAAGGTAGTAAACAACAGACGGACAACTATATGCATATAATTTTACTCGCACTCGTCGTGGTTTAATCCATGGAGATCATCCTGGTCATGAACCGAACGCGAGATTGTTTTCTGCATCGAGTCGCGATAATAAACGTAGGCATAGCAACAAAATTCGAGTGGGTCATGAAGCGTGACATTACGCTCGTCATGGTCGCATTCGTCCACGGTGTTATACATTTTACAGGGTCCAGTCTAGTATGCTCAGGAATACAGGTCATCGCAGCGCTTCAATGTCGGCAACCTCTTTCACCGCCTCGGTAGAGAGGATATACGGCGAATCGTCGTCCACACATACGCTGTCCTCGATCCGCACGCCCATGCCCCTGAACGCGGCCGGCCATCGGTCATCGTTGGGAACGTAGACGCCCGGCTCAATGGTGACACAGTGTCCCCGGCGGAGGGTTTCGCGTCGGCTGAAGCCAGGGCAGTCGTGCACGTCGAGCCCGATATAGTGTCCGACATGGTGTGGGAAAAGCTGGTCAATGTTGGCCATGGAGGCGTCAAAGCCAATGCTACGCAGCTGGTCGACGAGTCCTCGCGCAGTGACGTTATGGATATCCTCGAGGGAGAGGCGGGCGCTCTCACGGCAGAGCGAGACGCTTGTTCGCTGTACCTTGAGGACCGCCTCATACAGGTCTCGCTGGGCAGGGGTGAAGCGGCCGGAAGCAGGCCACGTGCGGGAGATATCGGTGATATACGTGCCGTACTCGCCGCCCGCATCGATGAGGATGAACTCGTCATCGCGAAATGTGCTGTTGTTCACGGTGTAGTGAATGCAGTTTGCGCGGTCGCCGCCCGCCACCACGGGGATGTATGCTGGGCCATCGCAGCCATTGATAGCAAACTCGTAGTCGAGGAACGCATGTAGGTCCTTCTCACGCTTCCATGGCCGGCGCATAGCATCTGTGATGACACGCCCGGAAATCTGGCCTGCAAATCTCATGTTGGCGACTTCGGCGTCGCTCTTGACGGCTCGGAGCTTGTTCATGACCGAGTAGAGTGGTGTCCGCGCGGGACGAGACTCTCTGCCAGAGAAGAAGCGCCATAGCCAGGTGGCCGTTGCAGAAATGCTGCCCTTGGGGGGCTGGAAGTCTGCATAGACGAGTTTCGCAGATTCGAGTATCCTCGGGAGGAGGGTCTCTGCTTCCTGGATAGGATGCGCCTCGTCGGCATTGAAGACGTCGCGAGCAGCTTCAACGCCATTGCGGTAGCCATTCCATTGCTCCTCGCGAGGGTTCTTGGGCTTGACAAAGAGACGAAAAGAGTAGTCGCCATACTGCGGTCCCGTCTTCTCAATCACCGCAATGGCATCACCTTCAAGCCAGCCCGTAAGGTAGAGAAAGTTGGACTCTTGCCGGTAAGGGTGGAAGACGGCACCGGACTTGTACTGGAGGGATGCGGCGTGCAGGACGGCTATACTGCCATCCGTCATGGCATGCGCAAGGGCAGCGCGGCGGTCGGCATACTCCCGCGCTGTGATACCTGGGGTGAGCTCGCCCGGTTGTAGGATATGAGGATGGGTTTCGTGAACGGGCTGGCCGAAGCGGAGGTCGGCGGCGGAGACAGAAGCATAGGACCGGCGGCCGGCTGGCGCACGGCAGATAGGGGAGGAGACAATGGCCCGGCGAGATATTGCGAGAGCTGTCGTTGATATGCATCGCGCGGAGGCGGCTCCGAGGGGCAGACGAGGTTCGAGGCACCGGAATGGAGCTCGAAGGAGCTTCATTTTAGATGTCTGGAGGAGGGATTGAGTGTGAGCGGCAGAGCATTGCTGGTAGAAATGGGCGTGACGAAGATTGTGAAGTTCCTTGCCGCAATTGGACCTTGAGCACGAGGTCAATGTCCTTTGCCAGTCTTTCTCGTGCGCAGTGGTGGGGACCGGGATGCCAGAGGCCAGGCGATTGGAGGACAAAGACGGCGGGCGGCGTGAGGCTCAGGGAATATGTTATAATCCGGAGACACAAGGGTCCGACTCTAGGTGCCGCTGATGTTTTTGATATCTACCTATGTAAGGCAATTGACCAATACCCAGTTCATTCTTGCATTCCTGGACTAAATACCTATCAAAAACTCTCATGTCTCAACTCTCTTGTTATTCTCTGTCTCGCGAAAAATCCCCGTCTCCGGAACGAGGCTGAAATTGTTGTTTGGTCTCGTCTCTCCCAATTTCCCGTTTCTGGCTATAGCGGCCTCTGGTTGCTGGGTGCCGATGCGGCGGGCCCGTGCGTGTTTTTTTGCAGTGGAGGACGGCGCCTCCCAGCAGGCCACAGAAGGCCTTCACAGGGGGGGTACAGACCCCGGACCGCCCCAAGCAGGCCCTGCTAGGGCCTGCTTAGTAGCCCTGCGAGTCCGCACCACAGCCCAGGAGAGGCATAGCGCTGTTGTGCCAAGCGCGAGTCTCCAACAACACGACCACGCTTTCTCTTGCTCAGTCATCAACTCGTCTGGTCCCTCGCCTGGTTTCTCTCCAAGCAAAGCAGCCGCAAAAGGTCTCAAATAACACACCCAGGATCCGGGCCGCGGGACTTGTTTGCTCGTCGTTGACTCTGTTGTTGTTTTCCGTCTCTTCTCCTCTTTTGCATCCTCGCCCTCGCCCTCTTTCTCTCATGTGTCGATAACATTTATTACGCCTTCCTCGCCGCCTTGTGAGCTCGCTTCTGGACGTGTCGGGCCCTCCGCGTCGCGTGCTTGTCTCTCATCTCTCCCAGCCCCTCCTCACCACAACCAAAACCAACAGTTGCCGGAATAGTCAACAGCAGCCAGTAAAATCTCGATCACGTCATTTCTGACTCTTGGACTTAGAGCTCCTCGTCCTCGCTCATCACCCTCGGCTCTGGTATCTCCTCTCCAGAGCACTTGACGGGTCTTTGTATGGCAACCATATCTCTATCGCCATCGCCTGCTCCCATCTCGGCCATGTCATCGAGACGGGGCCCTTTGACAAACAACCCCAATGTCGCCAATTCACCTCTGCGCGGTGCTTCCGCCTTGGCTGGCTATGCCAAGCAGAAACGGTCTTATGCCACTATCCAGCGTGAAGAGGCATATGGCCAACCGCCACCTATGAAAAAGCAGGTTCTCGACAATGGCGTTCAGCGCCCGGTGCGATCACCGACTCGCTCGACCCGTAGCCAAGTCCTTGTGCAGCGCGGCGTTGCGCGCCCTCCTGCCAAGGAAAGACCCTCGAGACCTGTGACAACCTCGGCAGCTCGGGATATTGACACTGAGAAAGAAGCCTGGAAGAGGCACCACCGTGCCAAGTTCCCCAAGATGGTCTTTTACTTTGAAAGCATCCCCGATGATGTTCGTGCTAGGTTAACAAAGAGGGTCACCTACCTTGGCGCTGTACGTCACCTCGCGAAGCTTCAACGATCCTCGCTAATCCAGCTTCTAGCGCCAAGAACCCTTCTTCTCCATCGCCGTCACCCATGTCGTTACTACACGATCGATCCCACCCGAGAGGTTAGAGGCCGAGACTGAACAAGATCCCGAGCATCATGAGAGGCATCATGAATCCGAGGAACAGCCCCAGACCATTAACCCGTCATTGCTGGACCGCAACACCGAAGCCCGACGGAAGCTTCTTTTCGATTTCAGGAACGCACCCTCACGGTCGCAGCAGCTTGACGATCCCACGAAGCGAACCAAAGGATTCAGGAATAATGATGTGCTGCATAAGGCTCGCGAGATGGGCAAGAAGATCTGGTCGCTGGACAAGTTTCAGAACATGTTGTCAGTCCTGTTGGAGGCAGAGACAGGCCAAAGCAACTCGTATGCCTCGAGATCTGCGAGCACCCGAGGTCACTATGGCACGTCTAGGGAGCCTAACCTGCTCCAGTTGTTGCATAACGAGCGTCTGAATGGCCCCTCAGACCGTGACCCGACTGCTGTTCACCGAGAGCTGTGCTATTTCAAGGGCCCCCACATTTATATCTGGGATATGGACGAGAAGCACAAGCCTGTCATGGTTCGCGAGTACCCCAAGGTGGTCAACAAGGCGGATGGAGAGTGGCCTCAGTTCCGAAGTGTTGGGAACGGTCGATGTCCGTTCGTGGAAGACCACGATGTACCTGACAAGGAGCATCGTCGGCAACGAGACCAGGAAAAGGCACGCGCTGCAAAGCGAGAGGATCCAGTTCCAATTTTGAGGCCACCTCAGATTCCAGTGCCTAAGCCGGTGACAGGAAAGCGATCACTCACAGAAATGGAGGACGGCCAGAACAGGGCTCGTGCCGCGACGCCGACGGAGATATTCAATCCCGCCAAGGCGGCCATGTCGAAACAGACAGACTTCCGACAGCAAAATGCCTTTACGAGCCGTGCTGGCACTGGGCGGCTTTTTGCTGGCGAGCCTGTGGCATCTGGCGTGCAACCGTCCAACATTACCTCAGCCATTCGGTCTCAAATGGTATCGTCGACATCAGGCGTCAACGGAGCCAAGGCCGGAACCAGTAAAGAGGTCCATGGTCTGCAGCGAAAGGTGTTACAAAAGGCTGCTCCAGCGTCGTATGATGTGAGCTCGCGTCGCCTTGCTGAGGTGTCGATGGATGTCGCGTCTAGTAGATCGACGACGATGGGACGACACACTTCGCGACCTGCTGAGGTCCAAGAAGAGGAGACCCAAAAGACAGAGCGGAGGACACAGTCGCAGTCTCTGAAGAGCAAGCGGGACCTCAAGCCCGGCTACTGTGAAAATTGTCAGGACAAGTTCCGCGATTTTGACGAGGTAAGCCTGTAACCCATGATAACGCGATGTTGAAGCTAACCTTGATAGCACATCTTGTCTCGCAAGCATCGTAAGTTTGCTGAGAGCGACGATAACTGGACTGAGCTCGATGCTCTCCTATCACAAATTAAACGGATGCCCAAGTATGCATCGGGATCCGACGAGGAGGAAGTTTGGTAATGACCACCCACATAATGCGGCATACCACTTTTCAACACCCACGCCATCACCTCGGGCCTTGCTATGGCCTTGCTATGGCCTTGCAACTCATGGATCACGATACTGGCATCCCACGAAAACAACTTTTTTATGTCGTCCATTTTGCGCATCTCGATACAGATTCCCACCTGCAGTGCAGCAACAACAACAGAAACGAAGATACCTCCTGGCTTTGGTTACTTAGCGCTTAATGGTGGCATTTCCGGGCAGTCTTGCGGTTTGAGATGTCTAATCTTCATTACTTTCTTTTTCTCTTTTACATGACATGAACTGCATGCGATGGCGTAGAGCGGCATGGGTATTGGCACATTCTTCATCGTCTACTGGACTTGACTCATCTGTTTTCTTCTTGGACTGCATACATGATACAACAACGGGGCGTTTGTCTCGGTCCATTTCGAGAGGCATGGCCAGGGCAATGGCTGAGGTGGGTTTGATGTGGGATTGTATGGAAGGCGAGGGAGTGGAAGAGATATATCGCACGAGCAACGGCGACTGCAATAAGATGATGACCAGACTGGTCTAATGTAGATATGTGGTTAGGACATGTATATGTACCTGCATGTTACAATCATGAGTGTTTGACAATCTTGGTCCAGATGGCATGCCATGATGGAGAGTCAGCTATAAGTGTTGAGTGAGCAGTAGGTAGGTAGGTATTACGTCAGGGGAAAGTTTAAACTCGACGACAAACAAGATACAAATTTTAAGTGAAAGCAAAGCGATGGCAATTTCAACCGAAACACGGCGACAAGAAAATCAGAAAAATCGAGCGAGGTGGCTGCGTAACATCTAGAGTACGTATAGCTCCGTAGCGTCATCTTCCAACGGACTACTGCAACGCCAGAAAACGCCACGCAAGAGCGAAATTTGAGACGAACTATCATGCGAGACACTCGTCTTCACAGAAAGCCAGAGAAGCCAAGATCTCTGCTTAACTCGGCTGTCTAGCAAGTACCTGACTCGTCTCATAGCACTTGCATATCCAAGACCAATCTCGAGGGTTCTGCTGTAACTCAGCCCAGAGACCCTCCTTTTAAGGTTGCAACAGCCTGTCACTTTTCCTGCAAATCGGCAGACCCTGGAAATCTCACCGCTTGAACCGGCTGCTTTGTTCCTGAGAGCTAAGGGGGGAGTCGAAATAAGCTTGGGTTCTCTCCGTATCATCCCGTGTTCCCCGACTTCACACCGATGGCCGGAACACACTCTTACAAACCACCACCACCGACCCCTTTTATTATCCAGCTCATCAAGACTGAGTGATACAGAATCAATCGACGGGGGACACCTCGTCACGGACCTCTCTGTTCTTGCAATTGACGATTTCTGTCCTCCTGGCAACAGTTGACCGACTTCCGAAGCTGTGTGAGCTTAACTCCGTGTCTGTATCACCTTGGGCTCTGAGGCGGACTACAAAGGTCTGGGGAAGAAGCTCTCTCTCCACTCAAACTCGGATCAATAGAAACGGCCAAGACATCTGAATGCCGGCTCTAGAGTGCCCTTCAGTCTCCTTCACCATGACACACCTCGAAGCGTCCGCCCATGCAGAGTCCACCCTGAATATCTGGAAGCGACTCCAGAGCCTCAAAGACGGCAAGGAGAAGGTAATCCTTGACGGTGACAGCCTCGACATTCCCTCGCTCATCGCTGTTGCCCGCTATGGCGTCAAGCCGGATATCAGCACCGACGAGGAGCTTGCTCGCCGCATGGCGCTAAGCGTCGACGCTCTCGCAGAGTACCTGTCACACAAGTATGTCGTCTACGGTGTCAACACTGGCTTTGGGGGAAGTGCAAATGTTCGCACTGACGACTGGCTTGAGAACCAGATTGGCGTTCTTCAGCACACACAGAGCGCCATCATTACCTTCTTCGATAAGAACCCGGGTAGCAATTCCGAAAGAGAGTCCTCCCATATTATGCCTCCTGAATGGGTTCGAGGAGCTATTCTTGCGCGGGCAAACCAGAATATGCGAGGACAGAGCTCTGTTCGACTAGAGGTGTTGGAGAGGCTGGTCAAGCTCCTTCATCATGAGATCACTCCCTTGGTTCCGCTCCGAGGCACCATCTCCGCATCTGGCGACCTTATGCCTATGTCCTACATTGCAGGAGCAGTTACGGGAAACCCAGATGTATTTGTGCAAGTCGGCCAGGGCAAGTCGGCCAGGGTGATGCCCTCATCCGAGGCTCTTCAAAACAGCGGCCTCTCACCAAGCGGTCTAGGCCCCAAGGAGGCCCTCGGTCTTATCAACGGCACAGCTCCCTCCGTGTCCGTCGCCAGCCTTGTGCTCCACGACGCACAGCAGCTCGCTGTACTGGCTCAGATGTTGACCGCGTTCGCGTCTGAGTCAATGGGCGGCCACGTTGAGTGGGCAACCCCCTTCATCCACGCTGTGCGACCACACCCAGGCCAGATCGAGGCGGCTGCCAACATCCAGAGTTTCCTACGCGGCTCAGAATTTGTGGTTGGACTGGAGGACCGAAAGAGGACAGGAGATGGGCTCTGGCAAGATCGATACTCAACGCGGACGAGTCCTCAGTGGATTGGACCTTACTTGGAAGACCTTCTTCTTGCTCAGCGACAGATCTCTGTGGAACTCAACTCCACGTCGGATAACCCCTTAGTTGATGCGTCAGAGAAGGATGGCCAGGCAGCGGGAGAGGTTTACTCGGGGGGCAATTTTCAGGCTGTTGTGGTCACCTCTGCCATGGACAAGACGCGGCTTGCTCTGCAGATGATCGGGCGAATGCTCTTCTCTCAGGTCACCGAGATCATCAACCCCTCGACCAACAATGGCCTCGAGGCCAATCTCAACGCCAGCGACAAGGAGAACTTCACCATGAAGGGTATCGACGTTAACATGGCTGCGTATATGTCTGAGCTGGCTGCTCTCGCCCATCCCGTATCGTCTCATATCATGTCGGCCGAGATGCACAACCAAGGCATCAACTCACTTGCCCTGCTCTCGGCTCGACGCACCATGGAAGCTGCCGATCTCGTCGCGCAAATGTGTGCTTGTCACATTTATATATCTTGTCAGGCGGTTGAACTGCGAGCTAGTCACCAGCTGTTCGTGGAGACTCTTCGAGACAAGGTGCTTCGGGACACGACAGAGAACGGGCCTTTCCATGCCTTTGGACTGGAAGAATCTGTGGCTGAAAAACTAGCCGATGCAGTCTTCCCCGTTGTCAAATCGACCTGGTACGACCGCAATGCCGGTTCTTGGAAGGATCGTATTGTGCCTACTGTCGACGCCGCAATAGCACCTGTTGCCCAGTTCCTGACAACGGCAGAAGTCAACTGCCCCTTGTCTAGCCTTGCTGTGTTCCGGGGTCAGTTCCACAAAACAGTTGTTGATACTGCCTCATCCATCTTCTACCCCAATATGGCGATCCGCCCAGTCGACGTGGCTACCAAGCTTGGTGACGGCACCGCTCTGCTGTACACTTGGGTTCGGTCGAGGATGGGGGTCCCAACGCACTGCGGAATTGACGACGACCCGCTGTACAATGCGCAGAAGGGTCTGCCGACGGAGGGCAAGAAGACGATCGGTAGCTGGGTGAGCATGGTGTATGAGAGCTTGAAGAGCGACTTGATGGACATGGTTATGGAGGGTATGGAGACCTCGCGGGCCGCGCCTCGGACAGAGGAACAGTTTGAGGAGCTTTGCCAGGAGTTGAAAGAGAAGTACGAGATAGGGGAAACGGATCTTGAAAAACGTTACTGGGTTTAGAAGAATAGGACTTGGAGGACATCTCACCTCATGGTTGATGATCGGCCGAGGTTTGGCTGTATAAATGCATCGCTTGACAATTTTTGCATTGCACGGTGGATGAGGCAGCAATAACAAGCTACAAGAACATACGCTAGCAATCCACGATATGATAGATGTGTAGGTCCTTGAATGAGAGAGGAGGAGTGGTGAAGCAGTTGTGGTTTGGTACCGTGTGCGTTATAGACGCACTGTGTTTTGCACAACCTCTGAGCCTTAGGCGGCAGTCTCACGAGGTATCACGTCCACTTGCATGAGACCTTTATATTCTGTCTGCTAGCAACAAACTTGGTCTACTCTGGTCAAGAATCCTCCCCTCACTTTCAGATACATACATCTAAAGCTCATATTCTCATTAAACATGTCCGACCATTCACAACAAGACTCCTCGCCCTCTCCCTCAACCGCCTCACCCATGCCCATCGCCGACAACGAAACCGTCCCTAGCGGTGCTGCTTCACCCGACCTTCCCCTCACCATGTCCGCGTCAGTTGTGCTGGCTGATCTGCCACGGGACGCGAGTGTGGCACTGGCCAGCGCGGGCAGCTTTAAGACGGACAAGGTAGTGGTGCGGTTCAAGCCCGTGGGGTCGGCCCCGGCACTGGCGCAGGACGTGTGCAAGATCAGCGCGACTAGACGATTTGAGGAGGTGGTGAGGTATCTGAGGAGAAAGCTGAGATGCAAAGATACGGATAGTGTGTTTTTGTATGTGAACAGTGCGTTTGCGCCTTCGTTGGATGAGGTTGTGGGCAACTTGCACCAGGTGAGGATTGCATCTCATCACGAGATTCTCGCTGGATGCTCCAGAGTGATCAGCCATAGATGCATTTGCTGACATCATCACAGTGCTTCAAGAATGCTCATGATCAGTTGATCGTTGTATATTCCCTAACTCCTGCTTTTGGATGATGCCTATATCACTGGTATCTTCTTCTATCTTCACGAATATCGGAAAAGCAGAGCCAGAAAACATCTCGTCTGGCCGACCAAACTCCGAATTATGCAAACTCTAATGCCGGCTTTCGATGCATCGCTGCAAAACGCCATCATCCGCAAACAACGCTACCAAATACAACTTTCGGGGTATCAACACATCGCCTTCACAGATCCTTGACCGCCGTGGCAAATCTCTTAAGTTCCTCCGCCGAGATTGGATAGGTATGCTCAGGGCCGGGATATTGCCGAGTCTTGACTTCATCCCGGTACGCTTCAATGGCCCGCATGCTCTCACCCCAGACATCACCATACTTCTTGACAAACCTGGGCAGGAATCTGCCAGGTGGAAAGTTACCAGTCATGTCAACCTGCACCAGAACCTGACCGGAACAACCGTTGCCAGCACCGATGCCGATTGTGGGGATGGACAGTTTCTTGGTGATGAGGGCAGCTACCTCAGCAGGAACAGCCTCGATGACCATGGCGAAACAGCCGGCTTCCTGAATGGCGAGTGCGTCCTCGAGGATGCTCATAGCACCATTACTCGTCTTGCCCTGGACACGGAAGCCACCCAGGGAGTTCTGTCGCTGGGGCGTCAATCCAATATGGCCGAGGACGGGGATGCCGGCAGTGGTGATCTTCTTGATGGTAGGGGCCATCTCCTTGCCGCCCTCGAGCTTAATGCCTTGAACACGACCTTCTTTGATGAAGCGAATGGCAGTAGCAAGGGCCTGCTCGGGACTAATTTCATATGTGCCCATCGGCAAATCACCGATCTGTTGGAGTTAGCATATTGCTCTCGGGGAGGGGGAAGGAGTCTTACTGTGAACGCGGACTTGGTTGCTCTCGCAACAGACCGGCAGTGCAGGAGCATTTCCTCCAAGACAACCTCGCTAGTATCCTCCATGCCGAGCGCGACCATGGCGAGACTATCACCAACGAGAATTATATCCATTCCCGCGTGATCAGCGACATGAGCACTGGGGAAGTCATGGGCTGTCATGACCGTAATGGGCTCGCCCTTGTGGTGCAGTGAGCGAAGGGTCCCGAGCGTGACCTTCCTGCGCTGGACGGCCGGCGGCGAACCCATGGGGGAGTGAGAGCTGAACCGGGTCTGAGCTGCATTCCCGATGGCGAGGGGCCGGATGGCTTGGCTGAGGGTCCATGTTGCCAGCCTGGGGGATCGGAGGGTCGCCCGGGATAAGAGAGAAGCACACGACCTCGTGATGGGGCTGACTGAGGACATTTGGCAAAAGGAAGAGAGGAATAAGAGGGTAAAGGGAAGGGAAAGGGAGGGTAATATGGACGTGGACGTGGGTGTAGATGTGTTGGGTGGTGGTAGATGACCGTGTGCGACCTTGTCTTTAAGTGAGTCGATGTACCTGCAGACCGACAGTCTACGCTCGAGATACCAATAATGGCCCTTTTAAAGCGGAAAAAAGGTATGAGCAGAAAAGCGCTTTCAAGGCTCGTTTCTATACAACTGCAGAATTTCGAAAACAACTCAAAGACGGGAGCGCGACGGGCTTTTTATTCATCTCTTAACCATGATGAACCCTACGTTGTATATTTGAGTATCTTGGTGTTTTTTCAGCATCCCTGCGCCCCACGGGTTTG
Organism: Fusarium cyanostomum; assembly: GCA_014824385.1. NCBI lineage: Eukaryota > Fungi > Ascomycota > Sordariomycetes > Hypocreales > Nectriaceae > Fusarium > Fusarium cyanostomum. The sequence goes on along the minus strand of JABCKW010000073.1, from coordinate 45,866 downwards.
GGGGTTCAGCGAACCTTCCACTCCAATGGTTTAGCCTGTCAGGGACCGCCGAACGACCGAACTACTGAAGGACCCGTTATGGTTGAGCCGCCGAGATGGGTGCGGGTGGGTGAATTAGTAACCAAGGGGCGGTGTTTTTGGTGAAAGCGGCCATCCAAGTATGCCAGATGGTGAATGAATGTACTTCTGGAGGTAGGAGCGTATCTTTGGAGCCGAGAGTTACAAACAATGAAGAGTAGTACCAGTGCCTGAGAGGAAGTGTGGCGAGCCGAGGCTGTTGGATCTTCGGGCGGAAGTGGTGTGGTGGGGGGAGAGGGATGGGGTTTAAACGGTTGTGCAGGTAGCCGGAGTATGCTTGGACATGTTGATCTGTTTTTTTTTGGCCCTATTCAACACCCGTACGTAGATCAACGCAGCAATTAACACAATAGAGGCATCATGCCCTATGCCACAAGCACAGCAACCAAATCCAGCAAACTTCCCAGATGCATCGCATCGCGAGATGAAGCAGCAGCAGCAGCATCTTCATGTATGCTCGGACATATCTCTGCCATCTTTATGGTTTGTTTTCTACTCCGTACAGGGTCGATGTCAACCTGCAAGGATAGGGAACCTTGGAACGATTAACGATTCGTTTCAAGTTGCATAATATTCAAACGCTTGAACCGATATGGATTGGCAATGCCTCCAGCGATATCGTGGCCGTTGAGCATCCAGAATGTCCATGAATTTCTTGCCTAGGTACGTAGTACGTAACAGCAAGTGCTGAGTCAAGATCCGCTTGAACCTTGTTCTGGTCGTTGAGAATCACGGGCGGTTGCATCCATGTACCTGTAACCAGTCTTGACCCTGCTGGAACTTGTTTGAGAGAATAAGCTCGGAGACTGTGTCCAGGATAGTTCACGGTGTCACCCTGCTGGCCGACGATTCGTTGATTTTTGACCGTGGCTCCTGATTCATGCTGACAACGCTCATCTGCCATGTCTTTCTTTCCGTATCGTTTCAGCTGTTGTCGCTGTTTCATGCTCTAAATCCTTAAACAACCAATGAGCTCCCAGTTATGGAGGATTCCATGTCGTGGTGTTTGTTCGCCGATCTCTGGTTGCGGATATAGCGCTTATCGATAACACTTAGGCCCCGCTAAGTTCCCTGGCGGTACCTGCCGTCTGCGGCTTATCACGGTCGTCCACATCATATCCTCGTGACTTGGGCGCCCCGAAAGCCCATCCCATCACATCACTTCACCTCCTCCTTCTCGCCTCCTGTTATTCTCAAGAAAGCCCTCAACCTTTCCCCTCAACATCACAACCCCGCGACATCACAACACTCTACGCATAAAAGCAGCCTTCCCGCTCTTCCCTCGCCGACTTACTCTTCCGAGCATCGCCTATCGCGCCGGCCCCGGAGCTCTTTGGATACGCTCATAACCCCACAGTCGGCGCCGACATCAACCGCCATCATGAGTAGCCCCCGCCGCAGAATCGAGACGGACGTGAGTAGAGGGTAGTCTTTTAGAGTCGTTGGAGTGTTCTGGCTAACCTGGGTTGTGATGCTAGGTTATGAAGTACGGTCTTCGATCTGCATCTTGTAGTGTCACCAGCGCTAACAGGCCGCAGGATGTACGGGACATCGCTCGTCACCCAGACTGCATGCTGACAGAAACAGGCTCATGAGCGACTATGAGGTCACTCTGGTCAACGATAACAGTAGGAAAGAACCAAATGCTGTTCATAACGTCTATGCTAACAAGAAGTAGTGTATGCCCTAAGCACTACGACCTCCCCTCCATCTCCTGACCAATGCTCTTAGGCAAGAGTTCTTTGTTCGATTTAAAGGCCCCACGGAGAGTCAGTACAAAACGACTCTGCGATCGAATACACAAGCTGACACTGAGAAGCTCCGTTCGAAGGTGGTGTCTGGAAGGTTCACGTCGAGCTTCCCGATACCTACCCCTACAAATCCCCTAGCATTGGATTCGTGAACCGAATCTTCCACCCCAACATTGACGAACTGTATGTTGCCTATGTGTGCGATGAGCTATTCGCGGACTTGTGCTAACGGTGCAGGTCCGGCTCTGTGTGCCTGGACGTCATCAACCAGACTTGGTCCCCAATGTTCGACATGATCAACATCTTCGAAGTGTTCCTCCCTCAACTCCTACGATATCCCAACCCGACCGATCCCCTCAATGGCGAAGCTGCGGCCTTATTGATACGAGAACCCAAGAGCTATGATGTCAAGGTCAAAGGTGCGTGATGCAAGCCTTGGTCAAATTGCTTTCACTGACAGCAACAGAATATGTGCAGAAATATGCCACAAAGGACGCGGCGGATGATGCAGGCGCCGAGAGTGAAGACGACGACGATCTGTCCTCTGTGGCTAGCTTCGGCGACGACGACGAGGAGCCCGCGGGCCAGATGGACGATGTATAGAAGGCCCCATTGCCACCACATTTACTTGGGCGAGCGTTTCGTTTCACATATGGCGTCATGGGGACCAAAGCACGGCAAGGAGATATCATTGGACGGAGTTGCAGCAACCCACGTGGTCTTTGGCTTGGATCGGGTTGATCGGATCTTATTTCCTGGGATTAGGTAGGCTGACACACAACACTGCGTTGTGCTCTTCAATGGGCAGTTGGACGGAGGAGAGGAGAGCTGGAGGACAAAACGCTGGTGAGAAGGGTGGCAGTTGGAATGAGGAGAAACATTTGGACATGTCACAGTTGGCCTCAAGCATCCTGCCCAAGGTTGTCGCAACAGAATCGCATAATATTTGAATTTCATTTCTATAGTGTTGGGCCAGACACCCGGGTATCATTTCTAGGATCCAGAAGACCATAACGCCGTGAAAATAAACGCTCAGTCCGAATTGTAATCCACAAGACCTGTCGACACACTGGCTTCCTGCGCCTGCGCCTTGGACGGTGGCTCTGGCTCTGTCGGTCGTTTCCGCTTCACGCCTGGTAGCCTTGGCGGTCCTTTCGGTCCATTGTTTCGCATGTCCCGTAGGAAGGGATCCTTGGCTGCTCGGGCATTGCCCAAGAGTTCAGATACCAACGTTTTTTTACGCTTCGAAGCCTCTTTGTCGGCTTTAAGCTTGCTACCGCTTTTTGGCTTAGGCAGCTTCTTTTTGCTTTCATCGCTACTGAATAGGGGCTTTGAGAGAGCGCGGTCTCGACTGGCCTCGTCCGCAGATCCAAAGTCGACAAGGGCTGCGCGCCGAGCATCCTCCTCGGTTTCCGGGACGAGGTCGATTCCAAGACTCATGCGATCTTGAAGATCTTCCGTTCCCGCCGCTGCGCGCTCGCGTTCCTTGCGCCCTTGTCGAAACGCCCGGCGTAGCTTCTGATTCTGTGTATACGGATCATCCCAGTGCTTCGCCGACACCTCAACGAGATCATCGATGCGCACCGTCGCACGCTTGAGCTGCTCCCTATCCTCGATCGTCTTCTCCAAGCTCGCAAACGCATTCTTCCTCAGCGCGTCCCGCTCCTGATCGGTCAGGATGACCGCATCCCCCTCGCGCGGCGTGTCGTCACCCGTATCCCTCTTGGTTCCGCCCTCGACGACCACGTACGCCGTGTTCTTGGGGTCGGTGCGGATCTCGATCTCGCCGCCGCAGTCGGCGTGACGGAAGCGGAAGCTCCAGATGGGAGTGGAGAAGTAGGCGCCGACGCGGCGCTTGGCGGCGTTGAAGCGGACGCCCTGGCCGATGATTGTGGGCTTGGGGCAGGTGGTGCACCAGACGGCGAAGGGGAGCTCGAAGCGCACGGTAAGGGCGCCGGGCTTGGAGGCGCGTGAACCGAGGGCGTGTTTGCCGTGGAGGCGATTGCCGGTCGTGGTGCCTTCGACGTCTGGCGGGACGTACCGGCCCATGTTGAAGCCCTGCATGATGGCGGTTTGGGCTCTTGGCCAGTGAGGGTGTCAATGTTGTAGAAGTGAAGTTGGTGAAGTAAGTGAGGTGTGGATGGAGGGGTGGTATTTGGCCGGTACGTCACCTTTCAGTGGGGTCCTCGGGCAGTTGAGATCCAAGCCAATATCAAAGTCGTGGACCTCGTATACTATTTATACCTATTCTTGATGCGATATTATTCTAGGGTTTAAAATAGGGTTCGGGAAGCATGTATTTTGCCGCAGGAGAAGACGACAAGTGCAGTAAGCTTAACCTGCAGCAGTTGAGCTGGAAACATTGATCTCGAGCTTCCCAATCACAGGCTCCAGCAGCAAGGGCAGATACTCGGCGGCGTCCTGGCCAAAGGCAAAGTCTCCGTGCCTCAACTTGTACATCTCGTCCACATTCTCAGCCTCTGGGTTGATGACGGCGATACGCGCGCCACGCCACTTCGCCTGCAAGATATAGCCTGAGGCCGGGCGTACTGTGGCCGACGTCCCAATGACAAGTATCAGGTCCTGTGGTCAGTCGGTTAGTTTGACCTCATCTCGAATCTAGGGAGTTCCCCTGCAAGTACGCACCACTTTGCCCTGGTCCAGCCAGCTGTCCACGCCTTCCAGCATCTTCCCATCTAACCCTTCACCAAACCACACCACGCCAGGGCGTTGAAAGCCTTGGCCGCACTGGGGACACTTGGGAATCTGGTCCCTCGGAATCGGATCCAGAGGGTGCATGGCGTCCAGCAAGGGGAATGGCTTCCCAGGCTCCACGTCCTCTGAAGCTGGGGCGAGAGCCGGGAAGAATGGATCGTCATAATTGCCTCGCTGGATCCAGTCGCACCTCGGGTGAGAACACTTGATATCAAAGAGGGAACCATGCAGTGTGCGCAGCTGTTCCGGCGGGTGGTTTGCCCTCTGAGAGAGATCTTTTGAGCGTCAGCAGCTTGCTCACCCGACTTGATCAGCTCGCGTACTGTCAACATTCTGCGTCAGACACAAAAAGTCCTTGTTCTTCTCCGCCAGCGCAGCCAGCGCATAATGGGCCGGGTTTGGCTCGGCGCGCAACGCCATGTGACGCCGGTAGCCATAGAACAGCCAGACGAGGCCTGGGTCTTGGTCAAATGCAGCCGGAGTGGCGAGGCTGGTGGCTTCGTGGTTGCGCCAGAGACCGCCGGCGCCGCGAAAGGTCGGCAGACCAGACGAGGCTGAGAGGCCGGCTCCGCAGAGGGCGAGGATGCGTTTACTCGAGCCGAGGGCGTCGTGGAAGGCTTGTACGTCGTTGTGCGGGGCCATGGTGGACGGGGAGTTGGAGCATGTGAAGAGGCGGCGAGGTACTTGAGAGACCGATGAAGAGCGTGAGGGAGGATGAGTCTTGTATAGTCGACGTGAAATGTATTGGAAACATGTCATGTTACGAAGCTTGGTGAAGGGCGGTTAACACTTGCGTGCATCAACTGCACGCTGACACTCTCTGTTGGACAGAGTCACTCGCCGAGGACGATGGTTGGATGCTCAGACAAGCATCAAACGATGACCCATGCGAATTTTCCCGCAATGAGGGAAAAGCGATCGTCATGAGAGCCAATGTTGGTTGATGATGTGATGATGAAGCCGGGTTGAAATGATCGTCATTAGCGATAGCGATTGGTCCATAGTGTCCATCCCCTCAGTTGTCGTGGGGCGGCTAACTAGTAGGAAATTGTCAAGTTTAATAATTCAAGCTGTTGGCTCAATAGTTTACTACTTTATCCGTAATCCGTCGAGGCCTCTCATTTCATCAGAACATGCAACATACAGCCTCGGTGGACTGTTCGATGTGGAGACGACTCTATCACACATTGCCGTGACGAGAGTATCTCTATTCAAGTTATCATCGTGTTCTACTTGAGCGATCGCGCCTTGAATCGCAACAAGGGGTAAACTGTGTTCTCGAGACGCTTTTGATGATCTTCCCATACTTCCCACCCATCCCATCCATTACCCATACAAAGACCAAAGCTCAGTTCAACCTTGCTATTCATACCGACGCTCGACAGGAGCTCTTCGAGTTCTGCAGCAGCACGGCACGCCGCATCCTGACTCTCACGGCTCGATATGCGTGTCTCGTACGGCACAATGTAGGCTTCGGCAGCTCTATGGCCCACCAAGATAGTGCACCGCTGAACCTTTGGGAGCACACTCAACAGGCTTGGCAACTTGACAATCTTGGAAGCCGAGGTCTGGTACGTGTCTGAGAAGACGACATGGCGCATCTCTGAGAGCGCAAGAGCCTGATCAGCGCCACTGAGGGCGCACCACCTTCGACGACCCCCTGGGGTTTGCTCAACCAGCTCGTCTACTTCAGAATATCCATGCCGCTGTCTCGCTCCTTGGTCGGTGAGCGAGATGAAGGTCTCTGCACGGTGGAGTTTCCACGTTTGAGATTGCTCCGAAGGGCTGAGATCAAGCCAGGAGTTTCCTGACTGCAGTTTCTCGTGTATCGATGAAGATAGAACAAAAGTCTTGGTGGCAAAGAAGATTTGTTTTCCGAGGCTACGGATGCGTCGGCAAGTGAGTTCACCATCAGCCAGTCGCGGCGATGTATGTCTTGTGAGGGCTCGACAGCTGTGGTGAGATGCTTGTCAACCTCGGCTGGCCGATACATCCAGCTTGCGACTCCGGGGATCTCGCCATTGGGCAGCTTATTCAATCTCGGATTTGACCTTGGATATTGATGTCTCGGCAGCTGGAGGCATTGCTCAGCCCAAATAGGCGATTCTTGGTGGAGAGATGCTTGCAAGATGATGAGCATGAGTTCGTCTGAAAGACGATCAAGAAAATTATGTGTGGACATGATTATCAGTTTGGATGCGAGGGATAGGATAGATGTGGTGAAGAGAAGCTGATAGTCTAGGGTGATATGGATATTTGGGCTTCATTAGGTAGGCGCAGACAGGTAAAGTCATTTCCCATCCATGGATATCAACAGAAACCGTTGCACCCTCCCTTGTGTCAATCACTGAAATCCACAAAACAATAGCCACCTTTTGGCGATAGGTGTGCATTAAGCCTGAGAACCAGGTTGAGATAGTTGTCGCTCGCACCTAGGATATTATTAGTTGCTTGGATGACCTAGATATATCGCTTGTTGAAAACGCCTCAGCACCGACACATTGTGTCATGGTCACAGTGGCTGTGGCCAACCTTGCTATGGTCTGAGAATATGGCATCTTTCTATTGCCCTTGTTGGTTTCGTTCGAGTCTTGCAATGATGTACACAGAGGGCTTCACCCGGCGCATCGATTTCTCGCTTTGATGAAGGTGCATGACTGGCATACACCTTTCAGTATACGCAACTTCTTGGGAGGCCATTGGCAGTCAGCAAACGAGACCCTAAGCCCGAATACAGTAGTGGCCGAGCAGGGAAACATGAAATTAGCCCACCCTTCGATCCTTCGACCCGCCCTCTAACGTTATAGCGCCGACACGCACGACCCAGGGGCATAAGCCAGCAAATTAGGCCCTAGTGCTCACCAAAATTCCCGGCAACTCAGGGCCGAATGGGCCAGACAGCGGGGCGTGCTACTGATTAACGCCGGGATTAGGCCTGGAAGACTCAGCCCAGCAGTTGGATGATGCCCGGGCGGCTTGGAAACAGCACCACCACCTCTGAAATGGCCCGGCTTCAAAAAGACTGCTGGCCCCAGGGAAGGAGACGAAGAGAAGAGAAGAGAAGGAAGTAGTCATCCACTCGTTTACATTTTTAACCTTGGCTTAGCTACTAAGCTACCCAAGACTCTCCATACGTCGGTCGTTCACTCGTTAACACCCCTAAACACACACATCATGGCCGCCAAGATGTTCGCTGCGGCTCTCCTGGCCGCCGTGCCCGCCATGGCCAAGACCGACCTCCGCGGCTGCACCACGTACGAATCCATCATCAGCCCGGACCACGGGGGCGCGTATGTGTCGGTCATGTGGTATGTCCCTGACTCAGGCGAGCTGTGCGATTTTCTCGACTGCGGCGGTGGTCGGGCTCCTCCAAAGACCACCGTCCCTGGGTGTCCTTCGTACGAGGGAACCGAGACCTACTCGCCCAGCTTTATCGACCCCAAGACCCTCGGCGGGCAGCCTGCTGAGACGGGTTCCGCTGAGACGACCGTAATTGAGATGAAGGGGAGCACGTCTGCGACCATCACCGAGGCGCCCACTACCACTACGAACTCTGACGAGGACGACGAGAGCAGCACTGTCAAGGACAAGGAGGAGACCACTGCTGAAGAAAAGGAAAAGGACAAGGACTCCAAGACCATCACCACTGTTACAACCCGAGCGACCCCCTCCGCCTCCGGTGCCGGCTCCGAGCATACTTCCGGCTCCGGCTCCGGATCCGAGGGCGGTGCCGATAAGACGGACGCGGCCGCTACCCCGGCGTCATCCGTTTCCACCGCTGGAGCTGCTCTGCCGACCGCCGGTGCTTTCCTTGGCCCTTGTCTTATGGCCGCCGGCGCCGTGTACGCCGGAATGCTATAGATGTCCTCGTGAGCTGCTAGTTTCAGGATAATTACAATAGCTCAGCTATTCTCTGTAGATTCATTCCCCAACCGTATTCACCATGAGTTGATATGTCTGTGCAACCAACCCCATCTCACCAACTTAACCCGTAAGCAAACGTTGTTACCCATCTATACCCAGACTCATAAACCGGCCCCGAAGCTATTCCGCCGAACCTACCCGTCTTTTCCGTCCTAGTCAAACCCGTGCCGCCGTTTGACAAAGCCTCCTCCCGTGACGGGCGTAGTGCCGTGGAGCTCCCGCCGTCTCCCCATTGGCACCGCCGTCTCCGCCCCCAGGTTGACGTAGGGCAAAGCATTCTTCAGAAACAACAGGCCCCGACGCCGCCAGTCCCGGGGTTCCACCACGACGAGCAATAGGGCGTTGAAGCTGATAGGCTGGCTGCAGAAAACATGGCGTGGGTAAGGCGAAATGACAAGATATTGAAGAGAAATTCCAAATCATGAAGCCGTGCCGAATTCAAGTCACAGCTTCACTCATCCTTACTTCAATACTTGTTTCCGATTCAAGTATTTATCGAGTCTCGGTCGAGATCTGTCCTCATCCTCGTGCTCAACTGGCATCATTGCCCCTCCACCACAGCTTGGCTATTACGGCAAACTTCAGTCCAACCCAGCCCACCAGGCCTTCGCTTTGTCTTCCCCGCAAAACCTTGGATCTCTTTCCGGCCTCACCTGACCCGTCTTCGCTGCAACCAACCGTTTGTTCCAGAAACTGGCGCGGTTGACTAAAAGTCGACATCACACGCCCCTCCCTGCGAAAGAAGCCGCCGCTAGCCGTACACCCTCTTTCCGCGCTGACACCTACATCATCGTCGTCACGATCCTTGAGCAGCAGGGAAACCTGGAAGTTTCATTCTTGTCGAATCAAGCGAGTCAGCAAGGTTGCCAAAGACTAGACTTCAACCCTGGGCCCAGAGACTTCCATCACACAACAGCCTCAAAGAAAGAGTGCAAGGAGAGTCGGACAGCAAGTTCAACAGTTATAATTGCCAAGATGGGTTCTCGAGACTCCTTTGTCCAGGCCGAGGGCAAGCCCCGGTTCTGGTACCGCGACAACTTCTTCCTCACAAACGACAAGTCCTATCTGTGTCCCCAAGCCTTGAACAAGTCTCTTGACGACAACTGGTGGAGCAGCCCCTTACCACACGGCCAACTTCAGAAGGTGTTGAACAATTGCTTGACTCTGGCGGTGTACTGGACTCCGCAGACGGCTGAAGACATGAAGAGTAAGCTGAAATCGAGAAATGTATGCTGTTCGCGTGTTGACAGGCAGCAGAAAACGGCATCGCACGGCCAAAAGATGGTTCTCGACACAAGATGGTCGGCTTCGCCCGCGTGGTGACCGACTATGTCACCCTGGCCTACCTCACAGACGTTTTCGTCGTCGACGAATTTCAACGTCAAGGTCTGGCGTCGTGGTTGATGCAGGGCCTCAAGGAAATAGTCGACGAGTGGCAAGACATGCGCGGTCTCTTGCTCATGACCCACGACCAAGCCGCGGCAAGGCTTTACCGGAGGGAGCTTGGTGCTCTGGACTTTGAAAAGGGCCCCTCGGCCGGCCTGGTGATCCTCGAGATGCCTGGTCCAGCTGAGAAGCCCACTCCCAAGCATTGATGCGCCAACTGGCTTTCGCTGTGTTGTTTTCCTGACTAGCGATGCATTTATTTGGCATTTCATTCTTCGGTTACTTGGTGAGACTCTCTTGGGTTTGGATTAGTGCTGTGACCCAGACATGGCGGCTCGCATCTCGATGGCGCGTTTATAAGGGGGAGCAATCGGCGGCTGGACCGGATCTAGAGAGATATAGTCCTCGGGGAGCTGGTACGAGGCATCGGAATCAAAGGCGGATAGATCTCCACATGCAATGAACGGTGCGATCCATCGGCTGTTTCTTTCCGAGTCCTCAGGCGCGTCGTCGTAGACTTCCATCTCCACAACCCCTTCGTCCTTTGTCGCGGAATCCTGCATCTCGACACCCCCTTGCCCCCTAATCATCTGCTCCAGTCGTCCACCGACGCCGAGCGGCTCCTCGAGGCTGGCTCGGAATCCCGCCGGCGGCTGAAAGTTGATGCACACGATAAAGGCCTCGACACTGCTCGCGCGGCTGCTGCGAGGCTTGGCGACGATGACTTTCTCAAAGAAGATCTTGAGCTGGGCATAGAGCACGTCGACATTCCTCCCGCGGAAGATCTTGGCCACGAATTTGCCCCCGGGCCTCAGGACGCAGAGGGCCAGGTTCAGCGCAGCGAAGAGTAGTTGCGACTGGACGTAGATATCGAGGTCGTGGAGGCCGGTAACGTCGGGAGCGCCATCGCTCAACACAAGGTCAACAGGGTGCGATGCCTGAGTTCCGGCTACCTTGGGGTCGTAGGAGGGATCGAGGGCAGAGAGCAGCAGAGGCACCGTCGCAGGGTGGGTGATGTCGGCGCGAAGTGTCGTGATGCCCGCGAGAGGTGAGATGGGCTGAAGGTCAATCGACACAATTTTGACATCCTGTCGCGGCTTTGCAGTCTCCCTTTGCTCTTCTCTCTCCTGCTCGACGTCATGTGTCTGCTCCTCGTCCTTGTCCTTTGGCAGGATTCCCAGCATTTGCTGTCGGAACCGCGCTTCCTTGTCCTGCCATGCTGCCCGGCCAAACTTTTCGCCCTTGATCAACACGCGGGAGAGCACTTGCGACCAACTTCCTGGTGCCGCACACAGGTCGACAACTCGAGTGACGTTGGCAAAGAGGTCAAATTCTGAAGACCACAGTTAGCAACCCAGCACCTGAGGAGCTGTAAACTTGCTTACCCTCGTCCAGCTGGAGCAGCTTAAAGGCGCTTCTTGCGCGCCATCCCTGCTCTTTTGCGAGCCGGTAGTAGGCGTCGCGTTTGTCCTTGGAGGATTTTCCCATGGCGTCGGCTTGATCTTGAAGTGTAGGATCGTCGATGAATTTTCCGCGTCGGAATTTCGTGCCCCGCGTTGCGAGTGGGTTGGCGGGGTGCCCTCCAAAATTGCCCCTCCCTCCTTGGAAGAACTTACATCCAGTGGAGGCTATCAAGGTCGAATATTATTTGTAGTTGTAGGCTTAGCACTTGTGGAAATTCAGGCAATGCATTATAGGGAGGCGCTGTAAGGATGTATATCCTTGCAAGCTGGTCCAAATAGCTCGTGGGATGCTTTTGTTCACATAGCGTCTATATCATATACATATGAATCCATCAAGCCGCTCTAAATTCCCAACTCGTCCCCGACAACCTCCAGAGCCTCCCTTAGCAACCTCCCGACCTTCTCATCTCCAGCTACACCGGATGCTCGTACAATAAGAGGATACAGCCTCAACAAATGCTTCCTCTCCTCACTCTCTACACCACTCAACTCAGGAATGGCGCCCTCTTCGCTCTTCAAGTCCACCAGCTTTCGCAGAACCCACAAGAGCTCCTTTCGTTGGCTCAGCGGCTGGGGCATCTTCCCTCGCAGAGGCTGATCGGCGATATATGCCCTGAGCGTCAGCGCACACCGCAGGATAAGGAATGGAGCCGCTGTGCTGGCGATCCGGGCGTGGAGGGAAACTGGTGACTCGGCAAGTCGGTCATGTTTCGCGTCCGGTGACTTTGGCGTTGGGGGTTGAATGACAATCGATGGCTCGTCTTTGGTGGATACCAATGCGAACAATTCCTGACAAGCGACATATGATATGCTCGTACGCTTTGTTGGTGGTATAGATACTGTCCGGCCTGCACGCGGGGCGTAGAGCGCCGCCAGCCCTTTCTCATGGCCCCCATTGATGATTGACTCATCGGCTGGTGAAGGAGCGTGAATGATGGATGTTCTGAAAAGGCTTTCGGCATAGGCCTTGCGAGCTTTTTCAGAAATAGCTTCAGCACCGAGAGCGGGGACGATGACTTCCCGCAGCTTGTGGAAAGATGCTATGTCGAAGGCTTCATCGTCTGCAAAGTCCGTTACAGAGGCAGCACTGCTGCAGTCCGCACTCAAGATCCCATCAGCGATGGCGACAATTGTGGACCAGATGTTCTTCCTGACTCCACGCTGAATGTCAAGAGTGGTTAGCTGAAAGAGAGTCGCCTCTAGAACGACAAGCGCTGTAGAAGTGGCCAGTCTCCATGGCTGAGTAGACTTGGTGATCGTAGAGAAGCCGTACTTTAGTGCAATGGGCTTGCACAGAGCCTTCAAAGCCTCGTAGAATGCACCGCTGCGATAAATATCGGGATCTGAGAAATGGTTGAGGACGAGGTTCTCTAATGTCTTCATACTGGCTTTTGAAAGCGCAATGTACGTGCGTTTAGGCCCCGGCTTCGATGAGTTGACTTGGGCGAACGGTAAAATGACGAAATCTGCAACCTGTGTGATCACGGCAGATGGGACTCCATCGATATCTGTCCGAACCATCTGGATTGCTTCAAGGATATGCGCCTGCAGAGGCGTCACATATTCGATGTCTTGGACGTAGCTGCCAACAGAAGCCTCGTCCAATGTTCCCCGGAGGAGGTATAGTATTCTCACAACTCTTTCCACAGTAAGATCTTCCTGGATCAGTCGGTAGATTTCGGTCAAGGTGGAAACGTAGGCAATGAGACAACTCTGGTTATCCTCAGTCTTCTCCTTGACAGGCTTAGAGGTGGGGACTCCTCTCGACCACAGGTCCCATGCAAAGTCGATCGTAGTCTTGTTGAACACTGACTTGCCGTCATTGCTTGTTTGTGACAGAACATGAGCCAACGCCTTAAAGGTGGCGGTGTTGATGTCCAAGACTTGAAAGTCCAACAGAGTGGTGAAATGGGTGAGCAATTCCCGCCATAGATGGTTAAATGAGGGATGGACTGTAAGGATGTCGAGGTAGTTGGCGAGGAGGCCCGAGATGCCGTTCAGGACCACAACTGCCGTCTCGGTCCACTCAGATCGATCACTGGCATCTGCCTCATCCGACTGTGAGACAGATATTTCTTGTTCAATTGAAGAGAGAAGCTTGAAAATGACCGACTTGACGCAGATAGACCACGACTCTGGGCTGAGCCGGTCACCATAGGCGTCGAAAATCCTGAGTAGGGTCTGAATCGCACTGTTGCGCAGCTCGAGCCTGTCATCGGTTGTGACTGTTGTTAGCCGAAGTAAGAGGAGCATCCACAATGCTGCGTCAGAGTTCTTGTGGTCGTGATCAGCAGCCATCCTCTCAAGGTCGGAAAGCTCGGTTCCCTGCATCATCTCTGCTGTGATATCAAGAGATTCGTTCTTGGCAGAGAGGAAATCGGACAACACCCAGAAGAATGTCACCGTCTATACACAATTAGCGTGGTTCTGGAACAATGGCGAGAACCTTACAGTCAGTGCAATGTTGAGATCGTCATCTTGCGAACAGAATTTATACAGGGTATCGACCAAGATCAAGAAACACGAGTTCGGTAACGAAGCCAAAAAGTCAGAGCAGATGAGCTGAAGGGAGTTGAAGGAGGATCGAATGAGCTTTGCTGATCGGGTATCAAGCAGAATCGGGTTGGCCAGCGAGCCTCGTCGGTCAGCAGGGTCAAACTCTTTCGATATGAAGATGGTGCCAATGATCTCGAAAGCAATGTCCCATCCCTTGACCAGACTGTCTCCACAACCTTCGATGATGCTTTTGAGACCTTCGAGGATGATCTTATGGATGTCAATATCTGTCGAGTGACTCGCAAGGGAAACTTCTCGGTCCCCTTTGAGCAGGGGCGCTAGTGATTTACGTAGAGCTTCGAAGAATCGGAGCTGGATGTCGCCACGAACTTCCTCCGGAAATGACGGTGTGGCATTGGCAGCCTCCAGAACCAGTCTAACAAGTATTTCTGCTGCTCTGGTTCGAACTGAGGAGTTCATGATGGAAGAGGTCAGAGTGCTGATGAGCTCTTCGGTCAATACGTCCCAACCGGATTCCTTCGGGCTGTATTCTAATAGTCGTTCAATGTTGATGGTGGCAATCTCACCTAGCTTAGCAAGCGCGAACTGGTCCTCTTGAGTTGATCCAAAACTCATATGTCCTGAAACTCGTCGAGGCTGTGTCGCTGGAATCTTAAGTTGCTGCCCATCGGACGACGTTCGGGGCTGGGTGCTGCCTTCAGGCTGCTCAACTGGCCTCTGCATGAGTAGATTGCAGATGGCTACCACGACCTCCAGGAACGATTCGTTAGGGAAGTCGATGGTGCTTTCGATCAATCTTGACGCCGCTGTCTCGACAGCACGAACCTCTGTTCCGAAGTTGACCATTAACGTAGAGGCCTCGTTGTCGCCGCCTTGGTCAGGCCCTCGGTTCATAGTCGGTGTCCTGCCTGGAGCCTTTCCGCTCACAAAGAGGACAAAATCGGCTTGTTGCAACGTCTCCAAGACAATGCTCCAAGCCCCTCCCAGAGTTGGGCCCAATGCGATACCCAAGTTCAAGAGAGCCCGCAAACACAGTAAGTTTCGAGTGTTCAATGACGCTACAGAGGCGTCAAAAGATGCTTGCCGCTGCTTCTCTGCAGTAGGAGTAGCGGGTGTGAGGCTATCGACGCTCAAAAGCCCTCGAGCATTGCTAAAGAGACTCGAGGAGTCAGTGGGTGTGCTTGGGGTTTGAGGGCGAGGCTGGCCAGCATTAACAGAAGCTGTGAGGACGTTGGGCGGCACAGCTGCTTTTCCTAGGGTTGTAAGGAAAGCATCTCGGGGGGTGTATAGTTGTAGTAGACCAGCGACGTGAGCAAATCGTTGAAAGGCGCGCACCAATCCATGGTAGTATTCGGAGTCGAGTGCAGCATATAAGAACGTAGAGCAAGTCGCAAGGATCGCAGGCCAACACTCCTCGACAATGGTAGCACAGATCTTGACCTCGGAAAATAGGGGGTGCTCTTCCATGGCTAGGGGATTGAGAGGAACTGGATTTCTCTTAAAAGAGCCCGATCGCTCCAATCTCCCCTTCAGAGTTGGGTTGTCTCCCTCATTCAGAGGCGCGGGAGAATCACGGCCAGTCTCCTGCTTAGAAGTCTTCTTCCGGCCTCTAGTCTCACTTGTCACTGTTAGAGGAAGAATGAACTTTGCAAGGCCATCAGAAACCGAAGATATACAGGCCAGGACAAGGCTGTAAAGATAGGACTCTGGGATGGCCGGAGCTTCCGTTTTGTCAAGCTGGTCAATGCATGGAACGCGAACCGAGCTCCACTGCGTACTGATACCAGTCGTTGTGGTATCAGACCCGACAGGCCCGGTCATAAGTCCTGTCATACCGCTCGCTTCAATGATAGCTTGGTCGGAGGAGGAATTTGGGCTAAGGTTGGCAGTGGGCAACGTCGATTGGTGCCCGAGGCCGATCACAGCAGGCTTTTCGGTACTCAATCGCACAAATGTGGCTATCAAAGGTTTAACGACGTCCTTCTCACCTTCTTTGGCATCAAACATTGCAAAGATGCGCCGGAGGAGAGCATGTTCAGCAAAGATGCCCCGGAAGACTTCCATGCACAGAGCCCGCTTCCAGAGAGTGTCCTCTTGGTCCAGGAGATGGGTTAGAATCGCCAGCGACTCGCCACATTCTGAAGGCAGGATGCCGATGTACCTGCGCAGCATCGTGTAAAGGATACGTACAAGTCGCACCGTGGTTGCAAAATTCGGCTTCCCTTTAAGAGCACTTGTGATGAGCGGCATGACCCTAACCCGCAATATCTGAGCCTGCTCAGGGTGGTTGCTGAAAATGCCGGCATGATTGGTGATGACAGACTCAATGAGCTCCAAACCAAATGTCTGTGGAAGTCCTGTAACTCGAATGAACTCTGGCCGCTGATTTTCCGTCATGAGACATAGGTCATTGAAGATCTGTTCCAGTTAGCATCTGGTCAAGAAGTATGCAGGACCACATACCCGGTAGGCGTCAAGTGCTGCAGGACGGGTTTCTTGGGCATCAGGGTCGCTGACTGTAGGCGCATCACCTGTCTTCTCTGCTCTCAGATTAGAACCAGTCACTGAAACCCCATAGGAGAAGACTCACTATCTTCCGCAACAACCTTGTCAAAGACCGACGCAACCAGCTGTTGGAGTGTTGCCGCCGAAGTGTGATTCACAATAGCATTCTTGCTGCTCTGGAGGGTGAAGCAAATATTCAGAGCCGTGACAAGCAAGTTTCCCTTGAGGTCCGAAGCGTAGTTCTGGAGTAATGATGGCAATGCCTGCAAAATCTTGAGCTGCACATCCAGGCCTGCTGAGGTGGCTTGCATCAAAGCCTCTAGCACCTGGTTCAACTTGGATCGAGGGAGAGCTTGTGCGACAATAAGGCGCTGAAGGCAGACAATGGCGATAGCAGTGAACTTGGCATTCTTGGTTCCGCATGCAATGATGAAGGGGTTGACAAAGTTGACTTTCTGGGATAGCTCTGTAAACGGAGTTAGACCTGGCACCACTAATACCAGCAAGGGATCAGACCTTCAGGAGCAGTCTGTTCAGAAGGATTTCTTAAATTCTTCAACTCCTCGAGCGACTTTTCTGCGGCCTGCAAACACCATGAGCAACGATAGAGCGCGGGGAAGCAAAGAAGGTAGCCAGGGGCGGCTCACTTGTCGTAGGTCATTATGCTTCCTTTTGCTCTCCTGGATGAGGTTTGCCAGCTCCGTGGCCAAGAGTTGCGTCGTCATCTTGGGCAACCCGCGCAGTCTTTCAGCTCAGGACAGAGCATGTGGCTTTTCTGCAATTCCATGCAGCTCGAGATCCCGATATCCTGTTGTCAAGCGATGTTATTCTTGTTGCGACCCAGCTGAATGTTGTCGTAGGGAGTGATGTGTCCCTTGTAGATGAGGCGGCAGAATCGCTCACCGCCTGCTGTTCACGTGGGGCGATAGCTTCTGGCAGTCTCAGCCATGACCTTTCTTCCTTCATCATGGCCAGTGTCGAGGGGTTCCCAAATTCGGTTATGGCATCCATATTCAACTTCGTATAATGCTTCCACTGTTTCGCCTATCACTTCAACTTCTATATCGTGTGTGCATTCGCAAATGATACCCAAGCGTCGTGTGATTGATAGAGTAGCTGTTGCGAAGCATATATGACCAGTTAACCTCGGTACCTAACGTAGGGTGCCTTACACTTTTGTGCCGATGGTACAGTGGTCATTGTGTGCGACAGTAGCTTAAGCCTAGACCCCTGCGTATCCCATGAGTTGTCATAAGACTCCAAGCCGTACCTTGCCCCATATAACCCCAACTACAAGCGAGATACCAAAAGCTTCACTCGTAAAGTGTTTATAGTGATATTGCGATTTGTAGCGATAAAATTTCTGGTACTTCTATCATATGCTAGTTTAGGTAGCAAAAGATGTATCTCTGGGTTGGCGCTATTTGATTGAACTAACCCCCTGTCGCGACCGGCTTGGAGTCTTATGACAACTCATGGGATATATCATGCATGAAGTTCATAGTTTAAGCTCAAATCAGCAAGAACGTAAACACACATTATGCAACTGTCCCCAAGAGAGGAACCTTGGCCTTTTTCTTAACAGAAATATGGGATGAATTGTTGTATTATTTTCCCTCCCCGAGATATGGTTGACGCTCATGTTGGAAGTCTATCTACCCTGGAAGAATAGCCTCCAAGGTCCGGGTCTGATTGTTCAGCGTACGGTCTACCCAACAGGAGGACCCCAAAAATGCTGCATTCTCTGGGGCATTCTAGGCCCGAATGATTTGTATCTCTGGTGCAACATTTGGACCAGGACAAGCTTTGGGAGTTGCCCGAATCTCCGAGAGATGGGCATCGCACATGATGGCACGAGCACAGCACCTAGTGATAACAAAAAGCGTCCATGCAATACATAGTCTATGGCCCTTTTTTTGTGATTTGGTATAATTTTACCCAAATGATCAAGAATCTCGAGTTGGCCTAAGCCTCAGCTCTAAGTAAAGACGCCGCTTAGATGGGTGTCAGTTCAAAAACGCGGCTTCGTTGAGGCGACCAAGACATACCAACTCCATAACCTAGCTTATGCACCTTGCTTTCCTGCACTCAAAAATTCTTAGACGGGAACGTTGTTGAAAAGGTACGACACAGATTCGCCGTTGTGAGTTCGTCGGATGGCCTGGTTGTTCATAAGTAAGAGAAAGTAAAGACAGCATTCGGGAGAGCATACCTCAGCCAGAGTTCCGGAAACATCGATGACCTTGAGCTTGGGGCAACGCTCAATCTTGTCACCAACTGTAGAATGATTAGTATGTTGTACGTGCACGAGCAATCCATCTTTGGATGCTTGCACAGAGTCAAAGCCCAATTACTTACGAGGGACAGCTGGAAAAAGTTAGCATATTTTCTTTTGCTGAATTGGGTTCGCGAGTCACTTACTGTTGGTCACAACAAGGCCAGAAAGACACGAGTTGTTGATTGTCTCTATGGCCTTACCACTCAGAATGCCGTGAGTGACGATGGCATAAACCTCACGAGCACCGTGCTGGTTAACGGTCTCAGCAGCCTTGGCGAGCTGTGAATGAGTTAGATCAATGTTACGAGTCAAAAAGTTGTTCATGACTCACCGTGCCACAAGTGTCGGCCATATCGTCAACAAGAATGGCGACCTTGTCCTGAACGTCACCTACAAGCACCATGCGACCAACAACATTGGGGCGAGGGCGCTCCTTGTGAATGAGTGCGAAGCCGGTGTTCAGGCGGTCAGCAATCGAGGTAGCACGCTTGGCACCACCAGCATCAGGTGAGACGATGACACAGTTTTCAACGTTGAGATTCTCGCGGATCCAGCGCAATACCGAAGGCTCTGCGTAGAGGTTATCCACGGGGACATTGAAGAAGCCCTGAATCTGAGAAGCGTGAAGATCCATGGTAATGACATGGTTCTACATAGCTGTTAGTGTCATGGCGGAAATGAGGTTAGGAACAACATACGCAGCCCGAGACCTGAAGCATGTTGGCAATGAGCTTGGCGCTGATAGGAGCGCGCGACTTGTCCTTCTTGTCCTGTCTGGCGTACGGAAAGCTGGGAATGACCGCAGTGATCCGTCGGGCTGACGCCGTTCGACAGGCGTGGATCATGATGAGCAATTCCATGAGACCATCATTGACGTCTCCGGGAGCGGTGGACTGAAGAATGAAGACATCCTCGTCACGGACAGACTCTCCAATGGAAACACTCGTCTCCCGGTTGGAGTAGTTGAGGCTCATGGTGTTGGCGATCTCAATGCCGAGTCTGGAGCTATATCAGCACAGGCTGGATCGCGTCGCCGTCACGCGCCCTTCAAATCGAGGAGCTGCCATCTCGACATAACATACCGACTGGCGACCTTGGCACTGAGTTCCGGGTGGGAGCTACCCGAGATGAGCTTGATTTCGTTCGCCATTTGGTCCAACATTGTCGGGGAGAGGAAGAAAAAGAAGCGGGGCAGAAGATTTTTTGGCGGCGAGAAATATCCGCGGGGAGGCCTGCACGGATCAGAACCGGTATGTGATTCAGGCTGGCGATCAACACCCAAGCTGAATTCCAGAGAAGGTAGTATGGAGGCTCAAGTACAAATCTGAGGCCGAAGGATATGACTAAGATGCCAACAAAGAGATCAAACTTTTCGACCACGGGATTTTAGGTTGTGGAGCAATGGGAAATCCGCGACGTCGCTGTCACCAGGCGGTTCCGGATGGAGTTGGCCAGGTAGGTCATGTGATTGTCGTCGCCCAATGCCTTTCTGAACCTTCTGGCCAGAGCCGTAACTTAATTTGGCTGCAAGTGCGAATTGTAGGGGTCATCATTGTCAAAGTCCATTGGCTTCGCTGAGATTTCAATTGCATCCAACCTGGGTTCCGTCACCCATTTCATATTTGAACCTCCAATCATTGCGACGTCATCTCAGCTTTCCGATGAAAGAAATACTGCCCCTCGTGCCCCTCTATTGCCGGCTTTCACCGGAAACTCGCCGGGACACTGCAGGAAAATTGGAGCAGGCCTGATAGTTCCCATTCGCCGCCAGACCCTTCCTGTGAACATCATCTGTCAAACTGCCCAACGTCCAACTGACGACCGTCGACCTTACAATTCGACCTTTTACCGACCAGAACATCACCCAATCGAATAGGCCGCTGTCACCTACTCATCTTTGACAGACCAGCAGCAACCGCCACGTGATCCCGCACCTCGTCGAACCAGTGATTTGATGCCCCGTCACAGCTCTTCGCCTCCGAGTCACCTCACCGCTTGCCCGCCTCACCTATCGCATGCAAACCATGTTGGATCCGGGTCACCTTCCAGCATGGCACACCATTATTCCTTTTCACCGCGACTGAGCCCAGCGCTCCGTTCGTCCTCTTCCCTCCACGATATGGCGCGCAACCGCAAGCTCCGCCTGCTCGTTGCCGCCACCGGCCCTCGCGATACGTCCTGGGCGCAGGCGCTCGTTGTGCGCCTATCCAAGAACCCCCAGATCGAAGCGCGGGCAATAGTTGATGATGTGGTGCCGCGTTTGACGCAGACCATCATCGTGATGCAGAACCGGAGTTTGGCTCTGGGAATGGGCGACCGGGCGGATGATATCGAATTTTATCGACAACAGGCCTTTGAGCTAGTGAAATGGGCGGATCTAATGGTCTGTGTGCCGCTTGATGCGGATAGCATCGCAAAGATGCTGGCCGGCGTGACGGATACCTTTCTCGGTGAAGTGCTCCGAGGATGGGATACACAAAAGAATATTGTATTGGTACCCGGAATGAGCACGCATATGTGGTCGAATCCGATGACAAAGAAGCACCTGAGCAAGATTCATCGAAAATGGAATTGGATACGTATAGTGGCACCCATATTGTGGCATTACGAAGGGACACCGAATCCGAAGCGAGTGCCGAATTGGAACGGCTTTAACGAGGTTCTGGGCATCATCAAGAACCAAGCCGACCTGCTAGGACTTGGGCGAGATGTTGAGGTCGCCACAGGAATGGCCCTGGCGGCTGACGGGGACGTGAGGGTTCAATCAAAGTTACCGCCGGAGATATGGACTATCATTCTCGACTACGCGGGAGATTGGGAGCTGGCAAAGGCTTTGGGGATGTATACGAACCTACCGATGCCTCCAACTTGGACGAGCCAGCCCAAAGATCCTGCCGATCCCCTGAAAGTCTATGAGCACGAGCTCGAGTGGACCGTGCTAACCTGCAACTCGGCGGCGATATGCAAGAAGCTGTCTCAGTCCCCACCAGAATTTCACGATATCTCGGCGCTGGTGATCAAATTGGTGATCAAATTTGGGCTTATTGACGTCCTGGCGTACATGGAAGCCAACCGACCAGATCTCTTCAAGGCGTTTGACGGGACGACACTGCCGACCAAGGCTTCTGCCTACTATCCTCGAACCGATGTGTTGGACTATTGGAAGCAGAGCAGATGGTTTAGGGACCGGCACATGTATGATGCGGAAGCAGTCGACGGTGCCTCCAAGTTTGGACATGTTCGGGTGCTGGACTGGTGGTGGCGGCGGTCTGGGCTGTCGATGCGATACACTGAAACGGCGCTGGAGCAGGCCAGTGGAAATGGACATCTTCTGGTTCTTGAGTGGTGGCGCGACGCTGCGGCGCAAGACGACAAAGTCGTTCTACGACCGGGCCGGTCACTTTTATGGGCGACGCAGTATGGACAAGCTGATGTTCTTCGGTGGTGGGATGCCTCGGGTATCCCTGCTGCGCATGGGGACAGCGTAGCCAAGATGGCTAGCCGCTGGGGTCAAGTTGAAGTCCTGGAGATGTGGAGACGACTCAAAGGCAACGATAAGCTCGTCTTTGACGCCGAGGTGCTCGTGTCGCCGACTATCTATCAGCACGTCGCAGTGCTTGAATGGTGGCGCAAGTTTGCTCATGCAGAACTTCAAGGCATGGAGGGACGCAAGCAGCATGTAGAGTTCCGGACGTGCAATATCGAGGAGGCGCTCGAGGACAGCATAGGTGACCAGAGCGCAGTTCGGCGGTGGTGGACGCAGAACGGGCTGAACCTGGGGTTAAGAGATGAAGAGTGGCTCAAGACGCGATATCTGTAGAGCATGACCTAGGGCCATTGAGGTGTCTAGTCCTGGCGGATGCCTGCACCTGAGCTTAATGAGGGTGGATTGGATCCCGGGAGCCCGGGAGCTTGGGTCCGACAAGGTGTGGCAGCTCAGGATGCCGCACCATTTGAGATGCTGATGGGAATCATACGCATCTGCCGCGTGGCATCGTGGGATGGAGAAAGGGGGAGGCTTGCTTGATGGTGGCATTGGTGGCGGGGAGCAAAAGGCGACATCCTAGCATTATAACGTGGCGTGCAGGTGTTATTTCACATCTTTGGAGTTTTTTTGTTGAGACTGAACTACGACTATAGCCTTCTTGAATGATATGAGATGATGAAGCATCTACATCGGGTTCTCTGTCGATGGCAGCAATGTGTTGGTTTGAGGCTCACGTCGATGTTTCGGATGCAGATGTTCAAAAGCATTGTACAAAACAATGGCATCGGTTAGACATGGACATCTGTGCTTGATCGCCGAAGCTTGGAGCGGAGTGCTGAGTATAAGTAAATGATGATGGCATCCGACATCAGCTCATGCAGCTACCGATGTACGGATACCCATCGCACATCCGTAGGGCCGTGTGCCTGATTGCATTTCTTCATCAGACAACCAACTATCCATACCAAAGGTCTTCTGATGAACCTGGGTCGCCGCTGACCATCAGCAAATTCTCGGCAACAGCTAGACACTGGGATGAATCCAAGACTCTGCCTGAGCTCTAAGCCCTGGGTTTTGGTATTCAGCATCTCAATCTTCTTGGCACAAAATGCCAAGCTGGAATGGATATCCGGGGGTGGATCCCTCTGAGGAACATGTTTGATATAAATGCCAGGTACATCATCTTGACCGGCCCGGTCGCTGGAGAAAGAGGAAAGCAAACGAGGCCTACAAGGCCTTTGCGCGACTGCCAAGCCTCTGAATGGAAAGAATATCCTCCTCTGGCGCAGGCGGTAAATAAACTTATCGCCTCAGAGTGTCAAGCTAACGATGGTGGTCAAGTCTAGTGGCTGCCATCACGACAAGGGGTGAATAAATTACTGTAGGTCTGGCATCAAATCTCCACACACCCTGGCTGAGCCAAGTCGAAACGCTTCGGGTGCAGATCACCTTTGCCGGGTCTTTGGCTTCTCAGCTTCTAGAAGGCTGTCCTGTCCATTCACAGGCGTTGATGAGGGCTTCGGTACATGCGCGTGGCGTCGTAGGCGCTGGCTTGGTTCGAGTCAATGCAAACTAGCGGACTGCCGCAGGGCTTAATACGTACGTAATTGCCGGTGACCGGCAATAGTAAGCTAAGAATTAGATATTCTGTTTTTCTCTCCTTCATTGACTTGAAAGAGATCAAATAAAAAAATAACGGGCCCTCAACACGGTTCAAGAGTCGACCATTACTGTGGCTGACCCCATGTCCGCTCTTACTAGGCCCCCCTCCCAATTGTCGCAAGATAGCACATCCATCAAGCAACTTTGTAGTATTCATTACGTTTTGGTGCCTGTGAATGGGACGATGGTTCGTGGGGCCCCGCGAGCCAGAGGCAAAGGTTTCTCAAGGAATCTGGAGAGTCTGGAGAAATAAACTGGAGAGATTTAACTTGTTTTCTGGAGAAAACCCCAGGCGGCGGGGAAGATCTTGTGAAGCAAAGCGGAGAGAGATCTGGGGACGCTTTTGATGAGGAGTGTGAATGCCTGAGACAGCCAAGGTAAAGGCTTCAATTTGGAGAAACAGGAGGCTTGCACAAGAGTTGGGGTACATGTTCCTTTCTCTAGGTGTAGTTCGTGAGGGGCTTCAGACCGCGCTTTTCCCTGTCTTTTCTTTTTCTCTATCTCTTTCTCCGAGGTGGATGGATTGGAAAGATAAGGAGAAATTTTCTCACACACCATTCGCTTAGTCAAGTCCTAGTCTCCCCATTTTTCCACAAGAGCCCGTGCAGGGTTCATATCAGACATGCTGGCTCATGGTACCTGACCTTTCTGATGTCGAAGTGGTGGACAGACAGAAAAGCAGTTGTGCTGCTGCGAATATCGTGACCATGGCTCGGCCACAGCCCGTCAAGGTGAGACTGACAAGTCCCACACTACGTTATGGTCTCGCTTAATAAATCCATGCTTAATGTCTTTCCCTTCCCCGCATTACTTCTCTCTTGACCTCGTGCTGGTGGGAAAGTGACTTGTCCATTGGCTGCGTATTTGCCTTGCTTCGCGGGTACCCGGCGCTTTGGCCCTGAGTACCCCATGTAGATGTCTCCAGCTCCCCACATCGGGCACGTAAGCGACAAACGAAGACGCTTCGAGGCCTTGGGGACTTCTCCACCGAGATGAAGATGGAGATGGAGACAAAGCGATCGGAGAGAATGGGAATATTGACGGCATGAGCTCTTCTACAGCGCATCAGCAGTTCCCGCACATTCACTGACCAAGTAGAGAATCACCACAAGACGAATATCTGGGTTGCTGAGATCTAACAGACCAGCTCCCTTGCCTTGCAAGCCAGTGTTGATACTCATTAGGCCATCTGGGGTAAGCCAGCTTTGAGAGGCTTTGCAGCGGAGACGCGGTATACCTGCTCTGTAGTTCAAGGTGGATTGTTGGAGATGTTCTGCACCCCTGCAATCTTTGACCCTGGTGTTACGATGCTCTGATGACGGAGGACTCCGTTTGTGAGAGGCTGCTACAAGCCTACAAGTAGCTGTTGGCCGTTGAAACGATTATGGTGCGGCAGCGGTTGTAATGATCGCCCCTCTTCGGATGCTAGATTTGTATTGCTAACTCCCCTTCAGTTTTTAATCCCAAACACTCTAGAAGTCACAATCACTTCGGACAACACTATAGCCAAATGACCTCTTGATCTGGTCTGTATCTTGTCGCAATGGACTGCCTCGGGCCACGCCGTATCATCTGCCTATCTCTGCTCAAACAAGCGGGCCCTGTCTCCTCCCCCGCCCGCCTCCCCACCATCGAGATATCGACAGGGGAGGCCAGTAAAATGGTTGCAGTACCGGATTTGGAGGTGAAGAGCTCCACTAACAGCTTATCTATGCCGCGGGCGTGCTGACTACACGGTTTTACAGTGAAGCCCACCAGCAATGGGGATGTACTTATCGTTTGAAAGTATCTCTGTATGCTTGCTGGTGGGTGATTTCACATGAGAGGCTGCTCGCGCGTTGGGGAAAAATTTCTTCAGCTTCACGGGTGGGATATCCGATGTGGGAAGTCCAGCATGGTCATGTGGCTTATGCGGAGGTCAATAAACATGGGGAACAGGCTCTTATGAGATTTGACGGACCGATACGGCTCTCTTCTCGAGCTGTGGCGTTCTAGGCCACATGGCAAAGAAAGTCCGAGTCGGCGTACCCTTCTGGCTCGTCGACCAAGATACCAAGCTAAGCGATTAAGCTTGAATAGAGGTTCTTGAAGTCTAGAAGCAAGAACATGCCACCTAGCAAGGCATAGCTATCTATATGGCTTAAACATTTCATTCCATAACGTTAGCTGTCCAGCTCTTACGGTAGTTCGATAATCCCAATCGGCCATGGGTTCGCCGAGCAATGATTACTGTACACCAAATCAAAATCAAGCATCATTCAGGATCATCCTTATCCTGGTCGATATGGAGAGAACCAACCCTGGTCTCGCTTGTCTTGGCACCTCTAGCGCTCTCAAACTTCTGTCCTTAGCCTTTCCACTTTCAAGCCACCAGAAAGAATGCTGCATACGCCCGATTTCCGAGTCAACGTTAGCGGAGGCACCACACCTTATTACTCTCCCAACTCAGGCCCCAGACCTCTTGATCCCCTACCAGCCGAGTCATGCCTCTCATTCCCCCACATGAGACTTTACTTGTCGCCCCCTCTTTCTACTCCGAGAGTCTACTCTACCCCAGCACCGGCCCGGTCTTTCACCCCGTTCGTTCAACTCTCGTAGTAAATTGAGAGCTTGTTTTGACTCTTGCAGTTTTGATTAGGCACCCTGGTTTGCCGCGGCATAGCTTATCATCGCACCACTCCAGCGTCCGTTGCCGCGGTGGGGATGTCACCTAGCCTTTCACCTCCTCGTACCCAGCTCCAAGAAGCGCGGTACTTGAGCCATTGAGAACAGCTCACCCCCTTGCTCATCTTCATGACTAGGCTCTCTTCTAGAAGACCGGACCGGTTGTCACGAACCATGAAGCCCACCTGAGATGCTGCGGGACTCACAGGCCATCGACTCTTGGATTCTTAAAGAAAGGATCTTCCCCTTCTCAACCTTTGTCATAACCAAGCCGGTGTCCGCACAAGACATAGCCCCATCACCTTACATCCTAGTCCCTTGTAACACAACTGCAAGGAGACCGTTTATTGGGATCGAATCACATTTCATCTCTTATTACAAACCTCGCCCAAGGCCATCATGGGTTATCAAAACGACCCTGAGTCAAAGGCTGTCGAAGCGCCCGACGTCTCCGACACTGCTCCTGGCATTCTCCTCGACAGAAACTATGTTGATGAAACGTACGGCCGAACTGTGCGAGGCCTCTCGCCCCGCCACGTCCAGCTCATGGCCATCGGTGGTTCTATCGGCACTGGTCTCTTCGTTGGTATCGGTGGTGTCCTGTCCAAGGCCGGTCCTCTGTCTGTCGTCCTCGGTTATCTGATCTGGGGTGTTTTCTTCGTCTGGCCTTGCAACCTGTGTGTCGCTGAGATGTGCGCGTATCTTCCTATCCGTGGTTCTATCTTTGAACTTGCTGCCCGCTTCGTTGATCCTGCTCTCGGTATGTTTCGACTTTCGATCGCATATGGAACTTCGGCTAACCGCTGGGACAGGTTTTGCTCTGGGATGGACCTACTTCTATGCTGGTCTCATGCTTGTCTGCGTCGAATATAGTGCCGTTGCGACACTTATGCAATACTGGGTTCCCGCTATTAATCCTGCGGCTTGGGTTGCGATGGCAATGGTCATTTGCGTCCTGCTCAACGTTATTGCTGTCAAGTGAGTAGACTAACGCGAATCGCCATAGCGACTGCTCTGACCAGAGTTTCTAGGTACTACGGCGAAGCCGAGTTTATCATGGCCTCGCTCAAGGTTATCCTTCTCTTCATGCTCCTCTTCATCACCCTCGTCACCATGTGCGGTGGCAATCCCAAGGGGGATGCCTATGGATTCCGCTACTGGAAGGGAGGTAAGGCGATGAAGCCCTACCACGCCGGCGGAGATCTTGGCCGCTTCTGTGGCTGGTGGAAGGTTATTCTCTATGCCGGCTTCACCATCGCCGGTCCTGATATGATCTCCCTGTCGTCTGGTGAGATCCAGAACCCCCGACGAACCATTCCTCGTGTTGCCAAGCTCATCTTCTACCGACTTGTTGGTTTCTACGTGCTCGGTGTCTTGGCCGTCGGTGTCATCTGCAGCTCTGAGGATAAGCGCCTGCTTGGTGCCATCGAGAGCAGCGCCGCTGGTGCTGCTGGGTCTCCTTGGGTTATTGGGAGTAAGTCATTCCCGAATATGACATCCTTACAGGTGGCAAGGACAAGACTGACAAATCTATAGTTGAGAACTTGGGTATCCACGGCCTCCCTCACTTGATCAACTTCCTCATCCTCACCTCCGGTCTTTCTTGCGGAAATGCCTACCTTTACTCCTCGTCCCGAACCCTGTACGGACTTGCCCGCGATGGCCAAGCCCCTGCCTTCCTCATGAAGTGTACCAAGGCCGGTGTTCCCATCTACTGCGTCCTCGCCGTCAGTCTCATCAGCTGCATCACTTTCCTCGTCGCTGGCGAGTCTTCCGTCACCGTCTTCTTCTGGTTTGTCGATCTCACCACCACCGGCCTCATCGCCACCTATACCATGATGATCCTCGTCTTTGTCGGCTGGTACCGAGCTCGCGTCGCCCAGGGCCTCGACACATCGACCTTGCACTACCTCGCCCCTCTGACCCCCTGGTCTGCCTACCTTGCCCTGTTTTTGGGGACCACAGCCCTCATCTTCATCGGCTTCGACAAGTTTAAGCCCTGGAGCACTCAGGGTTTTGTTACCAGCTACTTCTGCCACGTCTATGCTGTCCTGCTCTTCGTCGTCTGGAAGGTCCTCAAGAAGACCAAGTTTGCCAACCCCGAGACCGCCGACCTTATTAGCGGCAAGAAGGAAGCCGACGAGGAATGCAAGCACTGGGAGGAGGGTGGTATTGAGGAGAACTACAACCGTGAACTGGCTGCCATGCCTGTCTGGAAGCGATGCTGGGAGCGTCTTTGGTAAATTGGTAAATGGCAGACAAATACCCCGCAAGATTAGACTTGCAATGTATAGCTGAAGCTAGCCATACGATAATACGATCATCAATTCTGTTCAATGGTTGAGTTCATATGTTTTCGTCCCATAGTCCAGGTCTCAGTGGAGAGATGACCTCATTCACAATCGCCTATATATCTTCCAATTCAAACTGCAAAAGCCACATGAATCCGCCTCATAGGCGATATCGAGGGAGGCCCAAATAGAAGGTTTACCTACGCAAGAAGATTTAAGGTACACGGCGAAAGCGAGCAAAGAAATACACCAAGGCTATTGGTCTTTATATAGATCTCACGATGCTCAGTAGTCCTCCATATCGGGACCTCAACCAGACTTTGTAAGAGAGCATAAACTTGACCGCCTTGTTGACAAGCTTTAACGGACTATATACAGCTTGTCATTTTCTCTCAGAAAGTGAGACATTATATTGTCACAGGTATTGTTACCGGCATATATAAAGCATTCCGTGATCGCCCCGACATCCCGCGATTAAATGGCCAAGCACGTCGAAGAATGTCGCCCACTAACCTTTTGCAATGATCATCCCCGTACACCTATACTTGATATATGCGAGCGAGCTGTTGGATAAGGCCCTATATAGCTAACTAGGAGACAGTGAGCTCTTCGTGGCATACTTATATATATACACTCTATGGGGTCTTGTCTATTAAAGGCCGAAACATTTAGTCAGAGTTACTTTAATCCCTCTAAGTTAAGCCTCACAGCTATTGTCTCAAGTATGTTTTCTACATCGCTAAGGTTATTCTTCAAACACAATTTAGACTGACAGCACTAGTAGGAAACTTGCTGTCTTGACAGGCACTGTATAATACTACATTCTACAATCAGGTCTGATCAAGTCTGGTGCCGTGGACGACAGTCGTGCAGATAACAACGAACTCGTCTGTCAACGTCAAACACACCCTCCACTCTGAGGGGTATAGAGGCAAGGGGGCAACACAATCCCATGTCAGCATGCGAACGGAGGGTCGATGTTCGAGGCAGAACCCCGCGCCGATCAATCATGGCAGCAAAAAGCCCTCAAGCGAGACGAGCCAAGCAGGGCCCTCGACCCAGAATCACGAGATGCACGTAAGTCGAGGGCGTCTCGTTGTCGCAGCAGGAAGAAAAGCAAACTTTGAAAATGTTTGCGCATGTACGGATAGAGTGGAAGACATGGGATAAGTTGTTAGTGTAGGATGTTAAAGAAGAAATGCGAATGCATGCGAATTGTCAGTGTCCGCTCGCAAAATCTGCCGTTACGGGTAAGGACTGGCTTGCAGAAATCATATTTTTGTTCCCTGCGTAAGTTCGTCCTTTCGATGATACGTAGGGTGAGCTTGGTAATAATCCCATCCGCGAGGTTCCTCACAAGCGGTCTGCGGAGGGGGACCCAACGTAGAAATGCCTACAGCATCAGAAACACCTCAATTCTTCTAGTCGCAGCAGGCTGAGAGTCACTGAGGGATAAGCGGGGAGGAGATTCCGGCGAAACCTGCAGCTGCATGCATACGTTGAAGAACAAATTGCCAGAGAAGGGTTGAGATTATGATATATCGGATTCGGCCATGAGAGCACAGACATATATGGGGAATGCTCAGAAAGGAGGAGGTGAGTTGCGGCACCTGAAACCACACAGCAAAACAGAGGACGATCTATCTACTACGTAGACTAACATATTCGGGCAGGTCGCGTTCAATCTCATGGGCACCTCAGGCAAAGAAACCCCTTCCAGTGACGTCGCTATATGTATGCTCTGGGTTCCGCGTTTCAGGGGCTTTTGTGCAAGACATTCAACCGCTGCAGAAGAGGCGGAAATGCAATGCAATGGAACTGCAGAGGTTGTGTGGATTGCGACACTGGACTTCATTTCGTCGGCAATTAACACTGTCGTACGAGAATAGACGTTCAAAGAAGATCTACGGCATAGATTCATTTGGCAATTCCGGGTTTGGCTGCTGGTTCAATAGCCAGTTCCCTACATGAATCGCTAGTTGCGGTTGTTGTATTGGTCATGGGCTCTTGTTGTAGGTGCAAACGGCGAGCACAAACAAGGCTGGACCGTTACTCTCGAAACAAATCACGTCAGGTCGGTCCAACCGAGACATTGACAGACTAGGGTCCAACGAGACGCCGTTTGCGTCCAGCTTGCCGAACAAAAGCGAACGACACAGGCGAAAAGGCCGTGGGCTGGGGCAATGGTAGCACGAGGAGGCCAGGATCTTGCCCCTGGCCCTGGTAACGTAGGCGTTAGAAGGCCAATGACGGAGGACAAGGGATGCCAAACGAGAAGACGCCGTGCAACAATGACAACCGCCTGGAGGCGGATAGATACCAATACGATGGATAGGATCGAGCGTAAGATGAAGCTCGTGATAATGGACGAGAATCCGCCATTCACCGCAGGGAAAATTTCCGGGATGAGGCCGGGAAGTGCACAAGAAGCGAGTCATGCGTTTGCATAGGGGTAGACCGGTAATCAGCAATCCGGACGCGAATCTCACGACAGCATCAAACGATGGGGAATGGATGAGGAATGAAATCTTGGCTTCTTCCAGAGGCCCCGTTTAGCGCTGGTGTTGGCGTTGCCGATAGCGTCGTCGCCGTGTGGCTTCGAACCAGGGGCAATCCAGAGGTGAATGTCGCCAAAGAAGATCGTACTGGAACTAGAGTCAATGGACTGGCCAAGATTCCAGCCTCTTTCTCTTTACAGCATGGATGATGACATGTGCTGCGTATTAGTTAGTATACGAGTGGGCAAATAAAGATGAGCTGGTAAATATGATGTGTTATATGAGGGTCTGAAGATGTCCGGATGATTGACATCAAGGATAATAGTCTTAGCGATGGTGAGTAAAAGTCGAGAGGAAGGGTTTTCAGTAGCGGCAAGCCTGTGCGCATCCTGGGACAATAGAGCATAGACCTTGGGGTAGCATCGCTGCAGATCTACGAAGTATATGTTCGGATAGATTGAGGAGACATATTGAGAATATTGTTTGTGGTTTCCATCCCAAATACCAAGTACGTACGTAGCTCCATTTCCTCTGGAAACCGCCTGGGAAGGGCTTGAAAGAGAGGCTCCGAACGAACGAGGATGGAAGTACGGATATTACTCCGTGCAGGCGTAGAAGCCACGGAAGCCTTTTCAAACGCAATCCACGTGGAACAGTTTGGAACGTGCAGCTGAAACCAAACCGTCGTGCGTGCACGTGGAGCTGCGACCTCTGTGCTGAGATGATGCTAGTCCTCCATGCCCTCTGATCAGATCACCAGAATATCATCATCAGAAGCCCGTATCTTCATATCAATCTGCGGCCGGACCGACGGCAATCTCCAGAGTCCCGAAAAACGCAAGTGACGGTGATATGGATGACAGTGACAGCTCAGCAACACCATCCATGATTGATCGTCAGCTCAGGGCCTGACTAGCAGGGCCTAAGGTACCTAGGTAGGCAGGCAGCCGAGCGCAACTAGTCCGTCATCTGCATACCATGATGAGCGGGATAGATGGGGCTGAGGAGAAGAGGGTCCTGGACCGTCATTCAGGACCGTCATTCAGGGCTTTGTGTGCCCGCTTCCACCGCTTCCGCACTCCGTATGCCTCAGGTCGAGCACAGGGGAAGCTGGGCCCATCTGATGGCGGCTGGGCGTTTGCCTCTGCCGCCAAGGGAGAGGGAGGGCGAACAGAAATGAATTGACTCATTCACTGGCTCATAAGCCATCTTTGCGCTTTCCACCACGCTGGGACGGCGGCGCGCCGGACAAGAGCCAAGTTCTTTGCAAAAGCAATTTCACCTGGTTCTCGCAAAGATCCACGGGTCTAACTGGGATGAAGGTGGAGGTGGCATAGCTGAGGATGAGGAGCAAGAGCAGCACCAGGAGAAAGATCGTCGCCAGATCTGAGGCACTACATACGCAGTCTTGTGGTTCTTCTGAAGGGCCCAGGGGGGGAGCATTTTGGTTCGGATTTACGGGTACTTCTTCTTCTTGTTCCCCATCCTACCACATAATCAAAGCCAGAAGCCGCAAATCCCCCAGCTCTAGGTCCGAGCCTAAAGCCCGTGATATGTACATACTGTATCGGCCACGCTCGGACATGGTGTCGTCGGCCTGGGTATTGGGCTGCGTACTACGTAGGAAATCTTCAGCGGCCTCAGCAGTCTGTCTCAGCAGTCTTCAGCGCCCTGCGTCTAGGGGGCGGGGAGCAGATCCTCTACTGCAGGGATCCTTCTTAGGGCGCCCGCCGGATCCACCGCATGTCGTGTCCCGCCGTCTCCGGCCCCTGGATGGAGCTTTGGTTCACCACCGTCACCACCATCGGCACAATCTAGCCTGAACCGCTCCCCCCGTTTTTTTGATGATCGGAACCGGAAGAGGGTATGTAGAGAGAGTGCGTGAGAGTGAGGGAGGGAATGGGAGAGAGATATGATAGCGAACCGAAGGGAACTGAACTAATCCATTGTTGAATGACTGCGGACGGCAGTCCCTGGACATTTTAGATGCCAAATAATTGATATAAAGTCTGAATTAAGACGAGGCTCGGAAGCGTGATTGGATGAGGTGACCGCGGAGAGATCGAACAGCGATGGAAGCCTTCTCTGCAAGGTACGGATGCCACGCAGATCCCAGGCCTACGGATAGGGCACGTACGACTCATCGAGCTTGACGACTTCGTACTGGCTCAAGGGCAAATTACGGTAACCTGATCTCCCAGTGCAGCCTCGTGCTTGGAGGAAACCAGAGTGAGCCCTGCTTTGTTAGGGGAATCCCTGCAACCCATGCCATGACTCTGACTTTGCGTCGTCTTTCTTGGCCGCACTGCGCCAGCAAATGATGGCGGGGGCTTACCTGATTTAGCTCCCACTACCGCAGGTGGTGTTCATGCTTCTTTGCTACCAGCTTCCAGTTCCGTCCTCCGCCACCATCACAGCCATTTATCCGTCTGGACCCGGGACCAGGCTTGGAAGAGAAGTTACTTTTTCCTCACGCAAGAAGACCGCATTGCAGAACTCGGAGAACACTACTCCGTATCCGTAATGCTGTGGACTCCACGAAAGAACAACGCTTCTGCTTCTCTACAGCTCCGCCGACGCATTCCTCAGTCGATGCTGTACCGTTGCCGACAGGTTCGGCTAGATCTCATTTGCCCTCTCTCGCGTGCAGGTGGAGAGCTCATGCTTAGGCTGATCGCTCGGGCGAGATTAGCAGATTGCGACCAGGATTTGGATGAAGGAAGAGGTCACTCATTCATTCTTTCACACCACCACTTCACTTCTTGCACGCCCGTTCCCGTAGTCTGGTGTCTATTCTAGTGTCTGCAGCTCACCCCCATAACCGGGCCATAACCCATGTCCAAACCACTCTGCAAGCCAAGCTTGAACCCACCTGAACAATCACCGTCCCTTTTTATCTAGAGGTCGTCGTCTTGCTCCCCAAATCCCCTCCAAACTTTCCCCGATCCCGCGGCACTGGTCATCGTCGATCGTTTCGACAAAAAAGCAAAGCGAGAAGAGAATAAGCCGGATGTTCGAGCTTCACGGCAGTTGAGAGACTGAAAATCGCCAACTTGTCCCCGATTAATATTCCATTTCGAATTTCGAGATGGCATGCCCATAAATCGCCAGCTGGAAGAGGAAAGCGAAGCGGTCCGTTTGCGACATTCGACCGGGCCACCAAGACATAGTATCCGACGTCGATATTTCACCAAAAGTTCGCAATCGGATCATCTGGCCACGGAAATTCCGGGACGAGGACTTATTCGGCAATTCAGCAACACCATCGACACCGCTTTTTCGCACATGTTGCTCTCCGTGTCGTCGACTTTGCGCTGACAGTAGAATCCCCAGGGGGAACCTAACGATCCCAACCTGGGGACGGAAAATAAAGTCAAGGAACTGAGACGCAGCCGGAACTATGGGCAAGTTTTCGTTCCCCGGCCGCAAGAAGCAGCCTCCCAAGGTGACCGTCACCGCCCCGCCCATGAGTAAGGCCCAGAAGATCCTCGGAGCGACCGCCCTCAACATCGACGCTCCTCACCAATGGGAAGACTTCTCCAGTTCCAAAGTCAGCGTCGCTGCCACCGAGACGTCTAACGCGCCGAGCTACGCTTCGTCTGCGAGGAACAACCGTGGAAGGCGGGAGTGGGGAGATGAGTCGGAGATTGTGCCGCGGCAGTTCAGAAACAATGGAGCGCCCACCGACGAGTGTGATGGGGATGTTGTTTCCGACATGACGAGCATCCTGAGGAAACGACAGTCGTCGTCGACTCTTCGGTCGTGGTACGACAAGACCAAGCAGCCCCTCTCAATCTCTCAGCAGACATCCAATTCAGCCATGGCCAAGGGGTTTCCGTCAAAGGCACAAAGGATGCTTGATATGGATCATACTCTGGAGAATTCAAAGTTGAAGAAGAAGAAACCTGCCAAGCTGGATCTCTCGCACCTCATGGGGCGATCTCGGAGCAAGAAGAGCGACAACCCACCGTGGGAGGGACCTATTCTCGGACCTGAGGTCGTAAGGTCGCCTTCTGTCTGGTCACCAATCAGCACACCATCTCTACGAGGAAAGCTGTCGAAACGACCTACCAAGGAGAGTTTGAGGTCTTCGCATTCAGAGTCAAATCGACCTATGACTGGCGAGAGCAACCGCCGAGGGCAGGGCCACCTCAATGGTCTGCCCAACCTGTACGAGCACTACGAGCAAATGTCATTCCGCCAGGTCATGGACGACGAAAGAAATGAACCGGAACGAGAGTCGGAGAAGTCGAAGCACACGGAGCCCTATCAGTCCAAAGCACCTGCTTCCCACAACACGAAGCATGCCCAACGTCCCTTACCTCAAGGGCACCATGATGAGCAGGTCATCTCACAATACGCAAAACGCCATTTGCCTCAGACGCCTCAAGCTATCCTGGCTAGCAAAGGCGGCCAACCTTCACCTACCGATTGCGCTGCTAGCGTGTCTAGTAGACACACGCGCACGTCGAAGGCATCTAAACGTACAGATAGGAGTTTCCAGGAGTCATATCTCCAGGAGAAGAGCGTGCTTTCACTCTCTTCGGACTCTGAAGAAGATGATGTTTATATCGAGTCATCTTTGAAGGGATCCGCCTCTGTGCCCGAGTATGCAGCGTCAGATACCGGATCGTCTATTGACTACCGCCCAGCCACGTCTCGGACATCAGAGAGTGCGGACAACAGCTCGAAACGATTGAGCAGGTCAAGCAAGCGGACAAGCTCTGCAACCACGAACAACTTCTTGACCATCCCGAATGGACATCACCGGCCTCCCGCTGTCAATGCGCGGTCGAGCTCGCTCTCTGGAAGTTCTACCAATACGATCCAAGAGAGCGCCGCTACTCACTCGCCATCCCGTGTGTCTAACGTGTCCAACTCGTCCGTGAACACGACCATGATATGGCAGAGCAAGCCTGGCTTCGGCTTGCAGCAAGCTAAAGCTGTCACCATGCAGGCAGCTCAGGGGCCTTCGGATTCTACCGACTCTGAGCAAGACAAGGAGATGGATTCTGAGAACGATCCCGAGTCTGAGTGTGATATTCTTCCCGCGCGGAAATACGTCCCCCGTGAATCTGTCTCAACCAACGTCGACCAACCGACACCTCCTCTGAGCCCTAGCTCAGTCGACTTTTATATCCGATCCGCTCATTCCTCTATCGACGGCCATAGTGGCCATGGAAGCCATAATCGAGTCATGGCCGTTACTCGTCAGGAAGAGATGCTTTTGGCTGCCCTCCGCCACAAGCGGCAGATCATGCGCGAGACGATTATCTGTGAGATGGATGAAAAGGCTCGAAAAGAAAAGGCTCAAAACGAGAGGCTGTCACCAAAGGGCCACCAGTCCAAGCCTTCTGAAGCTACCATCACCGAGTCAACATTCGACTTTGACTTCCCGGCTCCTCCTACTTGCAAAGACAAGACAACCGTTGCCGCAGATGGTACCACAGTTCTTGATCTCAGTCATGGCTCAAATCAGAACCAGTCGATTAATTCGAATGGCGCTCGAGTCCCTCCTCCTCCTGCACCCGCGCAGCTATCCATGAAAAAGGCTCACCCCGAGCCCGAGCCCAAGCTCCATAACGATCACCACCAGCACGAGCGCATCCTCCTCTACCTTGATCGTCCCCTTGCTGCCGAGCACTCCATCGACGAGGCCGAGCCGAGCCCTGATCTGAGCGACTTTTATCGTTTCGAGGATGAGTCTGAGGGTGAGTCTGAGGTTGTCTCCGAGGTCGTTCTGTACGCCCAACAGCGCCGTCACAGCGACCGAAACGGCCGCCAGCCGGGCACCAAGCACCGATCGAGCAGACCGCATCACCAGGCGCAGAGCCCGAACCCAAAGCCTGATACTGCCGAGGTCGGCGTGCCTCGACCCGACAGCCCCATCTCCCCCGATGCCCTTTCGACTGCTCCTCCTCGACGGCCGACGGTCAACAAGAAGACGGCGCGATTAAGTGCCGTCGGCCTTGCGAAATGGGGCTACGAGGACTGAATGGCTTGTCCTTACACAACCCCACGTGGATTTACGATACGGTCTATCAATATCTCATTTTACTCTTAACATTTCGATCGGCATTCTAGAATCCGCACTCCTAGATGCCTCGTTTACAGCGACGATCACACGCACATACAACACTTTCCTTTGTCGGCGATGATTTGATTTTCTTCTGCCTACTGTCTTATTGGGATACCTCTACTGGGTTCTTTTGGATACAGCGGAGCGGAAGGCGAACCCGCATGGTGGCTTAGGGGGGGGAGACTTGCCCCCTTGCCAGGGGGTGGATGGGAGCGATTCTCTTGACGACTATGCCTAATTGCAACGACTATCCTTGAGATACTGATTGTCTATTCTTAACCATCTCTACAAAGTCGACTGTTTCGACCCGTTTGAACAGAGTTCATCATCGGTTGGGATTGGCCCTCAAACAAGACGGAAGCGCAGGAGCGGTAGCAATTTCTTTTGACGAACGTGATGAAAAGCGAAACAGGACAGAGAGGTATGGGACTGTAATACGACTGAAGGGGCATTTGTGTGGAAGTTTGTGTATCATATTGTAATTCGCGATAGTCGCATACGTTCTCGAATACCGCAGAATAGCGAGGAGTAGGTGCAGTTGGCTCCTTGTTCTCCATATGGATAAGATTTCTTCATCTTGAAAGTGAACATCTTGGTTACTGTGCGCGTATTCTTGTATCTTGACATGAGGCATGTTTCGTGGCTTATGAGTAGGTAGAGCCCTCGGGCGGCTGGGGAATCTTCTTGTTATGGGAGGAAGCCATGTATCTGGAGGGCGGTCAGTTGCAGCACCTCACACCCCCATTTCGCATGCCCTGCGAGAAAACTTGCTCGACGTACCTTCGTAGCTCGATGAGGATGGTCTCCATGGTATTCTCACGCTTCCACTGGGCGAGGCAAGGCAGCTGGCTGGGGTCGACGACGCCGTTGCTGGCGTTGACGCAGGGCAGGTTGACCTGGCTAACGAACTGGATCGTGGGAGGCTTATCAGGGTAGTCAGGGCCGCAGTGCATCTTGACGCTGTAAATGCGGTTCTCGTGGACGGACTAAGGCGAAGCATGAAAGATCAGCGTCTGAATCTTGCGAAACTCAAATGCTGGGATAAAGACCAGGGTTGTGGTTCTGATATCCTTTCATCCACCCTCCTTCATAGTCCAACGGGTACATGCGTCGAGAGCGCGGGAGGTATCATAACAAGGGCGGGCAACAAGACTTACATGAGGCGGGCCAAGGATCGTGCCGTTCCAGTTGCTCATGAGAAGATCCTCAGGATCCTCGAGTCCATAACTGCATGCCTCAGCACCGAGACCTTTCTCTCCCTTCTCCAGCTCCTCCAGTAGGCGGAAGTTGCGAGGAACCTTGGCGGCCATTGTGATGTGACTGTATATCGCCTCTAGTCTTTCTTCGGCGTCTCTATATCCTCCCGGAGCTCTTGACTGCTTCCGAGTTCTACGTGTCCCACTTGACTGTAGACAGAACAATACAAAGAGCGAGAAAGGAAGTCGTTTCGCGGTGGATGACGCTGATGTAGTGGCGTTTGAATGTGAACTTTGGGTCCAAGACAACGCGGGGCACGTGGCGGGCGGTGGGAAGAGAGCCAGATCCCGATAAGAGCAAAAAGCCCCGCCATTAACACAGCCACTTCACTTTATCCGGCTGAGCCACACCAAGTTGCTCACTAGGCACCGGATAAATGTCGGATCCCCCAGAGCTAATTCAATGCCAGCTCGTCCGATGCGTTAGATTTTCCCACCGGCACGGTGGACGTCATCCCGGCATCGTGACATTTGGTTGCGATCCCTCCCACTCGAGCCTCTTCCCCCGACGCCGCAATCATGGCCATGTCCTTAACGCGGGCGGTCCTTCGGGCGCCGCAGCCGCGTCTCCTTACCGCCGCCGCCGCCATCACCGCTCGATCTCTCGCCGCGCGCCGGCCCCTTAGCACGACAAGCCGCGCCCTCCTCCCCGCCGGCTTCGGCTCCCCCGTCATGCCCTCATACTTCTCCAAGCCCCGGCTGCCGGCCAACACGGTCGTGCGGTTCGTGCCTCAGCAGACTGCATGGATTGTTGAGCGCATGGGCAAGTTCAACCGCATCCTCGACCCGGGTCTCGCTATCCTCATGCCGTTCATCGACCGAATCGCCTACGTTAAGAGTCTCAAGGAGAGTGCCATTGAGATTCCTAGCCAAAGCGCCATTACCGCCGACAATGTTACTTTGGAGCTTGACGGTGTTCTGTTTACACGTGTCTTTGATGCGTACAAGGCAAGGTGAGTTAACGTGCTGCCGTAGGGTGGGTCTTCTCCTCAAGCTTGGCAAGCAAGCAATGGGGAGCCATTGAAGTACGACTGTGGCATCAAGGACATGTTGCTAATGTGCAATGCGCGTTTCTATAGCTACGGTGTCGAAGACGCCGAATATGCCATCTCTCAGCTCGCCCAGACGACGATGCGATCCGAGATTGGTCAACTGACCCTCGACCACGTCCTCAAGGAGCGCGCTGCCCTCAACACCAACATCACCGCTGCCATCAACGACGCCGCCGAAGCCTGGGGCGTGACCTGCCTGCGCTACGAGATCCGTGACATTCACGCCCCCGCCGCTGTTGTCGAAGCCATGCATCGACAAGTCACCGCCGAGCGTTCCAAGCGCGCCGAGATTCTCGAGTCTGAGGGACAACGCCAGAGTGCCATCAACATTGCTGAGGGTAAGAAGCAGAGCGTTATTCTCGCTTCGGAGGCGATGCGCGCCGAGCGCATCAATGAGGCGGATGGTGACGCTGAGGCTATCCGTCTCAAGGCCAGTGCCACCGCCCAAGGTATCGATGCGGTCGCGCAGAGCATCCTCAAGGGTGACACCGGTGCCCAGGCGGCTGTTAGCTTGAGCGTTGCCGAGAAGTACGTCGACGCCTTCAGCAAGCTCGCCCGCGAGAGCACTGCTATTGTTGTGCCTGGTAACGTCGGCGATATCGGTGGCATGATCGCTACTGGTCTCAGCGTCTACGGCAAGGTCGGCGAGGCTCAGGCGCGCTCTATGGCCAAGGGTGTTGTTGGGCCTTCCAGGCACGCGTCTTCGGAAACCGATGTTGAAAAGCACCACGCCGAGGAGTCTGAAAGCTCCGGCCACAAGCCTGACATCAAGGAGACGGTTCTCGAAGGGTTCGACCAGGCGGCCAACAAGAAATAAGAGAAGCAAGCCGGCACTTATTATCACAGGGACTTTTACGGAGGAAAACACTATGAATTCATTACCCACCCACTCCATCACTCAGCCACCCAGACACAACCAATCCACACAACCATAAATATCGGCGTTTAGCGGATGTACTTATAGGGATCTATCATGCTCTAGAGTTAGGGAGAAGGGAAGACCTCGGAGCGCCAATGTGTATTATATGGTTTTCTTTATCTAAGCGCTTATCAAAAGAAGGGAACATGGCTCATCAGTCTGCCTAATTCCGTCAGCATCTCCTCTACTGTTGAGCTAGGAAAGTCAACAAAGAATCAAATTAGTCAACTATCATATTAATTTCATGGCGTATGGTGCATACCTCGAGTTCAACGACCTGATGCCTGGTAAGTGCCTCGATCTGTGCAACGAGGATTTCCGGGTTGTTATTAACACATCCGCGACAGACCTATGTGGTTAAACTCTGCGCTGCAGAATATAAACGCGGACATTAGGTCAACTCAAGGTATGATTCTTAAATTTGATTTCATTGCCCCTTATTCTGTGAAGTATGCGGAGCAGTGTCACACTAGCTCGATATCAAGCAGCTCCCTAATCCTCGCTGCGAGCAAAAAGATTGTCGTTCAAATTGGCAAATGGGGGTTTAAAGCGGCCGAGATGGTTGATTTCTAAGTAATCCACCCGTGCATGTTGGGTATCCAAGCAATGCTTAACTATTGAATGAGGCGGGATGCAACCGCGATGAAGCCGCGATGCAAGGCGCATCGCTTCACACGGCAGACATAGATATCACTTGGACAACATATTTTTTGATAAATTAGGCTTAAATGTTGGCTCGGGGGTATTTATGTGCTCGAAAAACATTGTCGTATGATGCTAAAATCAACTTGCTCCTATTACATCCATGTTACACTGCATTCGTTATCTCCATTGACCAATTTCGCCTTCTGCAGATTCAGAAAGTGTTTTCCATCAAGGTCGTGATATAATCCTGGCGATTCCAGTATATGAAATGACAGTATAGGGCCACGCTGATTCCGTAATTGTATATATGTCGCAGCTTAGAGCAGAAGGGGAATAAGGACGACGAGGCCAACCATGAAGCTAGGAACGTTGATAGAACCAGCGTCCTCGCTGCCGTTGTTGCTGCTGCTGCTATCGCCGTCGTCGTCACCACCAGACACTGGCCCAGTGGGAATAGATCGGAAGGTAAACGAGGGAGCGTCGTCACCAAAAGTAGGAACAGGGTCGAGCGAGGGGGACGGGAACGAGGGTTCACTGAACGAAGGAGCAGTGAGCGAGGGCTTAGTAAACGAGGGTTTGGTGAAAGTGATGGATGTATCGTCGTCGTCGTCGTCGGAGCCACCGCTGCCGCTGCCGCCGCCGCCGCTGGAGCCGAACCTGCAAGTGCCATCGCTCAAGCAGGTCTCTCCAGAGAAGCAGTATTTTCCACCGCCACAGCAGACGCTTCCCTTAGGCATGCAGCCATCATCACACTCCTCCTGGAAGCTGTAACAGTTGTTGCCACCAGAGGAACCGCCGCTTCCTCCAGAGCCCCCGGAACCTCCACTGGAGCACTGGCCGTCAGAAGTGCACGATTCGCCCTCGTCACAGAAGCCGGTGCTGCAGCAGACTTTTCCCTCGGGGATACAGTACTTGCCGCAGAGCTCCTTGCCCTTCGTACAGCCGCTTGGAGAGCCTGAGCAGAGTTTTCCATCCGGGCAGCAACCATTCAACTGGCAGTAGTATCCGTCCTCGCAGTAAGCACCAGTGCCCTTGCCGCAACACTGGCCGCTTGACTCGATGCAGGTGTTGTCACATTGTTTCTGGCTAGAGGAACAGCTTCCGGTGAGACTGAAAACGAGTGCTTGAGAGCCGGAGCCTGGAAGAGCAAGACCCTTCTGATGAGCCTTGTGGGTGTTGAAGTAGTGGCTCTGGGCCGCGGCCGCAAGGCCAGTGAAAGCGAGGAGGAGAGTCGATCGCAACATGTCTGGTATGAAAAATAGGAAAGAGCCCGATTTGCGTCCACTGACAAAGAAGGATTTGAGAGAATTCCTGGGGCGCGAAGGGCAATTGTCAGATCGGCCGGGACTGGCTCTCCTCTTATAAGACCCTGAAGGCAACACGCATCGGAGCTAAATAACTGGGCTGCTGCATCTTCCTGTGTCGTGGGCAACGCCTAAAAGCCCTCCATCGAGTCAGAGGCGGGTTGGCATCAGCCTAGCCGGGGATACTCATGCATTCACATGGCGCCACCAAATATCTCAGGGTCAGAGGTGGGAGCTCGTTGCAGACGGCTTCGCGCACTGGCGATGGCTTCGTGCGGGCACAGTATCCACGCTAAAGCACGATCATCCACCAATCCAACCCGCATTTCCTCGCCCACCATGTGGTGCCTATTAGGCTGCTGTGTCCTGCAGCAACTGCCTCGCGTCTTTCTCTGGGACGATGCTATCCCTTCATGTCTTCGGGGAGCACTCATCGAGCCAGAACAGGCCCATGATGAGAGTTGCTCTGGGCCAAAATTGGGCACGATTACGAGTGTCAGACGGCACAACCTCACTCCGGTGTCGAAAGCAAAGAGATGCCGGGCCATTATGCCCGCTCCGGACTGGATAACAGCGTTGTTCTGCTGGGGGTGGCGGGGACTGAGGTTCAGCTGTGAGAATCCCTGCATCGATCCTAGATATCTTTGGTTTGGTTTGCCCACAGGAGGGGAAGGATGAGGACGATCATCGTGCGGTGACTCTGATAATGTCGGTCACACGGCCCAAGACCCAGGTCTAGTCGGATGGGGGGTCCATCGGCAGGCCTGTACCTCGCATTTGCTAGATGGTCGAACATTTCGCCACAGTCTGATTGGTTTGCAATGCAACCGAAAGGCTGCAAGGCTGGGGACCCCAAGGACTTGCTTGAGAGGCATTTGTGAGTTGTTGACCGGGGCATTATTAAGTGCATAAAAGGGCTGAAAATGAAACGGCCGCTGGGATAACGTTAAGATTAAGCTTCTTAGTTCAAGGTCTGGGATTCCAAATTTGGACCTCACCGCCCAACAGCAACGAGAGCTCAAGTGCAGGTCCCCGCCAGACCATCCTTACTTTCTGCCCTCTGTCAACGGGCGTCCAATTCACTCCGGAGAAGTTGAGGTAGCAAATAGCACCAATGTATTGTCCCACAATTCGACCCAAGCCACAATTCAGCCCCGGCCAGAAGGGGAAAATCTTCCTTGTCCCAAGCATTGCTTGGTGGGGACCTTGCCAAGGTCATCTTCCAATGAGGTTGTGCAGATGAATGGACCGCGACGGTCGCTCGAGGAGGAGATATGCCAGCTCGAAGGACCGGTCCTTGAATCGTCCCTCGGTTGGTGTAACACAGCGATCCTTGACATTTTTGTCTTTGCACCGACGGTCTAAATCTGCTCGCCAACCTTATTATATCGGAATAGGATTGGCGGCTTGTATTGATATGTTTGTGTGTGCTAGTTATAGGCCTCAGGCCCGAACTTGATGCTTCTCTACGTAGTAGACATGGCTATTTTGAGAGCGGACCTTGGCGGAATGAGAAAGGCAACTGATGCTCAAATAGACGATTCGTTTAGCACAAAGATCTTCCGGATCGAACTGGCCGGATGAGTATCGCCTAAGATGCCTCCACGTGTACACTCATCTGCAGCATGGTTCCAACGATTTCTTCGCATGCGAAAGTGATCTTGAGTTCCTCGCCACTGTTCGCACTCAAGCCGATAACCATTTCCTTGCCTCCAACAAGCCTTTTTGCACTACCTCGCCAAAACCAGACGAGTCGCCCATTGTTCCCCTCAATCACCAGCGTTAGCCACGGCCTGTGACCCCTCCAGCTGGGTGTCTCCTCATTGGTGAAGCCAAGTACAACTCGGGCAATCCAAAGTGGTGCATCAGTTGACTGCTTGCCATGGTTTTTAACCAGGTTAGTTATTTCTCCCGGCATTGTTGATGTCGTCGTAGGAGCATATTGGCCAAGGACCTCAAAGTCGAGCGTGAGAATGGGAAATCCGGCCAACTTGTGCAGCATTGACTGGCCAAAGGGCGGGTTGCGACTAAGCAGACGCTCAATGTGATAAAACTCAAGCTTGGACAGTTTCTTGATGTTTTTGATGCCGGCCTGAACGAGGCGTTCCTTTTTCGCAGGGCCAATACCGTCCACTTGTAACAGTT
Organism: Fusarium cyanostomum; assembly: GCA_014824385.1. Classification (NCBI taxonomy): domain Eukaryota; kingdom Fungi; phylum Ascomycota; class Sordariomycetes; order Hypocreales; family Nectriaceae; genus Fusarium; species Fusarium cyanostomum. The sequence goes on along the minus strand of JABCKW010000073.1, from coordinate 1,247 downwards.
GATTCTCGCTCCCTTCCCAGACACCTGCCTTGACGCTCCTCAGCACGTCGAGTGCCGTGCGCACTCCTTTGCCATCACCACGTTCGCCCAGGATATCCACGATGCATCTCAGTACACGGTCAAGTAGCTTGTACATACGACCAAGTTCCTGGTGAAGTTGTTTTCGAGCCGCTCCCGAGAGCCTGTTGGGCCATCCAGTTTTCAAGAGATCAATCTGGACGAACAGAAAGACCTTGTGCCATGGCTGAGAGACAGTTTCGGGGATTGGGTAGGGGATGCCGGTAGTCTCGTTGATCGCTCGAAAGAATGCCGTTTCGGTTTTTTTGATCGGGAACGAACGAAACTCGGTCGCTAAACAGGCCTTCTTGAGGATATCAGGGCGAGCCGGGTTATTGGCGATAGTACAGAGCATCCTGAAGGTTGGCGGTGCCAACTTGTAGCGCAGTTGGATCTCGTGTGACGCTTGTGGTGCCGTGGATAGAGAGCTTTGCACCGCCTCTTGGGCTTCGGCCGAAGAGGGCGGCGCCCGGTTTGCCTTGCTCGCCATCTCCGCTACGGTGATGATAAGATGGGACATGATGGCCTCATTGAGTTGGCTCCATTAGGTTCTCGTGCTCAAAATTGTTGCCTAATTCGTAGTGGACGAGGAAGGCGCACCTTCCTCGTAGCCTTAACGAGGCCAACCGGCGATGACGCAGCAGGGGCAGACTCGAAGAAGGTGCTGTCTACTGGCAATTGCCAATTTATCGCTTTGTTGCGGCAACAGCCAGGGCCTTCAGAGTTAATTCATGCCATAACAGGCCAAATGTCCATAACCATTCGACACTCGTTCGGTCTCGCCACTGCCAGGGGCTGCATCCCCTTGTATTAGCTATCACATTCAGGGCTTTTTAGTTTGCAAGTTTGAAACTAGAAGCAATATTAGACCCGTTGGATTCTTCTCTAAGCTTCTTAGTATAAGACTATTAAGTCCTTCCCCTTTTATAATACCTATTTATTAGTATTATATTAATTCTCTTGCTTAATAGCTTTAACCTCTAGATAATTAAGATACCTAAAGAAACTCTTAATTTTCTTAGCTATTACTCTATTAAATAATGCGGTATTAATTTTATAACCTCTAAGAGTCTTAATGTTCTTATTATAGCGTAAGAAAGCTTTAAGCTAGTAGTAGCTAAGTGGTTCTTTATAACTATTCTTCTTAGTAATTTAACTAGTAAAGTTAAAGACCTAGGTATAAGTTAGAG